>PKMM01018958.1:173516-220268 GCA_002933915.1 Eutrema heterophyllum
CAATTCATATACGATGAAATCTGCAGATAAAATAGATTTTTTTGGAATAAAATGATAAAAAAAAACAAAAACAATAGAATGAATTCATTACGCTTAAGCAACTAAATATAAACCGATGCTTTAGACATCTTGCTGAGAAGCGGTTTAATTCTATCTAACTAAACAAAATTCAAGTTTTAACCATGTTAAAGGATTACATACAATTATAATGTAAATTGTGAGATGAATCGATAATTTATCAAAGATTCACGAAACAAATTATCAGATTTCAAATAAATGAATACATCGATACAATCAGTTTTCAAAGCCCCATGGTATCAAGATTATATAAATCTATAATCGAATTCAAAATCATCTATTCTTTAATCTCAGTACAAAGGAAACAGAAAACCAGAAGATAGTTACCTTATTTGCTGTCGATTTCAGAACGTTTCTCTGCTTTTCCCAAATTCTGTAAAAACCCTAAGTCCAAATAATTTTGGGTGAACCAATTATATAAACCACTCCTAAAAATAACCATATTCCCGCTAACAAGATGATTTTTTTTCCGCCGGGAGTAAATAGAGATTTATGTATATCAAAAACTTTCCTTTTTGACAAATAACATATTTTCTTAAATTGGAAAAAAAAAATCATGAACGATACGATTATTACGCATCCACTGTTAAAGCTTGAAACTTAATAGCTATAATTTAAACAAAAAAATTAATTGTAAAATTTAGTCGAAATTCATTGATTCTTAATTACCTTGAAGAATTGTAAGCCCAAACATGGTAAAAGTGGATAGAGCTTCATTTCTGCCTTGTAAGCACAAACGATTGAGGGAAGAAGACACATACATAGATACATACATTCATGGGTAGAATTATCAATGACTATGATTGAATCACAGTTTTCGATTTGGTGGAGAAAACAAAAGAGAAAAATTTCTTCTCTGCTTTACCAAAAAATAAAAATTCTTATCTGCAAATTTTTTTGGTCGACTAGCCCATTTTGTTTCCTTTTTTTTCTTATTCAACTCCTTTTTTTTTTTGTCGTTACTCCACTTTTTTTTACTAACTTGTATATATAATATATATATATATATATAATTGCATATAATATTCCTATAATTATTGAATATAATAATAATAATAATAATATTATCCAATTGTTTTGATTTATTTGAGTTCTAATCCCTCCGTTCTATAATAAGTGATGTTTTAAATGTTTTTTTTGTTCTCAAATAAGTGATATTCTCACAAATCAATGCAAAATTAAATAGTCTTTTTTATTGTTTTTGACCCTTTGTATTTTGCAGATTGATTTCTTATTGGTTGAATTGTGTTTAAATGTACAATAAATAATGTTTTTAGTATAGAAAAAATAAAAATTAAATGAATCCTTAATCGGTGTGCAAAAACCTTAAACATCACTTAATATATAACAGAATGAGTATAGTTTAGTGCTTGTTCTTATACTCAATTTTACTGATTTTATTATTAGAATATTTGAATAACATCGATAAAGGTTTAATTAACCAAATTCAATTAAAATATCATCAAATTAATTCAATAAACGTTAAAAAAATTATATACATCAGTTTTTGTAACTGAAAGAAATGTCAGCATCATTTGTTATTGATGTTAATCTTACATTTTCCAATTTAATTGATGCTAATAAAAATGAACAAATATATCGGTTCACTAATTGATGTAAACTCATATATTTGTGTTAGTTTTTCAAAAGTGATATAAGTTAATATTGACTTGTATCAGTTTTATTTTAATTGATGTTAATCAAGGCAATATTAAATCAATTATTTTAACTGATGTAAAATTACATATTTAATGTCAATTTTTAGCAAGTGATTCTAATTAGCATCAATTATTTTGTTGACACTTTATAAATGATGTTATCTACCTTATTTCTTGTAGTGTCTGTCTTTGCCATAATATTTTAATATTTAATGTTTTCCGTTTATTTTAATAATTTTGTTTTATTATTTTACATCGCCTATTCTTTTTTTTTTTCAACCATCGACGACTCTCTTTTTCTGGAAATCAATTACCGTTTTAATTTCAGTTAGATTTTTATATATTTATGTTTTCTTTTCTCATGTTTGTTTTCTTTATCATATATATTCACGTAACACTTTTTTACAGATTTCTTTTGTTTCTCAAAATGAAAACCTTTCTTCACATACTCTTTCACATTGCAAATATATGTACATATTTCGCTGAAAGTATATTTAAGTCTTTGTATAGTTTTTATATATTTTGTGATAACACTTAAAATTTTTAACGTATTTCAACGTCTTATTTGCTTGGTAAACATAAGAAATCATGACATAGTTCAGTTTAGAACAATACTTTAAGGTATTAAATATAAAATTAAATTTTCAACAAAAATATTTAAATGATTTTGTGAATTTTCTAGTAACTATAATAAAAATTAAAATAATTTTTTTCATATAAAAAATAAATTAAGGCCACAATATTTTTCTAGCTTTATATAGGCCACCAAAAAATTGGGCCGGCACTGCCTAAACCCTTTAGTATATCCAAAGAAAGAAACAATTTTTGTTCATGCATGAAAGATCATCATTGAATCTCTAATATCTCAAAGCTGTTATCACTTTTCCGTTAAAATAACTTTAAAATCCTTCAACAAACAGAACCAAAGTAAGTAACCTTTGATTATACAATTACATTGTTTTCCTTTTATTGTGAAAAAAAAAATCGAAACCCAAACCAACAATGGATTCAATGTCCCTATCAAACAAACAGTTAAAATAAACAAAAATCCTAATTGATGAAACAAACAGTTAAGAACGAAGGCAACCTTGAACGATCATATCCGCACTATCTATTAAATCAACAATGTATGCTTGTAAATACGTTGATAAAGGATAAAGAATGAGTTTTGTCGTTACAATTGAGATTAGGGTTTGATGTCATATATGAAACCTTAACACGTATATATATATATGTACCATGAAAGTGTGAGGAAGACCAGTCGGTTTGATTTTGATGGACGTTATCATCTTTAAGAGGTGTGATCATGAATCAGTTGCATCTATCTAATTTGGCACCTTCAAAATGTTTAAAAACATGTGAGTCAAAGAAATTTAGAGCGATCGTGTGGAAATTTTTTATGGGCATGTGGCAAAAATTTAGATACTAATGTAGATAAGAATTATTGGTTGTTTATAATCCTATGTGGAAAGCTTTAGTGGGGTTATTGATTTGTGTATTTTAATGAATTTGAAAATACAAATTAAATTCAGTGTTATTGGTTCCATGATTTTAAAATTCATGTTCAAATCTTGTCTTATTAGTTCTATGATTTATAAATATTAATTCAAATAAAGTGTTATTCAATCCTAAGAATTTACTTATGGATTTGATTTCATAATAGATTTTAGTGGATTTGAAAGGATTTATATGTTAAAAATACAAAGACTCAAATCCAAAGTAAAACCTACGGATTTATAAATACTAATTAAAATTCACATGTTAGATTCGAAAATCAATAAATTTTACAAGGATTTATAAATCCTATACAGATTTCTAAATCAATTAAAATACATAAACAAATAACACACTCTTAGTATCAAATAGGTTCAACTTTTATAAGTAACATATATTTTTTTTTATAGACGGTAAATATTTTCTATAACAAAAATGGTGGTAAAATTATTCAATCATAATAAAAAAAAGTGCATCTCTAAACGTGTGTGTATACACACATGTAAAGAGATTTTATTATTATATTTATTATTGGTTATTTATATAATTGAGACCACTACTTTAAATTAAGAAATTATTGTAATTTAATTTCATGTTGGTTTTTTATTTTTAATAGGAAATTTATACATAATTTCCTTATTTCCTTCATAATTTCCTTATGTACTATATCTTTATCAATAATATTAGAATTTGTAAACTTTCTTAATTTTTAATGCTAATGTGGATCAATAAAGTTGAATGTTGTCATCTTACCGGTGTCGAGTTCGACTCCACATGTCCTCCATGTGTAGGGGTATTTGACTATTGGGCCAGCCTGTTGTGGCCCAAAATGATGACAACAAAAAAATAATTGTTTAAAAGCTGATGTGGACGCCCTTAGATGCATATAGCATCAATTTTTATTAGTAACTAGATTAAGATCCGCGTTTACGCGGATTTATAGTTTAATATTTTATAATCCGTGAAAAAAAACTACAAACGAAAAAATTAAAATTAAAATTAGACCTTCCGTAATAATAAATAATATAAGGTTGAGACCGCTAAGGTTAGCAAATATTTTATCCATTTTGATTCTCCTGTTTTGATTCTATTTTTTAATTAAATTTTTCATATTCTTATTCGAATGATATTTTATGTAATATTTAAGAACTCATATATTTATTTTTCTATACAGAACAAGGAGAAATTTTTAATTATTATTATTATTTATTTTTTTATCTGTTAAGATAAATATTAATTTTGTATATTTTTTTATTAGTAACTTTACCTTTTAAATTTAGAAATTGGTTATAAAATTTTCCAACTTTACCGTTTTAGGATTAGAAATCAATTATAAATTTTTATTTTATTGTTAATTTTGGCTTTTATGATCAGTTTATATTTTTTATTTTTATTTTTTGTTTAATAACTTTACTATTTAACAATTGGAATCGATTATAACATTTTCCTTTTATTGCTATTAATATTATGTGACAAAATCTAGTCGGAAATTTTTTACATATGTCAAAATCTGATCGATTAATTTAATACGTGTCATGATTTAGCAACTTTCAAAAATTTATGTTTTATATAATAAGATTGCTAAGGAAAAGATATTGGAAGGGAAATATGAATTAAAACTAAAACAGTTTGGGCCTTATCTAAAGCTATTTTGAAGGGATACCACACTTGTCGGCCCATTGGTCCATAGTGTAACAAAAATAATTGGTAGTTTGTAATTTGTAAATGGACTTAATTAGCGAGATCAAAGATCATCCCTTATAAATGTTGTTATTAAGCAAAACAATCGAAACTTTGTGGTTTTTTGGTCGTCTTACAAAACGTAGCCGCAAACTATTCTAGTTTGTGTTATAAATTTAAAAAAAAAAAAAAAAAACTATTCTAGTTTCGGAGTTTTTTCCTTTATGATGTCATTTTGTTTAGATTATTGTTTGAAAGGTTTCTTCTGATTTTATAAAATTTTAATAATATTCAATCTACCAAAATATCACCAAATAGATTCATTTTGACAAGTTACTTTCTCCTCACTTGACAGGAGTTGGTGATGGCTTAGAGGCTTTAGTTTTTTCTAATGACTGGGTTTGAACCCATGTAATGGGTGTGTTTATATGATGATTAGTTGTCGAGAAATGTCGCAAAATGGAATTTTGAAGATATTACATGTGAAGTCATACAATCAATTAGTTGATATATTCTTAAAAAAGTGCAACCGGAATTACTTAGGAGTTTAATATCAACAACACCACGTTCAGCCGAATCACTCTCTTCATCTTAAAATACGTTTTCCGATCAATGCTATACCATATTTGGCGTGAAAAGAACAACCGAAAGCATAGAGAACCACCTATAAGCTCTTCTCTCATCATTAAGTTCATTGACAAGAATGTGAAGAACCGTATCAGCTTAATTCGGAATACGGAAGATATATATCACATACGACAAGAGAATGAACCATATGGTTTTTCTCTCAGCGAGCATAGATTTATAGTGACACAATGTAAATTTTTCTATTTTTTCTCTACCTGAAGGACGCATTCATTATAAAACCTTTTTTTTGTTTGAATAAATTTTATATTCAATTTTTTTTTGACATCAATTTTACATTCAATTAAAAAAAAAAATTCAAAAACGAGAATCCACAACTTACTCTTTAATTTACATCTCTTAAGAGTTGTATTGGAACCAATTGTACTATATTTGTTTAGTGTGATTAAGCAGTCTGGTTATGTGACGGTTATTATAATATGTGAGATAAAAATACTTAGTCGTAACTAACTCAAGCTTAATCTGATAAATATATTGACCTCTTCGTCTTTTACCTTTGCCCTCTCCTTTCCAAAGATCAAGCTATAATACAATAAAACTTCACGTAAATATATCAGAGGTAATCCTTAAAAAAAAAAAAAAAAAAAAAAAAAAAAAACGCATTTACGTTGTGCTAATTCATGATATAATAGAAAAAGACTAAAAGTATTCACATAAAAAACAGAGGTAGCTTGGTTGTTTTGTTTATAAAAGGTGATGGTGTGAAAGAAGATTGTCTTTTGTTTTCTGTTGTTTCTGGATGACAAATAATTAAATATGCTATGGGGTTCCATTTACGGTTTTTTATTGGGTTTAGAAAATGAACTTTTTACTAAGTGGATTAAGAATCGGATTTTTTTTTAATTTATAATTGCAAAATCTTAGGGTTTGTAAATATTCATTCACACGATTAATAAAAAAAACTTAGTGTTTGCCACAATTGCAATTTCTCTCTAAATTTTCAACTTTCTTTCTAATTCGATTCGCTCTTATTCATAACAATTTTTAACAACGTAAAAGCAGGGCTGGCTTAACTAGGGGGGCAAGGGGGCGATTGCCCCATGGCTCATGCCAATTTTTTTTTTAATTTTTGGTTTAGATATTTAATAATTTTTAATCAATATATATAAAATGAGATCAGTTTTACAGCAAAAAAAATTCAGATATATATACATATATTTCAATTTTCATAACCAAATTTCTAAAACTCTCATATCAAATAGTTAAAAAAATTATATGTTTAAAAAAAAATCAAAAATCTTTTTTTTAATGTAAATAGCCTAAATTATTTTTATTGCCCAGGACCCCGAAAAATATTGAACCGGTCCTGCCGTAAAAAGAGATATGTATGTGTGTGTATGTGCACTATATATAAATATATACATACGTGTGTGTATCTTAGATGGCTATGTACATACAAAATTATTTTCATTTGCCTCATTCGTTTTTTTACTTTTAATTAGGCTTTTTTTTTGTTTTGACAAAAAGGCTTATTGGTTAGTTAATAAGAGAATATATTTCTTGGTGGTCGCGCACTCAAAATGTTTGGACAAACTTCACATCAGGCTAACATCATAACGAGGCATTTATAAAAGCCGAGTAGAATTTCTGAGGTATATGAATTTAAAATATGATTATGATTGTACCAACCAATGATTTTATATGTGCATCCGAGTGTTTTAATACTTAAAATTAAAACTGAAAGACTTTAGAACAAATTTACTTCAATAGGCCAAGATTTTATTCCCCATTCTCAAACATGGGACGATAGTCTATTAATCGGTCGCTTAGGTGTTTAACACTTAATATCGGTTAGATATTCAGTAAATAGATCAGACACTCAGACGTATGATATAAGTCGAATTATGTTACTAATTTACATTAGCTTAGTAGTTTATAAACTACAAAGTGAACATACAAATAACACTTTTTTATGATAGAATATAATTGGTATACGCATATTAATTAGATGTGTGATTAGTCGCCTAAGTCTTCTTTTATATGATAGAAATGAAAATTTGATGTTTATTTTATTTCCTATACTCATTCTGATTGACTTTTTCAATAATAAAAAAAAAGCTAAATACATTTTTTTTAAAAGGCTAAATAAATATAATATACACCAGATATACATATTAAGAATTCAAATAAATAAAAACGAACTACTTCTACGATTGAATGTGAAAAGCTTAAGTTAATTTAATTGGAAAAGGTGAAATATGATATTCTGAAAATCGAAGAAGAAAAAGGATTAACAAATTTATAAAAGATAATACTTAAGCGGGTAAAATTGATTTACAATTTAACCGCTGGTCATCATCATCCTCACAAATTCATCATAGTTGACTTGACCATCACCATCCAAATCTGCCTCCTTTATCATTTGATGAACCTCTTCATCTGTTAGCTTCTCCCCAAGATTGATCATCACATGCCTCAACTGCAATTATATGTCAAAATTTATGATATTAAATGATGTTTTTCAGTAAGAACAAAAAAAAGTGTATTTTATGTAGTTTCTTAATATTCTTGATTTTGTTTGTCAAACTAATATTCATATTGTAGCCAAAACATCCTAAAATATACTCACTATGCTTATTAATAGATGTTTAGAAAAAAAAATTGTTTCAAAAAGATGGATGTTCTCAATTTTCTATGCATTTTTTTTACTAATTAATGGTAAGAGAATTTAGAATTCAAAAAAAATTTATTGAAAATAGTTGATTTTTTGAATTACTATTGGTCTAGAGTCATAGAAAATTGTTTAGTGTAAAACTCTAAAAATTATACTATTTTTACGAGTGAACATTAATTTTTTTTTAATATGGGTGAAAACTCTAAAAATTCTACTATTTTTTTAAAAACATAAATGGAGAAAGTAAAATTTAATGGTTAAAGAAAAATTTTTATGGGTGTGAAAAGAATATGTATACATATTATTTGCACAAAGTGAGACATGTGATCAGCCCGATAAAACAATAGAATCATACACATTTTACTAAATGTTGTTAGAATTTTAAAATATTTCTTTTGACCTCGTTATCCTCCAAAAAGTCACAATGCCAGCTAGCTCTAAGCCTCAAACAAACTACCTTTCTACGACGCAAGACAGACAATTTTTGATTAATTAAGAACAAAATATGAACAGCCATATCTTGTTGTTATTTTCTTGTCTAAATTTCAAATATGAATTTTAGAAAAAGAAGATGAATAAAGACACCTAAGGATCTCTTGTAAAACTCGAAATATCGTGTCTAGCCTTGTTGTCTGATATTGTCATTAATTCAAAAGATTCTAATAACCATGATTTATAGCTGGATTTATCCTTTATCTATTTTTCTCTTTCTCAAATTAAATGCACAATTGCTAAATTACCTATTTTAGACATTGAATTACTCCCTCCGTTCGTTCCTAAAAAGATGATGTTTTAAGATTTTCAGACTTATAATGAAACAATTAATGGTTAGTTTTAGATATATTGTTTTCTCTCGTTAAACATTTTTCTATAATTATATATTAATAGTAATTCAACAATCTCAATTCAATTAATATCTCTTAAAATTTATCATTTATTAACATTAACTAATAAAAAATAAATGAATTTTAAAAAAAATCAATTATTGTGAAACAAGAAAAAATCCTAATACATTGTGAACGGATGTAAAACATAACCCTTTTAAGAAGGGATGGAGTATTAGATACAAATACGATCAGTCATAAATATATCGATATGCCTCCAATCATTAAATTAAATTAAATAAAACATAATCAGACCGCACGTACTGAGTGTTGTACAGTACGCAACGGAGTACATCGAGTTGATATTTGTTCTATATTAATACTTGATCAAAACATATCTAACTACGAATAAAAAATATAACAAAAATCGGAAATACTTGAAAAACTTAGAAGAGTTAAAAAAAATTAAAGGCAAAAAAAGAGAAGCAGAAGTATCGATTTAATTATGATTAAGGGAGGAAAGTGTATATGCTAAATTGCTAACCTCACTGGCAGAGATGTAGCCATTTTGGTCTTTGTCAAACACTTTGAATGCTTCTTTCAGCTCCTCATCTGCATCAGTTTCCTACCAAAAAAAAAGAAAGTTAATTAATCAACAAATACAAAAATCGAATATGATTAATTGATCTAGTTTCATAGAGTATAATTAATATATAAAAAAAAAGAACCTGGATTTTGTTGGCCATGAGGTTGAGGAACTCAGAGAATTCGATGGTGCCGTTACCATCGGAGTCGATCTCGTTGATCATATCTTGAAGCTCTTGTTCGGTCGGATTCTGATCCAACGAGCGAATCACCGTGGCAAGTTCATCAGCAGTGATGCAACCATCACCATCTTTGTCAAACAAACAAAACGCCTCTTTAAACTCCATTATTTGTTCTTGCGTTAGTTCTTGTTGTGTCTCGTCCATCCAAATCAAACTGTTCTTTTGAGAATATGAAAGAGAGAAGAGAGAAGAGAGAAGAGAGAAGAGAGTAGCAAAAATGCTTTGAAGTGCTTCAACTCTCATTCTGCTTTCCTATTTGTAGACTTGACTTATTCACTTTAGACTTTCATGCTTTGGACTCATTCACTTTTCCTTTATCTTTCTATAACCTTTTGATTTCATTTTCAAATAATTTCTTTGGAAATTTAATTTTAAGTCACATGACTCAAAATATTATTTCCGTAATAGAATTTAATACGAACGAGTCAGGTGGGATATTTTTGTAGGTGATTTGATTGAAGCTTTTAAAACTCTTTTAGCGTAGAAAAATCTTACATATCAATATAATAAGTATAAATTCGTTCTCCTAAAATATTCGGCTCACTTGAAGATCAGCATCACGTCAATTTTCTCGAAAGTTATATGTTTTTTTATATAATTATGGAAACGGCTTAATTTCCTCGAGAGTTAATTTTCGAGGAAACGGAAAGAGTATAAAGATGGAAAGAGTTTATATATGGAAACGGAAATGGTATAAAGATGGAATGAGTTTATTTTCTCGAAAAAAAAAATCATATAGTGAGAAGAAAAAATAAAATGTAGATGGTTGTAATTTGTAACAATAAATGGAATGTACATAAAAATGATACTATATGTAATACTATGTGTATGTAAATACTTATAAATGGGTGTGGGTTTCGACAGCTGTAAGAGTAGATGACGAGGAGACAAAGAGCATTGAGATTGTGGACCAAACACGGGTAAACGTGTCGATCTCTTTTTTTGTTTCCTCATTTTTGTTTTTGTTTTTAACACACTTCCTGTAAAAAAAAAAAAAGAGATTCCTTAAAAAAAAAAAAAAACTCCGGCCAAATCAGATCACTGCCGACTCGCCGACCCTATCACGAGTACGACTATGTGTACATAATATAAATCAAGAGTATTTGTAAAATAATGTGGCTAGTTACTTTATCACTTAAAGAGTGTTCATAGTTTTCAAAAACAAAACATATATACAAAGTGGTTATTTAAAGAACACTGTATTTTTATGATATATGATTAACAAGAGATTTAGTAAGCTTATTCACTGATAATGCAATAGAGATAGTTTAGTCACTTTACTATCTTCTTTCTAGAATTTTTTTGTTTTTAATAAAATATTACTCATTCCGTTTCATATTAGTTATTGTTTTAGAGTTTAAATTTTGTTTCATATTAGTTGCAGTTTTAGAATTTCAATGCAAATGTTTGATAATATTTTCACTTTTATCTTTACTCTAATTTATTAATTAGTGTGATCATAATATATATTAATAAGAAATAAAACATAAAATTGAATTGTTTTCTTAATTTACGTAAAACAATTTAGAACGACAAATAATATAAAACGGATGGAGTATTTATTTAGAAGCAAAAAGTACGTACTTCTTGCATCTATTACCCATATATGTTGCCAACAAAAATGTACCTCTTGCGGTCAATCTCTTTATTGTAATTTTATCTTCATTTACTGCATAGTAAATACAGTTCAACAACATGAATTCGTCAGTTTCACAATTAAAAAAAAAGTAAAGAAAAATGGCTAGCTAAATTATTCCTACTCCATCACATATACGTTTGAGATGATCGGGGAAACACAATTAACCTAAGAAAAAATTTGTTTTGATTCGTTGTTAGGAATCAGGAATCACCAAGAGTTTTGTTGAATTGATTGTTCTATTAGGTTAAATTTTCAAACTTTTATTCGTAATAACTAAGATCTTTAGAAGATTTGTTTTTGTTAAACGATAAATTGATTATGGTACGATGTAATCGAGTATGGTAGAAGATTCAATTTAATTTGTAAATTTTATAGCTATATATATATATATGGTAAGCAAGTATATATTAAAACTGAATTAAAAACTAATCTAACTAATACAAAATGTATATTATTATTTTTTTAGATGTAACAAAGCATGATATAACAAATTTATAATTTTTATAAGAATAAGTTTAAAAGAAATATATTTGTATGAGGTATTTGATCTATGATGTATGTGAATTGTGAAATATGGTTTGAAGGTGTTGCAAAGTTCATGTGAGAATATTTAAATTCATAAGTATATATACGAGTAGATAAAGACTGATTCTTTTTTTTTTTAATTTAAAGAGCAGACTCAGGAGCAACCAATCAAACACCATTGTGTATAGACTTTATAGTTTACACAGTGACACCGACCTTTGAATGCATGCTTAAACTTGTTGACTAAGCTGAATTGACCTTTTCCGAAATTATGAGAAATCATCATAAGTTCATAATTAATTAACCATTATATAAAAAGGTCAGAATCTAATGCGTAAGAATGATTAAAATGTCAGAACCTGAAATCGAACACACAAACAAAAATTATATTGATATTATTCGGTAATAATTCTACATATTGATTCAATATTATTGAATGAGCAAACCTGAAACGAAAATTCTTTATAGCCACGTACAAAAGAGAGTGATTTTTATTTATTTTTACTGTATAGAACTTATAAGTTTTACAAATAATCGCATCGAATCCAACTAAATCTAAATTTTGGACTGTATATAAATCGGTTTGATTTCTAGTCAATTTAATTTCATGACTGAAATTCAAAGTATACAAGGATTGATTCCCAAACCCTAAATTCAACACAATCGAACGTGTCCCTCATTGCAACATGTTGACTTGAATGTTGATATTTAAAAATATTAAATGGAGGAAATGATGCATTCAATACAAATATACAGTCGTTTAAATGATCAAGTTCTATTCTGATTGTACTACGTACGGTCTTGATAGCACTTAATTAGTGGTTTACTAATTTATTGAAATACACAATAGTTTAAATATGTGTAATCAATCGTATTCTTATTTATATATGGTCTTGATAGAATTAGTAATACTAACTTATATAATGTGCCAAATATGGTATATTCCATGAGCCAGTAATGACACAAGCTTACGTATATAGTGTTTGGATTCGTTTTGATTTTGTAAAGTCAAAAGTAGTATTATGGTAACCTTATTAAAAGTTGTGGTGACCCAATTTAATGTCATTGCTTTTATATTTTGTCTTTTATATTTGACCTTTTGGTTCGGCAAATATAAATGTAGATTTTGAATGACATATTAAAGGGGTTTAAAAAAACAAAATAATGCCGTATATATGAACGTACACTATAATATAAAAGGTGTTTTTTTTGCCACACATTTACATAATGTGATGCCAAATGATAATTAGATTCAGAGTAGTTGTCATTTGAATTAGGAATGAAATTTGAGGTCTATCCTATCCAACCAAAGACAGTAAAAACTGGATATTTTTTTTTTTGCCATTAAACCTATCTTGTATTGACCGGATCAAATAAGATATATTTGTTTGGGTAAGTTAAATATATAGCCTATAATAAAAAGAAAATTAGGTAATTAGCCTACAATAAGTTGATATATGTTTTGCAAAAAGTATTGTGCAGACCAAAATACTCCTACAAAAATTGCAAACGAGAAAGTGGATTACAGGGTCTGATTATCAAGATAACTCATATTTACATATATCTATTTGATTATCAAGATAACTCATATTGATAATTCTTATTAGCAAGATAACTCATATTTAATCATCGATATTTATTCGATTATCAAGATAACTCACATCGATAACTTTTAATATCAAAATAACTCATATTTGATAATAGATATCTATTTGATTATCAAGATAACTCATATTGATAATTCATATTATCATGAGAACTCATATTTGATTATGAATTATCTATTCGATTATCAAGGCAACTCATATTATCAGAGTTATGTAACACGAGTCAGAGACGTTTCCGTTGTTCGTCATCACGGACACCAACCATTCTTCTCTTTTATATTTAGCTTCAAATATTTTTATTACAAATAACCATTCTCTTATTTGTTGTAGGTTTAAGGATAAACTTGTGATCAGGAAGAAAGTCTTTGCAAATGTTCTAAATTGCGCTAGACGCTAGTGAGGCGGTTGGGTTGGGCCTTGCACCTAGTCCAAAAATTGTAGATTAATCGGAGACTAGTTTTTGGACTTTTATTGATTTTTAACATATTAATTCATAAATTTATGATTTTTTAATGATTTTTTTGGATTTTTTGTTAAGCAATAAATTTAAAAAAAAAAAAAAAAACTATGCGGCTGCCTAGGCCAATTAGACGGATGGAGTGAGTCTAGGGACTAGTCGGGGAGTAATCGGAGCTAGGCGGAGATTTTTAGAACATGGGCAAATACACACCGAAGCAACTGAATGGATGTTTCTTTATCACCTTTTGACAAGACCTGAACTGAATGCTGACACCAAATCCATTTTAAAAAATAGTGAAACATACAAGTAGACATGATCCATTATATTTGTGTTCCGCGCCTAAACTCGTAGTTGTACAAATAACATAACAATTTTGAAAAGGGAATATCACAATACTTGTGCATAACAAATGTGTAGCGAACTCCAACGTTTGGATTGAAAGAAATCTAAACCACTAAAAATTGTTTTAATGATCAATAAAAACACAAACTCCCAACTCAAAAACAACAGCAGCAATTGTCTGAAACCAAATACAAATCATAACACAGACAACAGCAATTGTGACATCCTGTACGGACTGACACCAATTGTAATCACGAGCTCCATCTTTGTCAACAATCTTGATCGCAACGACTAGTCTTGATCGGATCTCAAGTATGCATTTATATAGACCAGTTCAATGGCTTGTTCGACGGACATGTTGCAGCGGTAATGCCTGTCCATTGTGGAGAGGGAGAAGTTGGTATTTGTAGACAATAATAATGGAACAAAAAGGAAACACCACTAACCTTGCCCTTAACTAGAAAGCGATTCTTTGATTGTGCCAAGAACCTCTCCTCTCTGGTTACTCGTGAGTAAGATCATAATTAGAAAGAGACAATTGTTGCGGTGGCTGCGCTTGGTCGATAAGTATTTTTTCAATTTGGTTGATAAGTTTTTCTCCAGCTGATAGGCTTGTGCAAAGCCACTGTGTATCAAATAGCTGTCCTGATGCTGATGCTTCATGAGGCTGTGTCAGGATAACATTGTAATTAAATCTCGACTTCAGAAAGTGAATAGCCCTTAAGAGCCCCATGTGCCCTGAGATGTCTCCCAGGATTAGCATTAGATTTAACGGTCTATCCCTATGGCGAACTGCACGACCAAGTGAGTCCACTGCAAACTGCCAATGTCTGGCATATCTGTTTCGTGAGACCATATATAAACACAGATCAATCAAAGATACATAAAAAAAAAAGAAAAAAGAAAGAAAGAAAGAGTGTTAGAGAGTTCACATTCGTCTACGAAACAGAGCCCAACTCCAGAATAGTCTGTCGACGACGTATCATTCAGACCAAGATAAGCCGTGATTGAGACCTCGCCATAAAAACCCTTTTCATTAAGAGCCGATTCAATGTTCTTCCTAAGATAAAAAATATCGAGACCAGCAGGGAGGGGGCAATCCTGGGTGTCCCATAAGACGCATGTTTTAGCGTCTTAGAGGTTTCACAATATGGAAAACACATAAGCAATTACGAAAAACACAATACCATGAGAGAACAAGAAAAACCTAAACAGATTGGAGGAAGAGATAGAGAGAGATCTTACGGATGATAGGCATAGGCAATGGTTTGGAAGGATTGATCGAGAGGATTAGAGACTGTTTGGTTGTTGAAAACAAAAATTAATTTGAGGGTGAGAGAGTTCTGATTGAAAGGGTGGGTTTTGCTGCTGCCGACGAGAAAGTTAAGATCTAAACCTGCTTTTCAGCCGTTGGATGGGCAGGGGAGGATCTAGGGTATTAGTATGTGGAGCAAGGAGTCTCCGGCCATTACCGCAGCTGAGAGATTAGAGCAACTCCAAAAAGCCTTTATTCCCGCATTATAAGGTTTTTCCAATTCCAACCAATCTTTATTCTTTATATTTTAAGGTTTTAAATAGTAAAACCTCAAATTTGAAATTTTACTATTCAAAACCTTAAAACTATTTTATATTTTCAAATTTAGTCCCTAAAATTATAATTTTCACAAATAATTGTATTATATTTAGTTTAAAATAGCTTAAGTATCCTATAATAAAATTCACAAGTTATTAATATTGAAGATATATTACGTAACATTAAAAAAACAAATTTTACACAAAATGAATACATTAACAAAAATTAAAGCAAACTTAAGTAAATTTAACAAAAATTAAAGCAAATCCAATACAAATTATAAGAACACAAATCAAAGCAAATTAAAGACAAATTACATGAAAACAAACTAAAGCAAATTAAAAACAAATTACATGAAGACAAATTAAAGCAAATTACATAAACACATAAATATTACATATATTACAAGTCGGACCAAAATACTAGTATTCCGGTAAATCCGATCCCGAACCTCCAAGACAATTAAAATATTGTCCATAAGGATTTTGAGCAACTGGAAGTTGTTGTTGTTGTTCTTGACGTCTTTTTTGTATGATTCTTCATTTTTCAGCTCGAATAAACTCACGTGCATCATTATCATCGAGAGAATTTAAATTTGTTAGTAATATCTTATCTTTATGTTCTCGTTCTTTTAGGGCTAACTTTCTAGATTGATTTTGCATACGTAATTGCTGCAACTCATAGTTCTTATCTCTACTTGATGCACTTTCTTTTAAGAAATCAAGGATTTGTGCACTTGATGAAACCAAAGAGTTAGTAGCTGAATTAGTACATTCATCCATTTTTCTTTTTAGTTTTGCTTTCTTCGATCCAATGGGACGTTGTGATGATGATCCACCATCTTCACTACTTAAGTTGATTGAAAATGACGACAATCCAGGAGACTGTGATGTTGGAGATCTTACTGTATCGCTTCCCGCAGTAGGAGTTTCTGGAATACCGATGTTGACATTGTCAGTAAACTTTGGAATATCCTTCATCAAGATCCACACGTGATCAAATCTAAAAACCCTTTTTAAATTTGATGTTGTTTTGCATCAATAAGTGTTTTGCTTTATCCATCTTTAGAAAATTAATAGTAACATAAAATTACGTTAAACCAATATCCAAATATCATATATAAAAAAAACACTTGTTGAATATTTACTTACAATGTCTTGTTCGGATGCTCCACTTAGATGCATATTCTCCACTTGATGCACGCAACCCTTCAAACTCCTAACAGCAAAAAGAATGACTCATCATACCTTCTAAAGATCTACTGCTTCTAAGTTCCCACTCATCATTTTTTTTCTCATTGTAACTTTTTTCTATCTTTCCCCATAATTTCCGCAAAGCTTGGTTATTGCTAACTATTGGATCTTGTGATATTTCTAAATACACTCGACATAACAACTCATCTTCTTGTGGAATGAATGATGAGCCTCTACTTCTTTGCATATTTTTGTCTACAAAAGAAGGAATTGTTTGAAGTGTGAGTTTTTCATTGGGTGAAGTCTATTATTTATACACAAAAGGATGAATAAGAATTCAAGTGGATGGACACAAATTAGCTTCACATATTTCCTTATCTAAGATGATAGGGTTTCAATCTAACGGTAGATAACAAGTGAGATGTGATGAATGGTGCAGATTAAATTCACGGATTTTTTTATCTGACATGTGGATATTCTAGATAGGATAATGATAGGGTTTCGATTTGATATTTTATATATAACTTTATTGTATTAAATCCACAGATTTCCTTATCTGATACGTCAGATATCTTAGATAGCAAAATGATAAGGTTTTCAATCTAACGGTGGAGAAGAAGTGAAATGTGATTAATGGCGCAGATTAAATTCACGCATTTTCTTATATTATAATGTTGGATATCTTTAATATCTTGGATAGGATAATGATAGGATTTCAATCTAACAGTTGATGACAAAAGAGATATAATGAACGACGTAGATTAAATTCAAAATATTTTCTTATCTTCTTAAATAATAACATTTTATCTATAAAACACACTTGTGGACATTAGAAAAAATATCACCACTTGTTCTCTAAACTTAGAAAAAAATGAATTATGATTTTGGAGGTCCATCTTTTTCTCAAAATCCTTCTTCTTCTTCAGACTCATCTGAGTTTGATGAATTTTTGGTCGACGACCTCGAAGCAATTGATAGAGAAGAGAAAATTGCAGTCGATTTGTTACTCAACAACAACCACCTTCTTCAGCAAATCATTCAAGATAACAATCACATAAGTTATCGAGGCTCTATTCCTGGTCACGCGGTTACACGCCGTGACAGAGAAAATGCTCATCGTAATTTGTTCAATGATTACTTCTCTGACAATCCGGTGTATGGTGAAAGAGAGTTCAATCGTCGATTCCGAATGTCAAAGGGGTTATTTCATCACATTGTTGATGCTGTTAAACAACATGACAACTACTTCACTCAACGACGTGATGCTTCTGGAAGATTGGGCTTATCAACCTTGCAGAAGGTAACGGCTGCAATCCGGATTTTGGCGTATATATGGTATGCATGTTGATGCGACAGACGAATACATCAAAATAGGAGAGTCTACGGCTATCGAATGCATGAAGCGCTTTTGTCAAGCAATTGTCGCAATTTTTTCGGAGTGGTATCTCAGGCCACCAACAGCAGAGGACGTTGATAGGCTTCTCAATATCAACCAACAACGTGGATTTCCTGGAATGCTGGGAAGTCTTGATTGTATGCATTGGAAGTGGAAAAATTGTCCAACTGCTTGGGCAGGACAATTTGCAGGTCGTAGCGGAGCACCCACAATCATTCTTGAAGCAGTTGTGGATTATGATCTATGGATATGGCATGCCTATTTTGGCATGCCAGAAAGCAACAACGACATTAACGTCTTGAACTCATCTAACTTATTTTCAAGACTTGCTCAAGGTACCGCTCCTCCTGCCAATTACATTATTCAGGGAAATGAGTATAATATGGGCTATTATTTAGCTGATGGTATTTACCCAAAATGGTCAACTATTGTTCAAACTATAAGTGATCCCCAAGGTCCAAAAAAACAATTGTTTGCAGCAAGACAATAAGCATGTCGAAAAGACGTTGAACGTGCGTTTGGAGTCCTACAATCTAAGTTCACTATCGTAGCAGGATCAACACGTTTTTGGAAGAAAGAATACTTGCATTATATAATGACAGCGTGCATTATAATGCATAACATGATAATCGAAGATGAACGTGATATCAACGCACCGATTAGAGATGCAAGATCAGCACCAGAGATAACTGTTGAATTGGCGGTAAATGAAAATGTTCGATTTCAGCAATTTTTAGCTCGTAATAAAAAAATAAAAAATAAAGAGGATCATTTTTCACTTCGAAATGCATTGATCGATCATATATGAGATCATTATGGAAATAATGCTTAAGTAATTTGGTATTTTATATATAACTTTATTATTTGAGTTTATCTGTGTATTTTATTATTATATATGTAATTTATATTATCATGTAACTTTTATCATGTAATATTGTGTGTTGTATTTGTGTAATATTTTAAAGTGTGTTTCATATTTATTTTAAGAAGTTTTATCTTTATTATTAGTTTTTATTAACGTTGATGACCATTATACAAATTACAAATATTTTTAAAGATGGATTTAAGGTTTTTTTGTTGGAGCAATCTCTCCTTAAAACTTTATTTTAAAGTTTTTGACATATCTCTCCCTAGATCGAAACTCCAAGGCTGGTAAACTGAAGGATAATTCTTGCAAGTTACTGCTCCAAGGCGTGGGGAATGATTGGTGTCGCACAGAGGTAGTGAGAAGCCTCTGATATACCGTGGGAACTACTTAGGATATTACACACTTAACTAGGTCGCCAAGCTTAGATATTACACACTAAGCAGAATCAAAGAGATGAAGAACAGGATTGGACTTGTCTCTTAGAAACAGAAGAAGGCTGCGCCTCAAATTATATTAAAAGGTAGGGTAACTTGTCTCCAGCGACATTACAAGAGTATATAAAGGGGAAAAACGAGCCCTTAAGTTTAAGGAATTGCAAAAATAACCCAAAAGAAAAGAAAATAAAAGAAAGGCACAAAACAGAATGTCTTTTGTGCAAATAAGAGAAAAAAGGAAAGATGGAGATAGATGAGGCTATGCTGGTCGAGATTGTGCATCTTGAGCCTCAGGTGTGGCTAGTGAACTAGGTGTGGTGATCTATCCTTGCCTCATTAAAAACTTATCTTTGAAAAACTCAAGTGGGATAAAAACAAAAATAGGGAAAAAGAGTGCAAAGATAGACCACAAGCTCACTAGCCATCTTGTACTTGAATCAGGTTGAGTGTTGGAGTCGTGGTGTTGTGCTCTTGACTTAGATAGCTTGGTTGCTTCTGGATATGGTTGAGAATGTCAGCGACAGCTTCCTTGAGCTCCTTAGTCCTTACTCGTGTCATTGGACCAATTGGGATAGTCTTAGGCTCCTCAACTACAAGCTCCTCATCTACAAGCTCTTCTTGTACTGGTTCAAGTTCCTCAGCTACAAGCTCCTCTTGTGTTGGTTCCAAGTTGTCCATGATCACATCAGTTTTGCACCCCTTAAAATAAAGAGTTTTGTTGGAGTTACTCTAAGAATTCCTTTCGAAGGAGGAGAGATAAAAGAGAGAAAAAGATATAGTTTTTTTTGGGCTTCACAATGAATGGGGTATTACCGTATTAGTAAGGCGGGGCACGTAATTCATAGTATTTATTGAATTGAACATTGTCAAAAATGTTTTCTTAGATCAGTTGGTATGTCTTTCATTACCCAACGTGTGTGGAGTTCGATTCCCTGCTGCTGGTTTCTTTTTCTTTTTGGGTATAATTTTATCTTCAATTTATTTATATTTATATTTAGTATTTCCTACCTTTCTTTTTATATTTATTTTGTCAAACAGTCCAAGGAGTAAGTTATTTCTTTCTATTTTACATTCATTTTTAGGCTTCCAATTTTCATATATATTCTATTAAAACAAAATCACTTTTAGTATCTAACACTCCATTTTTTTTTTTTTTTAAATCTGTTTGGAAACTCCGCTATTTTTTCTGATTTTAACTTAAATCACATAAAAATTATGTTATAAAAATTTATTTTAATACATTAAATTAATGTTTTGAAATCTGATCCAAGAAGCAAATCAGAGAGTCCTTCGAGTCACTGGGTCCGTGGGTTGACCTGGTTCGATACAGTCCGATTGCAATAAACAATTAGTGAAATTATNAATCTCTAAGATATGTTTGAAAAAAAATATGTTAAACTGACAAAATAGTTATTATTGTAGTTGATAAAGTATTATTCATAAACGAAAAAAGATCATAAAGTACCATATTGTAAAATTAGAATGAATCAATAAAAACAATAAATGAAGCCATTTGATTGCACTATAATTTTTTACTTAATCATGATCCATCCGGGTCAACATTAAATTAATGTTTTACTAAATTTAATTCTTACTATTTTTTTTCTCAACAACTCATTATAAAACATATTATTTCTTGGTTATATTTTGTAATATTGAATGCATATTATATTCAACTAAAATCAAATGTAAATAACTGTACTCATTAATGTTATGGGTTTAGCTCTTAATTAAATGATTTTTTTTTTAATGGAAAACCAATAGAAGACAAGTTAAGATTTTTGTTCTCACTCCACCGTGATGATAAGGTTTCTACAGAAAACAAATTCCTTCCTTTCTCCATCATGCGACGATTATGGAAGAGTAGGAATGAACTCGTTTTTAGTTGGAACAATCTCAATGATGATGATACTTTAAAGAAAGCCTCTGAAATGTCAAAGAATGGATTTCCAGTTTTGAAACTACACAACACGTAACGATTCGGTGAATGCACACACAACAAAGACAATATAATTGGAGTCCTCCACAACGAGGCTGGGTGAAGTGTAACTACGATGCATCTCATCACGTTGGCAATTGTAATTCTGGATTAGGCTGGATCATACATGTTGGTGGTGAGTTTAACACTCTCTGGTTTAGCCCGGTTTAAATCGAGACCGGCCCAATTGATCCCGGTTGACGACGGTTCGAATCCAGAAGGAGAGACCACGAAACGGTTGCCGACTTTCGAGCTCAAAAAAAAGGTCCACGAAGGACTTTTTAACCGACCAGTTCGGTAAGAATGTCAGTTCGGTAAGAATGCCAGTTCGGTAAGAATGCGAAGGAATACCGAACTCATTGCGAACAACTCGGAACGACGAGTTTGAACCGAGATCGGTGAATTAATCCCGATCGACGATGGTTCGAGATCGGTAAAGGAAAGAGCAACATGCGATTAACGACCTGCGACATGCCGAGCTCGTAGGTATTAACCCGTCGTAATCAGATCCCACTTCCGGGATTCGCGGGACTTTACGGAAAATATGGAAAATGAAGATTAATTAGTTTTTTAATCCGGGATTCGCGGAACTTTTCCCGGATTCGGGGAACGTGTCGAAGCCGCCGAGGAGTCTTATAAATAAGGAAGTCCCGACTACATTTGAAAGGAGAGAATTTCGATATACATTTTTAGAGAGAGAAAGTGAGAGCTCGAAATCCGATCTCGACCTCATTACCGATCTCAGAATATTTTTGTAAACTCCGACGAGTTCGATTTAATAAAAACGAGATCCCGATCGATCTTTCAATTCTTTTTACCTTTGTGTGATTTCTACAATCAACAATAATAAGCTCTAATGGAATTTTTCAGGATGGAGGAATGGGCAAATTCCAAGGACGACAAACACCTGCATAAGCAGAATGTTCCGCTCTGATATGGGCAATGCAATCTTCATGGTCTTTAGGTTATCGTAAGGTGGAATTCGAAGGAGACAATTTGATTATTAATCGGATCATCAATGGGAACATTACCAACTTACGACTTCAACACTACCTCATTACTATTAAAAGTTGGAGCACTATGTTTGAGTCAATGACGTTTTCTAATATGAATCGATCTACTAATATTTGCGCAGATACATTAGCCAAAAAGGCAATCACTGCTTTGTCTCAATGGCGTTTGTTCCATTGTTGTCCTAGATTCCTTCAAATTCATGTAAACAATGATTGTAACTTTGAATATCAATAAAGAATTTGGCCGGCAAAAAAAGAAAGAAGATAAAACAGTCTTTTAATCATTTATTTTGTTATGAGAAAATAAAACTAGTGTTGCTACATGTTTGATCTCAAATAAACAAGTGTGCCAAAATCACTGGCTAAAGTTGAAATTCTATAAAAATCTCGGTTTATTGAAAAATAAGGATTTCACCAATTAAATATATCAAAAATGATTTGAAAGGCAATCTATAGTTGAAATCAAAAATACCACCTCAGATGATGGTATTTGAGAAAGAAAAAAAAATATGAATTTTGTTTTCTTTGTTTCAGTTTAGACCCACCGACCACGTTTTAAATTTCTCGAACCATTCAGTGAGATTAAAAACTAGCCTGCATATTCATTTTGATGAACATAAGCCATGAATTATATTACCTTTGTTGCTTGTTCATTCAGATCTCTGGGTGTTGAAGTGCACATTGTGCATTAGCATGTTAGTGGAGTCTCAACATGAACAAGTCTGACTTTTTTCGCTTACGCTGTGATCTCTAGCTCCCTCTTCTCACTGTAAAATACTAAAATTTCTAAGCTAAAGAGCCCAACACATGTTAATCAGCAATATGGCATATATATATGAACTTATCTGAAATGTTACTCATTAGTCAACAATCCTAATAAGTTGCATTTTTTTTTTAATTTGCTAAGAATGTAAATATTTCATTAAAAATGGTATTGGTTCCATGGGAAAAAAAAGAATAAAAAACATGGAAACATAAACAATTTTGAAATTTCGGTGCATCCACAAAAGGTATCTAGATGCCAAAGGAAAAGCCAAAGACGAAGAAACCAGTAGAAAAATCTGGGTAGATGCTAGCTTTGCATAACATAAGTACTTTCAAAGGCCGCCCGAAAACAGACTCACCATTCTAAGAAGCTTTCAAAAACCAACGATCAAATAACCGTCCTCATCGTCAGTTAATCGAGGTCCATCAAGACTACTACGAGCAAGCAGGAACTACGAGAATAAGTTGCATTTTCTTTTGAATTTCGAGAAAATCTTACTTTTCCTATGAATTGGCTTCCCCGTGCTACGATCCATTCGTAGTTCTGTGAAATATATGCAACTGTGGGGTTAGCAAGGCACTATAAGTTGTGCTTAATCACACCATAATTTTTTTTTTTTCACTCCTTTTGTTTGTCGGTGGATCTCTGTGGTCATGCAACATTATCCATTTGGCATAAAACCAATGACTCATTATATGATCCAACACTTGGCTTTGTAAGCCATTTCTTTGTTTCAGTTTGAATTTCTTGCGTCATTGCATGAACATATCCGATCCACATTAGAAAGATGATATGCATAACCACGCGTCTGTGGTCTAGTGGTAAGGAGGAAGGGGGAAAGAGATTAAAGGCTTATCCACCTGAGTTCGAGCCCTGAAAACAACAACATAGGCGTGTGGCCACCACAGCTATTCACATGGTGATGTGGCCTCCGGGATTTCTTCAGTTGGGGGGACTGGCTGAAATAAGCTTGCCATCGGGCCGGGGGGAGTGGCTGATAAGCTTGCCACTGGTCTACATGGTCGGGGGGTCTGGCCTTCGGGCTTACCACCTGAATCCAAACAACTGATGTAGTATGTGATTCGGCCTGGGATACCCGGATTATCAAAAAAAGAAGAAGATGATATGCATATTCGTATTTGTTGTCGTATATACCATTTTCCGTAAGTTTGAGTTCCAATTTTATAAATGACGTATATCAAGTTTAACGAATTTATAAAAATTTAAAATTTCAATTTTTTCAAATCACCTTAAAATTTGTAACAATAATTTTGGAAAATTTCCTCTAATCTCAAATCCCTTTCAAACTTGCTCAAATCTCAAACTAGTGTTTTTTTTTTTAATATCTTTTTGTTTTCGACGCTCTACCATATCTTTCTTCCAAGGAAAACCAAAAATCAAAAAACGAAGGCACCAAATTAACAAACTGTAATTTCTTATTTTTCTTCTTCCTCAACTGATTCATACCGACAAAACCGGATCTCCGACAAAACTCTCTCCCTCTCTTTGCTCTGACCCAATTTGTTCCCCGTGTTTCTTCCTTATATTCATTTTCTCACGGATTCTCCTATCTTTACCTCAATTTTCTTTTTCTTCTTTTTTCGAAATTTCTCACCGTCGATTTGAATCGTCGGTGTTGAGAATTGAGATGGCGAGGAGTAGTAAACTGGTTAGTGGTAATGGGATATGGAAATATTTCAACCCAGCGTATTATCTCAGAAGGCCTAGGCGTCTTGCTTTGCTCTTCATTCTCTTCGTCTCTGTTTCCGTCGTCGTTTGGGATCGTCAAACGCTTGCCCGAGACTATGAGGTACTTTTGTCTCTTCTATTGAATCTCGATATTAGCCTCCGAATCTCTAGCATCATAGCTCAAGAAGATACATTTTTCTTTTATTTATCTTCTTCTTGCAATTATGTGTTGCAGTTTGAAGTTTCCAAGTTAAATGAACAAGTTTTGCGGTTGCAGCTGATGGAAAGCTATTTTTTTTTGTTTCCTAGACCCAAAACACTTCTTTTCCTCCTTTTTGCATCTGCTTCATACACAATGGTCCTTGTCGATATTAATGTGGCATTGTGTGTGTCTATGATTAGCTTAAAAGCTTATTCGATCCTCTTTCGAGATTTTATTTGATCTCAAATTCATTATTATGTTTTCTGCTAGTTAGAAGAGGTAAAAGTGTCACGGAGGATGTATCTGTCAAGACTTTGAAGGATGCTGTCCAGGCAAATCCAGTTGATGCCCAGCGAATCCAGAGAGTAAAAGAAGCAATGATTCATGCTTGGAGCTCGTATGAGAAGTATGCATGGGGACAAGATGAGCTTCAGGTACAGCTTATGTTTTTGTTTATAGTGACAATGGGTTCTGCAAATGAATCATTAATCTTCAAGTAATACTGCTTTCTTTTGAAATTGTATGGTTAGCTGAAATGCTGTCACCTTATGTTAAGTTTCAACACTTTTCAGAGACTTGCAAGTATTGTGTTGTTTAACTAGTTTAAAATGACAACACTTTCTGCTTGCACTGATATGCAATAAATATATGTGTGTGAAGCAATTTTCTTTTTTTCTTTTGGTATTATCAGCCCCAGACAAAGGATGGCGTTGACAGTTTGAGCAACTATGATAGATGCATTAGATACACTCTATATAATGGGTCTAGATGAGCAGTTCCAGAAAGCCAGAGAGTCAGTAGATTTCTTCTATCCTCACCGTTTTTTAGGTTGATTTCTTTCTTGCATCACTTGTTAAGAACGGGCTCGCCTCATCATATTGAGATAAAATTGGCATGCTATTGAAATCAATAGCACTTGAATTACTAACCTCTATCATATATAGACGAAGGGGACAAAATAAAATAGAAAAGGCTATTGAATATTTGTAATGTATCTGTTGTGCAATGATCACTTTTTGACTGTAAAAATAGAACTCACACAGGGAGCCTGTTTCAAGATGGTATGGAAATTGTTATATTTTTCTGGCTATAACTGCAAGCTCCTATCTAATTGCTTTCTTCTCCATTATTTGAAGTTCGACTCCCAAGTTTTCCTATTCATCGTTCCCAGCTTTCATTTGCTTATTGTCTTTCATTTGCAGGTGGGTTGCAACCTCATTAGATTTCGACAAGGATTATGCGGCCAGTATGTTTGAGACAACCATATGGTTGCATTTAACAGGTTTGCCATGTTGTTTTCTTACCTGTAGTAAGAAGAGTCATCTTGTTTAGGTTATTTGTTGGCTGGCGTTAGCAGAATATCCGGAATGAAAGTGTTTCATCTGCACTTATATCTTTTCTCTTTGTTGGCTTTCAGAGTGGTGGGAGGGCTTCTCAGCGCGTATGATCTTTCTGGGGATAAACTTTTCCTTGAAAAGGCTAAGGATATTGCAGACAGATTATTGCCTGCATGGGACACTCAATCGGGAATCCCATATAATATTATCAACTTGAGGCATGGAAATGCTCACAATCTTACATGGGCAGGGGTAAGTCCTATATTATCAACTACATGTGGCCTATTAGTTTAGTCGATTGCTTACTCTTTTCTTGTACTAGGGAGACAGTATTCTTGCAGATTCTGGTACTGAACAGCTCGAGTTTATCGCCCTTAGCCAGAGGACTGGAGACCCGAAATGAAATATCAGCAAAAGGTGCATTTCTCCGCTAACTTGTAGCACGGTTGACTTACCACATATCCATCTGCCTATCAGAAAAAAGGGATGTTTATAGATCAGTGGTCAAAAATATACATATTTCAGAGATTTTTCTATTTTTGTATTTGTTTACGGTCGTAGGTTCCTCTTATGTATTTGTATTATATACTGATTAGGTATTGGAGTTGGAAATAGGTCAGGATACATATCGTCATAACTCGTAGGAAATAATTTGCAACTCAATGGTTGACCTGTTTGTAACTCGTGTCTCAGGTAGAAAAGGTTATTTCAGTACTAAATAAGAACTTCCCTGCTGATGGTTTGCTTCCGATCTATATATAAACCCCGATACAGCTAATCCATCTTACTCTACCACGACATTTGGTGCCATGGGAGACAGGTTTTTTTTCCAACTTGAATGCTATTTATATTGCTGCTTGTCTGACCCCTTCTGGTTTGATATGTGACGGCTAATATTTTACTTGCAGCTTTTTACGAATATTTGCTCAAAGTTTGGGAGCAAAACTTTAGCAGTGAAACACTATAGGTAAGTTTATCTCTTTTCTACTGAGTATATATATGTATGTATGTGCTATAAGTCAAATGGAAAATGTAGTATTGGAACATTTGAAAGCAGATTGAATTCAACTCAGCCACATTGATATTTATGTTCTACTTTTCTTTGCTGGTCTTGTAGTTTTGATATTTTTAGCCAAAGGAATAATAATTAGATTTGTTCTGGCTTAAAATCTTGGCATTCAGAGATATGTGGGAGAAATCAATGAATGGTCTGCTAAGCTTGGTTAAGAAATCAACACCTTCGTCGTTTACATATATCTGTAAGAAGAGTGGAAATTCTTTAATCGATAAGGTATACCTGTCCATTCATTGTTTCCATTGTGATAGGTGAAAATTTGCGTTACCTGGCGTTTCCAGTCTGATGTTTCTTTCTCATCTATATTCAGATGGATGAATTAGCATGCTTTGCTCCTGGAATGTTGGCTTTAGGAGCATCTGGGTATAATGATCTCGCTGAAGCAAAGAGGTTTCTCTCACTTGCTGAAGAGGTAAAGGTATGGCTTGAATGACCTTTGGTCATAGCTTCATCAATAGATGTTTCAGATTTTCCCCAAATTTTCTGCTTTTTGGTCTTAGGCTTTTCAGCCGATTTATGCTGTTGGAGCGTTAGCCTTTATTGTTAATTTCCCTCTTACCTGCAGTTTGCATGGACATGTTATAACTTTTACCAATCAACACCAACAAAACTGGCTGGGGAGAATTATGATAAAAGTTCTGTGGTGTATTCTACAACTTTTACCAATCAACACCAACACCAGGCCTAGGGTTCTTTTACTAAGTTTGTACAAAGTCAAAGGAACTTGATTCTGATAAAAGTTCTGCCTTTACTCGTGGTTCTTTCTGCTCTCTCAACAATCTCAAGTGGGAACAAAATCAAAATATGATATTACTTCATCTTAAGCAACACTTTTACCTTCCAACACAAATTCAGAGAGAATTACTGTAACTTATCCAATGTTGTGGGTAACATAATCTTAAACGATATCTTTCTGAGACTGCAAAAGTATAAATACTGACCTGACAATTTCCACAAAAAGAACTCGTAACAGAAGTTGAAGAAAGAAAGATGACCGAACACCAACATTGTAGCGCGCAAAATAAAGAAAACCATTACCCTTTTCGAATTTCATTAGTAATTGCCAATTACATCGACTCTAGAGCTCAACTCACTAACGTCAAGGGATAAAAAGAAACAACATCTAAGTCAGCCTTTGCAAAAACAAATCAGAGCTGCACCTAAATGAACAAAAGCCTTAACTTAAAACATAACACAAGGATAGCATTGCAAAAAGAAAACCATTACTCAAAGGTCGAGTTTTTATACTTATATAATGAGAATTACTGAGATGTTAGGCTGAGCGGTGCAGCAACATTGCAGCGATAACACACACAAATGCTGACCTAGCAAGAAATCATAGTAAGCTTCCTCTACTATTGTCGACACTTTGTGAGCTTTGGTCTTCATCTTCGAGAGGAGTTCCTCCAACTGATAGGCTTTCCCAAAACCATTTTGTGTCTACAGGGTAATCAGAGGGCCCTGGTGCGTTTTGAGGATATGCAAAGTGAATATTGTAACATGCCGAATTCAAATGGTTAAGAGCACATTCGAACTCGTCCCGTCTTGAGATGTCGTCTTCTCCTCCCAGAACTAGCATCACATTTGCTGGTGCAGGATTATCAATGGTCCAGAACATAAAGTCTAATAAAATCTTCTCAAGTCTCCCATCTTTATCTCCTGAAAAGACAGAAGAAAAATATAACTAAAAGAAAAAGAGTGATTTACAAAAAACATACAAGTAAACAAAAAGATAAAATTTTAAGGAAATCACCTGTTGGTGACCACGAGTGTGGGTGTTGATTCAAAGCCAAGAGTGTAGATGGACGTACCAAGATAATCAAAAGGATTATAGGTGTCTTTGATAATGGTTACGGGTGTTTGGAGATTCAGGTCGCACACGATCTTATTGGTATCGCCATAAGCAAAGATGGATACCGCACCACGACAGTTCAATTTCCTAAGGGCGGATCTAATGTTCTCCGAAACCACAACAACGTTGAGACCAACAGGTATTTTGCAATCGTGCGTGTCCCAGAAGACGCCCGTATTTGCCGCTTCGAATATCTACACTCCAAGATAAGGCGTGATTGAGACCTCACCATGAAAACCCTTTTCATTAAGAGCCGATTTAATATTTTTCCTAAACTCAAAAGGATCGAGACCGGCTGGGAGGGGGCAATCATGGGTGTCCAATAAGGGTATGTACATGCATTAACTGAATTTCCTAAAATCATTATTGCAAAAAATGGTTAAAATATATACATACATCATTTTTTGTCTATGTAAGGAGAATTCAAAACGTTATAAACTTGTGTTCAGAGTCGGCCTTGAGATTTAAAAAGTTAAAAACAAGAAAAAAATTTGATTTTTGCACAAATTTTGAACATGACATTTTGATCAATCTTCAATATCTTTCTTTGTCAAAACAAAAGTATTTAATAATTGGCCAGATTTAAAGTCCTAAAACAAATTACAAAAGGAGAATAGTTAGTGGAAAGGAAGAAAAACACTCTACACTCATGGTAGAGTGTCTCCAAATCGCAACAATGGAAGTGCCCGGGCTCGATCCGGTCTCCCTGGTGGTTCGCGCATGTAATGAACGAGGAACTTGTTAGGGCCAAATAGATCATCAAAGAGATGGATCTTGTACCGGCGACGAACAAGCACTCCATTCGGATGGAGATTGGTATGATCATTCGTCCGAGAATATTGATAATCCAAGGACGGATGCTGTAAAAAAAAAAATCGTTAGCTAATACTATAAAAAGATGATATAAAAAAAATAAACGTTTTACTAAATACTATAAACGTTAGTAAAATAAACAAATTACCGGGAGTGATTTCTGCCATGATGGTATATGTTGTGCCCATCCTTAAAAAAATTGTAGCATTCCCTTGGGTACATGAAGAGCCCACTGATACGTGCATCAACCACATCAATACGAACATGAAGGGTATTGTTCTTCAGCAAGAACAACACCAACGATACACTCAATTGGTTTCCTTCAGCATGTTCTCTAATTCCTGCAATAATTTCAGCAGAAGGAATGAGATTAGTCACACCAGCAACAAGAGTCTAGAGGAGAAGTCCATAATCTTCTCCTCCAGCAGCTCCAGCACCTGCTTGTCCTCTAGCAGCTCCAGCACTTGCTTGTTCTCCAACACTCAACATTTGTCATTTTAAACTAATCTATGAAACTGAGACATATGAAACTGAGACAGATAACTATTTCAAAATTCACAAATAAAAAGAGAGCCCGAGCACTTCCATTGTTGCGAATTGGAGACACTCTACCATGAGTGTAGAGTGTTTTTCTTCCTTTCCACTGACTATTCTCCTTTTGTAATTTGTTTTAGGACTTTATCTGGGCAATTATTAAATACCTCTGGAACATTTGCCTTTTTGGAAAGTAGGATTTGCATTTTTTAATCTTCAATTTCCATATCTTTCTTCGTCAAAACAAAACCAACCTTCGTTGATCTTCGACACCACCACCAATTTGAAAACTACTGCTCTGATGGCCACAGTGAGCTTGCGGAAACAAATGAACAAATTTTGCACATAACATTTTGATCAATCTTCACATTTTTCTAAACCATCTAAACCAATAAATATTGAAAATTTGCCATCTTAAAGTTTATAAACTCAAGAGCTCCAAACACATGTTTGATGAGCTTGTATTCATGATCGGCTTAGCTAGTGTCTTCAAATCAAAAATTGACACATGATCTTAAAATATGTAAGAAAATAAAAAAAATTATAAATAAATAAGCTTAACAGCCATTTTGTGTGTACATGGTAATTCTTGGGCCCTGGTGCTTTTTGAGGATATGCAAAGTGAATGTTGTAACGTGTCAAACTCAAATAGTTAAGAGCATATACGAACTCGTCTTGAGATGTCGTCTCCCACGACTAGCATCACATTTGCTGGTGCAAGATTACCAACTTGCCAGCACATAAAGTTGATTAAAATCCTCTGAAGTCAGCCTTATTTCTTATCAAACACACATATATATAAATAATCCGCGGAACAATCCCTAATCTCATTAATAATTGTCAATGACATCAACTCTACAAAGAGAGCTCACAAGGCAGAGTCAACGGATAAAAAGAAACAACATCTAAGTCAGCCTTTACAAAAAGATATAAGAGCTGCACCTAAATGAACAAAAGCCTAACTTAAGCCATAACATAAGGACAACATTAATTAAACCATTACTCAACTGTCGAGTTTTTAAACTTAAATAATGAGAATTAGTGAGATGTTAGGGTGAGCGGTGCAACAACATAGCAGCGATAGCACACACAAATGCTGACCTAGCAAGAAGTCTACCAAGAAGTGTTCGTAAACGTAGATTTCCGCTAACCACAAAAGTTTTGTCAACACATCGTAAGCTTTTTATTTTGTCTTCGTCTTTGAGAGGAGTTCCTCCAATTGATAGGCTTTCCCAAAGCCATTTTGTGTCTACATGGTAATTCTTGGGCCCTGGTGCTTTTTGAGGATATGTAAAGTGAATGTTGTAACGTGCCAAACGGTTCAGAGCATATACGAACTCGTGGCTTCTTGAGATGTCGTCTCCCAGGACTAGCATCACATTTGCTGTGCAGGATTATCAACTTGCCAGCACATAAAAGTCGATTAAAATCCTCTGAAGTCTCCCATCTTCCATCTTTATCTCCTGAAAGCATAGAAGAAATATAAGTAAAAGAAAAATAGTGGTATACAAAAACCAAAAGTAAAAGAGAAAGATAAAATTTTAAGAAAATCACCTGATAGTGTGTGATTGACACCGAGTGTGGGTGTTGATTTAGGGCCATGAGTGTAGATGGACGTACCACGATAATCAAACGTATTAGAGGTTTGTTTGATAACGGTTACGGGTGTTCGTTCGACCACCGTTGGATTCATATCCGTATCTCCACCGCTTGATTCAAGGCCATACTGTATCGCCGGATTCAAGGCCATACTGTATCGCCGGATTCAAGGCCGTACTGGATGGAGTCAAGGGCATAATGGCTGGATTCAAGGCCACCATCTCATTGGTATCGCCGGAATCAAGGCCATCCAGGATCTTAATGGAATCGCCATAAGCAAAGATGGATACCTCACCACGACAGTTCAATTTCCTAAGGGCGGATCTAATGTTCTTTGCAATCGTCCACGTCCCAGAAGACACCCGTGTTTGCCGTTTCGAATCGCTTTGCTGCCATGTTGAAACGCTCCTCAGCCATAGAAATCAGAAGATACAAGACGAGAGAGAGATTGAGGGGAAAAATTAGGGTTAGGGGATTTACTTTAACCTAATTTCTAGTGGGTCTCCCGTATATTAATTTGTCTCGCCCGCTATATACTTTAGCATGTAATGAATGATGATGGGTAGCTTATAAACTTCACCAAAATTTAATCAATCTTTTTATTTATACAATACTAACTTAGTAACTTACCACATAAACTTAGGCAAGGCATCGAGCAATTGTCATTGTGCCAAAAGTTATTTCTATAATTGTTAATGCCTTTCTGTTTGATTCTCTAGGACATATCAGAAGGCTTACGAACGGCTCGGAGCTGAACAGAGTTGTCAAAACAGTGGTAGAAGCCAAAGTGCGGGAAACGCTCATACCAAGTCTCTTGTGGCACATGTGTGTCCCAGTGTTCTCCGCTACTGCTTTTACCGTATTTGTGAACCCAACCCGAACCGTTATGTCCTTCGCCCCAGCTCCGGTTCCAACGGTCACCGTGCTTGCCTTCCCACCAGGTCTCACCTTGCTTCACTCCTTGAGCGCTCGGGCTAAAGTTTTCGTCCCATTTGTCTCCCCATTTGTCCCAACCGTCCCCTACCCACCTTTCCGCCCACTTGTCTGTGTACTTTGTGCTTCCGCCTTGCCCGTCGTACTTCTCTCCCCACCTGGTGATAACCAATCATCAAAAACAGATTTAGAAACATTCCACTTGTGTTAAAGACGGACTATGTTGTTAATGGTGTTTTTTTTTTTGTTATGTGAAAAGAGAATTGTGTTTAGTACCTCTCATGCCAGACATGAGCGTGGCCAGCATCAAGTGGTGTGTTGCGGTCAAGGCTGCACCACTTGTGAGCCCATTTTTCTGATTTCCCGGTAGCATCGTAATGCTCCCACCACTTCTCTTGCCATTCATCACCTTGCCCACTCTTTCCCCATTTGTCTGCAGTTTTCTCCATATGCACGATACCATTCTCCTGTAATTGACAATTCAAATAAAGTCAGTCAGTCTCAAATACTCTACACTATGAGTACCGCTGCATATAAGTAGAGCTCAGTTTCACTGACCTGCATCATTGCCTCTCTCCAGAACTCACGCCACACGTTTCCAGCCGCATCGCGTCCTGATTTCTCTGAACCAAGTTCCTTGAACCCAAATTCATCAGAAGCCTCCCAATACTTGTCTTGCCACTCAACAACACCATCAGCAGTAACACCACGTATCATTGTCCACCTGCAAACTACACCATCAGGCCTTTGCTCGACACCCGTTTGCTTCCACCACTTCAACCCGTTTTGGCTAACTCCATGGGATGAAGATCCATCCAAACCATCAAGAACACGAGCCGCCTCTTCCGCATTTGCTGAAGATATGACATCAAGGTCATGTTCCGACGATGATGTCTCGGAGCTAGGCTTTGTCTCTGCTTCTTTTCGAACCTCGATCAAAGACTCAAAAGGCGGGATAACAAAGCTATGTCTGTCAGTAGAAAGCATACTCTCATAAGGTATCGAAAGAGAATCTGCTGAATGCTCCTTCTCCAATACAGGATTTGACAAGGTTGGAAACTCAGCAGTCTCGACCACAGCCTGCAAGTCTCCGTTGGCATTGGAACTCATTTCACTTCCTTGAGGAGGAGTCCATGACCAAAAATCTGGTCCTGGAGTCTCATACCCAGATGTTTCTGACCGAGGCACATAAACTGTTCTGCTCCACATTCCTGGTAAATTCCAACAACATTGATTGTAAAACTCAAATACTAACCAAGTAAGGTGGCTTCTGCTAACAACATTAAACCTCGTTCAATCCAAATTAGCACCATAACTTGAAGCCAACGAATCTAACAAGTAAACTCTCGATGCGATTCTTAAAAAAAAAAAGTGATTCAATGCATTTCAACAACACATTTCTTAAAAGAAGAAACAACAGACTGACTAATTGAAGTGCTAATCATATCGTAGTTTGGATTCTGCGAAAGATAGTGAAGAAATCTAACAAGCAAAAGCTAATAAACACCAAAAACCAAGAAATTGAGAGTTGAATTAAGCATAGTAAGTACCTGATTTAGCATTTTTCTTAGTCTCCGTGACTTCACTTCCGTCACTCTTCTCCTCATCTGGAAACCCCTCTTTCCCGTCGCCTGAATTTTTAGAGGCGAGAATCGCTCTCGCCGCCGAGATCGCCGCCGCGGCACGATCGACGACCTGCATCCTCTGAATCCGATCTCTCTCCTCTACGGAAACCTCCAGAATCTTCTCAAACTCATCGCTCTTCTTCTCTAAATCTCCTTCCCCTTTCTCGCCATCGACGGCTACATTCTCGGCTATTTTCTCGAATGCCTTCTCCTTCTTCTCGCGATCAACAGCGTTTTTCCACATATGAAGGTACGATTCAGCTCCTTCATTTGAAACCCTTAGAGTCCTCAACCCCCTTCGATTCCTCCGATTCGCCGCCGATGGTGGTGGTGTAAAGATCGGAAGGGAGTCACGCCGTCGTCCGTCGTCCAAGTGAAGGACGTGAGACGCGCTCAAGGCGGTGCGTACGGAAACTCCAAGACGCGAAGCCATTTTTCTCCAATTCCAAATTCCAAAAGGGTGGAATCAGTTTGTTTTCGAGGTTTCGAAATTAGCAGGGTGACATGACGAAGAAGAAGAAGAAGAAGAAGCTTTTATAAAACACTCACTCTCTCTCGTGATTTGATTTTTGATTTTTGATTTTTGATTTGAGGGGTAAAGTGGTAATTTTGCGTGTCAAGTATACTCCGATTGGCCGACCTCTTTTTTTTTTTTTTTCTCTTTTGTCGACCGCTTTTGCTATTTTCTCCAATGACACGTGGCAATTTCATTACCGTGAATCGAAATAGATAATATTACACTTAGCTCCCTCAATATAATCCTCACAAAAAGGGTTCTGGATTTTCATCATTTGGGATTTTGACCCCGATTAAATTTCACTACACTCTTCCATACTGGTTTCACAATCAGACAAAAAAAAAACAAAAAAAACTGACATAATAAAATAATAACCTAACTCACTACAACAACAACAACAACAACAAATCCAACAGAGCTATATTCGGTTTTCCATTAAATTAGAAACTTACCTTTAAATTTGGGTCATGTGTACTCCAATACCAAGTTATACGAATGCATGCGACCAACCCTAATAACACTTTAATTCCAGTTGCTTTGATGACTTTTACTTTTTTTTTTTATTCCCTTAACAATTGTGCCATCAAAATTCCTTTCTTGTTAGATATTTCATCCAGTGATTCTTGATTTATTAAAAAGTAAAACCTTGAGCCGTATATATCAGAACTCATAAGATCTCCTTTTTATTAAAAATCGTTGTTAGTTACGTGACCAAAAAAATAAAAATTGGCCAAATAAAAACATGGTGCTACTCATGTGAATGCGGTTAGGGTGATCATTGCAGATTTTTTCGAACCAAAATCGGACGGTGTTAACGTTACGTTGGAAGGAAACAAACTACCGTACATATTTTTTTAGGCCTCGAACCAAAAATGAACCGAAAGCTAGCGACCGTTGATACATTTTAAATTGTAATGGCGCAATGATATGTCATTATTGTCACATACATAAAAATGTGAACTATAAAATATTCTTCTTCAGTGGTATGAAGTGGTTCACATTTTAAATCATTTTTGCATCCCGTTGTCGGGTTCTTCCTTACTAGTTTGTAATTTTGTTGGCATTTTAAAGATTTGGATTTAAATTACATTTTGATATATCCCACTCTTGTGACCAAACAAATTAAGGTTCCACTCTTTTTTTTTTTTCAACTATCTTTATTTATATAAAATTCAACATACATAAAAAATACATTAAAAATGCAAAAATACAATACCACAACAATAAAAGAGGAATTTGACGATTTTTTCTTCGAGAAAATTTACTCACTAATAGAGTGTCCACTCTTTCCTTCATCAAATTCGCATTTAATCTGATGCGATCTTCAACTTTGGCTGATGTCTATCCTTTCTCATATTGTATTACATTGACCAATATTCCCAATTAATTAGGAGCTAAAAGTGTTCTTCGAATAAGAACCCAATTTACTGATTCTTTCAAAGAAAATAAGTTTTGAGACTGCCAATTTTCAACGACTGTACGAATGTCGCCATACAACAAGGATAATTCTGCTCCAAACACTTGTCCCTTCCAAGACGGTTTCCATGGTAATGATGTTTCCCTCAGAGTAAAATCATCTAAGAAAATCAAAGTTAGATCCCATAACCGCCGACCATTGATCCTTATTTCTCTAATCCCCATATCAAAACCAGAACAAAACCATCAAGGTTTGTTCCAAATTTTGCAAAGACATAATAAAAGATCCACTGGAGATTACTAACGGAGACATAACACCAGAACTTACCGGACAATAGCTGCTGATGACGGTAAGGAGACACCACCAATCATCAAACGAAATGAACCTCTTCGAAGAGGGAGATCGATTGAGAAAACACATCACATAACTGTTACTTGTTACGTGAACAGGGGCACAGTGCCGACACCAGAGATGTGTCGGTCACCGGCCAGAATCAACATCGGAAAAACGATTTCTCAGAGCAGTTATTGAACCGTAAAGAAAACGGTTTAGCGAGAATCGCCTTTGCGATCGCCCCTAGAAAACGGTTTAGCGAGAATCGCCTTTGCGATCGCCCCTAGAAAACGGTTTTTGTCAACATATCTTCTTTTTCACAAAGTTCCACTCTATTTGAATTACGACTCTATTTCTCCTTTTTTCTAGTCTTTTGAATTTTAGGGTACTTCTTAATGCTCACCATATGATCACCTTTACTGCAATTATAACGGAACAAACAATCGAAGCAAACGCATTTTAGTCACTAATTTATTTTAAAAAATTACGAGCTAACGAACATCTGTAGTAACTTATCTCAAATAAACGTTCGATCTTTTTTTTTTTTCTTTTTTCAATGTGTTCCTCCTCTTGTTTCGTTTGTTTGTTTGTTCGGTTTTGGTTCCTACCACTTTATTCTTCTGTGATCACCTTTATGCATCTGTTTGGGCCTCATGAAACTCTTTTAAGCTTTTAAATGGCCCAATACAGATCTTTAGCCCTATGGGCCATCCCAATTACAAAGGCGTGCTAAAGTGAAACGAGCGTACAGAGAAGAGGTAAAAGGCAACCACGTGGCAATCAGAGGTTGGGTTGGGTCCATCCCTTGGGTCAAAGGAAGAAACTATGGACATGGTCAAACGTTGACCAGAAATAGTCACACATACCCCACAGTTTACTTCTTCCTCCACGAGCTCTTACTTCACGCGCGGTCAAACCAACCATGAAACTAGCCTATCCCCAAAAGAAAAATAAAATTTTAAAAGCCAAAAAAAATAACTGATTTACTTCATGAAAAAAAAAGAGGTTAAAATATTTTGTGATAACGGCAAAGACTTAAATATATTAAGCACACAACAAATAGAGGCTTGAAATGTAAAAATTACCATAGAAATATTTTTGCACAAAGATAAATTAATATCCATGAACAAAAACTGATAAAATACACTTTATTGGGCCTCTTGGGCCACTAGAGGCCCATAACAATGCCGAACCGGCGCGTGCATAAACGAAAAACTAACTTTTTCGGAAAGAGACAAAAAATAATGACAAAAATAATGTTTTTCGATTTTCATATAATATACTAAAAAAACTAATTTTCTTCTTTCCGTCGTCGCTTTTCTTCTTTTTCAAAATCTCACTTTTTTTTCTTTCCCTTTGACCCTTTCGATCATCGGAAAAGCTCTAAAGTCACCCAACAAATAGTAGTTGAGTTTTATTTTATTTTTTGGGAAATTCCATCAATTCTCTCTCTCTCTCTCTCTTTCTCGGTCTCTTTGTAGAATTCTCGAGATCTGTTTGTTTCTCAAATCCTTGTAATTTGGGTCCAACCAGTAAAAATGGGGTTTTGTGAATGTTTATGAGTTTCCATAATCGATGGTGATCTTTCCCATCTGAGTAAAATTTTCACATACCATTTTTTTTTTTTGATAAAAGAATTGTCTTTCTTCTCTGTCGTTGTTAAAGTTTTTGGTTTGGGGGTGAGTTGAGATTGGTGGTGAGAAAACATTTGATGGATGCGGGTAGCTCCAACTCGTCGGGTCAGCTTTCCGGGCGGGTCGTTGACACAAGAGGCAAACACAGGATTCAAGCCGAACTCAAAAGGCTTGAACAAGAAGCTCGCTTCTTAGAGGTAATACTTTCCTCTAAAACCCTTCTTTTTTTTTGGCTGATATTCTTTGATCAATGCAGCTTGAAGGTGTTATATCTGTCTGATATTTCTCATATTGTTTTTCTGCTCCTTCAAATGGTTATTTTTGGAGGGAATGGTAATAATCTGAGTGGAGTACGGTGGAGAATTTGAAAGTTTTAAGCCTTTAGTTGTGGGAATTGGGAAGCAATAGCAAAAGCTTTGATTTGATTTACAGGGTTTTTTTTGTTTTGATTCTATGAGTGGATGAAGAGAACAGCTTTGGTTAGTTTGATCTTGTAGCAGTTGGTGTTGTAGCTTGCTTCCATGATTTGGTAGTGTCTTCAATCTTTATGGTTGCTTTGCTTCTCTGTTGAGAAGCTGAACAAAATTGGATCTCAGGTTACAAAGGCTTTTATTGATATTTTACGAGAGTTTAAGCAAAGATCATGTATCATTTGTTGTGATGTGGAGAAAGGTGACTTTGTTATAGACTTTCAATTAGCTCAGAGATAGTGTAATATCCAGTTCGATAGATTCCGGAAGAAGGACCTTAGAAAAGAGCAATCTCACTTTAGCAGATCTAGTTTAGAACACTCTCCTTGTCGAGAGTTAATAATGCTACCCGTGTAAGAGAGATGATACTTTGCGGAAACTGGTGATAGAACAAAAACATTAGGGTCAGTAACAACAGATTAGAAAGGTTTAAGAATGATGAAGAGTGAACTTAAAACATGAAATAACCAGTAAAGTCCTAAGGCGAAATCTTTCGTTTATGTTAGGTTTAAGCTCTTGTCCACATAGCTGTTTAGACATTAGTGAAATTGAATACTTGTCTTTGGGTATCTTAACAATGTTACAAGGTATATATGATTCTTCCTCCATTTATATTCAGGAAGAGCTGGAGCAGCTTGAAAAGATGGATAATGCATCAGCTTCTTGCAAAGAGTAGGAACTTCTGTATACCTAATATCCGGTTCACGAATAATCATCGTTCCATAACCTTGACTCATTTCTCGAATGGATGCAGGTTCTTAGACAGTGTTGACAGCAATCCCGATCCTCTTCTTCCCGAGTAATTCTACTTCTGCTTTGCATTCTCCCTTCATTTTCCAAAGAGTTTCATTTCTATATACTGTGAGATCATTTGTTCTGATTTGAAAGCTTTTGTGACTGCTTGCAGAACAACGGGGCCAGTGAATGCAACATGGGATCAATGGTTCGAAGGCCCTAAAGAAGCAAAACGATGTGGCTGCTCCATTCTTTAATCTTCATTTCCTACGTTCTATTTTTTCTCTCTATTTCTTCCAGAAAAGAGTTTGCCTTTTCCATTCCGCGGCAGTGAAATTGATGTAATTGGCAAAAAAATGATTCATTTGTGCAGATAAAATGTATTGATATCGATGCGTCTCTTAGTTTACAAAGAAATACAGTGACAAAAACAAAACAAGATTCTTTTCTTTCAGATCTGAAATTCTGGACACGGCTCCAATGAGAGCAACCAAAGAGCTTGTTACATAAAATGGACACGATACACTGCTTAAAGAACAGCTGAAGTAGAGAAAAGAAATAAAGAAAAGAGTACTCTCTGATTCAGTTCTGATTTCCCTTATTTAACTTGTGGCTTTACCGGTAACTTTCTGGGCAATCCAACCAAGCCCATCATACAATCCTTCTCCAGTAACCGCACAGCTTGCTTGGATATGCCAATCATGGTTCTTGATGCTGTGAAGGTTAAGTGCATCTGTGATCTCAGCTGGAGTCATCGCGTCTTTCAGGTCCTGTTTGTTTGCAAACACAAGTATGACCGAGTTTAGAAGATCCTCGTGCCCGAGTAACCTGGAGAGCTCATCTTTCATGAAAGTGATTCTGGCTCTGTCTGTGCTATCGATAACCACAATCACAGCATGAGTTCCACGGTAATATGTTGCCCACGAAGTTCTTAGCCTGTCTTGCCCACCAAGATCCCAAACCTAAAGACAACATATATCATTAAGTAACATCGCATCAAATCTTCCAATTTGCTAGGCTTAAAGACCAAGTTGAATATATGCCAGAGTCAAACAGTTGCTTTTGGACAGGAACTGATTCAATATCATAAAAATCCTATTCTCTTCTTTTTTTCATGCATGACAAAGAAGTTTGATTTATTATAAGTTTAGTAATGTTTATCTAAAGCATTCGTTTTGACATATAACAGCCTGCAAAAAGGCCATAAAACAGATATGGTTTCATCTATGGATAAACATCATCTACAGAAACTTGCAATACGAAACCATAACTCGCAAGTATTGCACATATGAAAACGTTCAACAATATGAGCTTGTGGCTTGACCAATCATGACGATAACTTAGACAGAACATCCATCTTGTGACCGAAAAAAATGCACACATTCAAGCAAGTAACCTTGATAAAGGCACTAACGCAACAAAAGATGCAAACATCCATAAAAATTCAAACTTTTATTCCCATGGCTCAAGATCAAATCTTGAACAGAAGCTAAGAAAAAGAGACTCGATAACCAAGAAACATCAAATAAACATTCAAACTTCCATATCTAACAATCAAGAAAAACAAATAAAGATTCCCATGTCCCAAGATCAAGCCTCGAACTTAACCTAAGAAACAGGGATTCGATCCATCAAGAAAGTGGTCTGTACCTCGAAGCGGATATTCTTGTAGACAAGCTCTTCAACATTGCTCCCTACGGTAGGATGAGTGGTGACAACTTCGCCCAAGTGAAGTTTGTAAAGCGTCGTCGTTTTACCAGCATTATCCAAACCAACAACAACAATCTTGTACTCTTTTGCAGGAAACATCATGAACCAAAACCTCGACATGAATGCTCCCATCTCTCCGCTTTATATCAAAAACAAGAAGATTTCAATATTTCTACAAACAGTGAAATCGAGGAAACCTAAAGATACCATCCTCGAATTGACCCTTCAAGTAAGTGAATTAGATTCGATTCAGAGAAGCCCAGATCAGATTTGGATACAAAGATCACAGATTCTCCCAAGTTATCCAATCTAAATGGACAAAAAAGTATGTAAATACAAATCGAGAATCTGTGATCAAACCTTGATTCAGCTAGAATCAGAGAAAAAGAGTTCAGCTTTCAATCAGATTTCAACCGCCACAACAACGACGCCAAAGACGAACATCGGACCCCAAAAAAAAGACGAACATCGTTGATGTTATTTTTTGTTTAAATGAATTAAAAACACCTCACTTAAAACTCTAGCGGGCCAATGGCTTGCGACCACGAATATATTAGGGTGAATTAGCCCACTAGCCAATTGCAAGCCCAAACTTATTAATACATCTACATAAATTTTGAAATGCAACAAATAATTACTTCAATGATGTAACTCGTAACGATGGATGTCAAAAAAAAAAAGTTGTAACAATGGTTTTACCCTTTTTTATATGCGTAATTTCTTTTCTTTTTTTGATTAATTTATACTATTTTATTTTACTAATTTTATATCTTAACTGACAAAATTAAACAAAGTCTGTTTTTTTCTTCTATACAAAACGTATGAAACAAAAAAATATAGAAAAAATTAACAATTTTTTTATATAGTTTTCAAAAATTAAAAAATATATGATAAATTTAAACTCTAGCCATAAACAATCTATTCCAAATAACCATAAATCATATATAACCTACAACAAAATTCGAAATCCAAAAGTAGTATATTTTTTTGATAAAATACATAGAATGAAATAAAATAATCTTCTATGTAGAATAGATTGACACATATCAAAAAAAAAAAAAACCAAAAATTCTTACTTTGATTCATTTCTCTATTATTGAGAAGTTTGTATATGTTTAAAAAAAAAAATTAAACTATGATATATGCAATGTTTACCATATGTCATGAGTTGAAGTTAAAAGCAAAAACAAATTTCGACAAGATTAGATAAATGCATCAACTTAAGCATGTGTCATTCTATTCAACATATGAATATATAAAATATAATAGGATTATATTCTATTTAGAACGTTATTTTCTTACTTTAACATTACATATTCATTCTCTTAGTATCTTCTATGTGTAATAGAATGACACATGTGGAAGAAACAAAAAAATGTCACATACTTGCTTTGATTCATTTATCTATTGAGAAACTTGTATACATTTTTTTTTTAATTTAAACCATGATATATGCTATGGTTAGCATATATCTTGTTTTGAAGTTGAAAATAAAAACTAATTACGCAAATGGATAAGTGCATCAAAGTAAACATGTGTCATTCTATTCATAATATCAATATATAGAATATAATGCATTTGCGTTCTATATAGAACATATTTTCTTATTTTAACATTACGCATCCATTTTCTCAAAAATATATGTTCGTTTGAAGTACGTGTCATTCTATTATATATACTTTGATTCATTTATATAGTATTGAAAACTTTGTATACATTTTTTAACTATAAACCATGTCATATGCGATATTTACCATATGAAAGGTTTTGAAATTAAAACAAAAAAAAATTCGCGAAAATTGGATAAGTGAATCAAAGTAATCATGTGTCATTATATTCAACATATCAAATATATAACTTTAATCATCCTTTTTATTTTTAAGTTGATTGATGTATGTATTACATTTACACCTTTTGATTTTGCGCTTTTAACTTTGCAACTGTTTTTCAGGAGAAAATACAGACACTGCCGACGAGGAAGTAATATTAGCGATGAAAGAATGAATGAATGATTACCTACTTAAGCACAAAGAACCAACAACTGTGCTCTTAATAACATGAGATGTCGATTTTCGTTGCGCCGTTGCTGAGGCGAGGATGTTGGATTTTCGGATTCTCCTAACTCACAACATACAAGCAAATCCGAGACTAACACAAGCACCATATAAAGCTTTCCTTTATGATAAACTATTTTACGGAAATACGTCTTAGAGTTTATGTTTTAGTGTTGGCTTCCGAGACTGTATTGCTATCTTATCTTTGCAGGGTGGTGCCTTATGGTTCCAGAATTGTGTTTCTTATGTGCAAGTTTTATAATGATTTTGTGTTAAGACTTATTCAAGACTATAAATTTTAAGGCTACTCTGGTTTACATGACTTGGTTATGTAAATATGTGATACTCTAGGCTAATATATTATCGTTTTTTGGTGCTATTTATTTACAATTTTTTATTTTCTTACCTTTTTTATGATCTTGTGTCAGTTTCTGATTTGGGGACACTAGCTAAGCCGGTCATGAATACAAGCTCATCAAGTATGTGTTTGGAACTCTTTAGTTTATTAACTTTTGGAGGGCCAATTTTCAATATTATTGGCTTAGATGGTTTAGAAAAATGTGAAGATTGATCAAAATATCATGTTCAAAATTTGTGCGAAAAATTCAAAATTTTCCTTGTTTCTAACTTTGTAAATCACAGGGCCGGCCCTAACCCGAAATCTCTCTCTCGATCTCAAATCTCAATTTTCTCTCTCTCTCTCGAATATCAAATATCTCTCTCTCGATCTTGAATCTCTTTCTCTCAATCTTGAATCTATCTTTTCATTTCCGTTGTTGTTCAATGGTTTCTTCCTCCAATCATGATCTCAGCCATAATCTGGCAAATCTTATGTTATGTTCTCACCTCATCTCTAAGCAGGGCGAGAAAGATTATGCAGTTTTCCATAATGTAGGAGTCACAAATGAGCATCTGAATTTGATTTTAGAACTGAGTGAGAAGGTATTGACTCATAAGTTTTTTAACAAACAAACTCATTTCGAAGATTGCAAATATACAGCCAGGGCTTATGCAAAGAAGTCCAACGCCAAAGTTAGCAATAAAACCGACATTACATGTAAAACAACCCTTATCTATGTTTTTGATTTTTTTATTAAGTTTATTTGTTTACACTTTTTGTTTTAATTTTCTTACCATATTTTATGATCTTGTCTTCTGTTAGATTCTGATTTGGAGACACATGTTTATGGAGTTTTGAATTCTCCTTACATGGAAACAGAAAATGATGTATGGATTCATTTCTTGCAATAATGATTTTAGGAAATTTAGTTAAAATTCCCTCTACCGATTAAGTAAATGCTTTTTTCATGTTCAAGTTGATTACGGATCAAATAACATTGAAATATTTTGGGACAATGATAATTGTCTTATACCGGAGGATTTCTCAAAAGAAGAGATCCCTAATATTGGAACCAACATCGAGAAAGCCCTGGGAGATTTGAATTATCATGGAACAATTGATTTTTTTGCTATTAGCAATACATATCATCTCAACCTTTTGAAGTATAATGACCATGATCTACATAATAAGTTGTTGGCGCAAATGATCAAATTTACCCACGTGGAAAAATTTAAAAGGTTACTTAAATCATCATTTGTATTTGTAAATTGATTGATGTGTGTATTACATTTACACCTCTAGATTTTACGGTTTTAACTTTGCAACTGTTTTTCAGGAGAAGATACATACACTGCCGACAAGGAAGTAATCTGAGCGATGAATTAACGTACTAGCAAATTGCAAACCCAAACTTATTAATACAACTACATAAATTTTGAAATACAGCAAATAATTACTTCGATGTTGTAAGTTGTAACAATGGATATCAAAAAAAAAGTTGTAACAATGGTTTTACCTTTTTATGTGCGTAATTTCAATTCTATTTGATTTTTGATTAGTTTATACTATTTTATTTTACTAATTTTATTTCTTAATTGGCAAAATTAAACAAAGTCTGCTTTCTTCTATACAAAACGTATGAAACAAAAAAATATAGAAAAAATTAACAATTTATTTGATGTTTTATATAGTTTTCAAAAATTAACAAAATATATGATAAATTTAAACTCTAGTCATAAAAATCTACTCCAAATAACCATAAAATATATATTACGTTATACAACGTACAACAAAACTCGAAATCCAAAAATAGTATATTTTTTTTGAAAAAGTACATAGAATGAAATGAAATAATCTTCTATGTAGAATAGATTGACACGTGTCTAACCAAAAATAAAAACAACAAATACTTACTTTGATTCAATTCTCTATTATTGAGAAATTTGTATATGTTTTGTTTTTTAATTTTAAACCATGATATATGCAATTTTTAGCATATGTCATGAGTTGAAGTTAAAAGCAAAAACAAATTTCGACAAGATTAGATAAATGTATCAACTTAAGCATGTGTTATTCTATTCAACATATCAATATATAAAATATAATGAGATTATATTCTATATAGGACATCATTTTCTTACTTTAACATTACATATTCATTTTCATATTATCTTCTATATGAAATAGAATGACACATGTGGAATAAACAAAAAAACATTACATTTTTGCTTTGATTCATTTATCTATTGAGCAACTTTTATATATATAT
>PKMM01018958.1:220276-258703 GCA_002933915.1 Eutrema heterophyllum
ATGTTATATATTACTATTATGAATAGAATGAGACATGTTTACTTTAATGCACTTATCCATTTTTGTATAATTAGTTTTTATTTTTAACTTCAAAACAAGTTACATGCTAACCTTAGCATATCTCATGGTTTAAATTAAAAAAAAAATATATATATATATATATATGCAAGTTTCTCAATAGATAAATGAATCAAAGCAAATATGTTACATTTTTTTTGTTTCTTCCACATGTAATTCTATTCCATATAGAAGATATTAAGAAAATAAATATGTAATGTTAAAGTAAGAAAATGACGTTCTATATAGAATATAATCCCATTATATTTTATATATTGATATTTTGAATAGAATGACACATGCTTAAGTTGATGCATTTATCTAATCTTGTCGAACTTTGTTTTTGTTTTTAACTTTAACTCATGATATATGTTAAATATTGCATATATCATGGTTTGAAATTAAAAAAACAAAACATCTACAAATTTCTCAATAATAGAGAAATGAATCAAAGTAAGTATTTGTTGTTTTTATTTTTGTTTAGACATGTGCCAATCTATTCTACAAATAAGATTATTTCATTTCATTATATGCACTTTTTCAAAAAAATATACTACTTTTGGATTTCGAGTTTTGTTGTACGTTGGATAACGTAATATATGATTTATGGTTATTTGGAGTAGATTTTTTATGGCTAGAGTTTAAATTTATCATATATTTTGTTAATTTTTGAAAACTATATAAAACATCAAATAAATTGTTAATTTTTTCTATATTTTTTTGTTTCATACGTTTTGTATAGAAGAAAACAGACTTGTTTAATTTTGTCAATCAAGAAATAAAATTACTAAAATAAAATAGTATAAACTAATCAAAAATCAAATAGAATATAAATTACGCAGATAAAAAGATAAAACCATTGTTACAACTTTTTTTTGTTTATATCCATTGTTACAACTTACAACATCGAAGTAATTATTTGCTGCATTTCAAAATTTATGAAGTTGTATTAATAAGTTTGGGTTTGCAATTTGCTAGTAGGCTAATTCATCGCTAATATTACTTTCTTGTCGGCAGTGTATGTATCTTCTCCTGAAAAACAGTTACAAAGTTAAAAGCCTAAAATCAAGAGGTGTAAATGTAATACACATATCAATCAATTTAAAAATACAAATGATGATTAAAGTTACCTTTTACTTTTTCCACGTGGGTAAATTTGATCCTTTTCGCCAACAACTTGTTATGTAGATTATGGTCATTATACTTGATATGTATTGCCAATAGCAAAAAAATTCAATTGTTCCATGATAATTCAAATCTCAGGGCTTTCTCAATGTTGGTTCCAATATTAGGGATCTCTTCTTCTGGGAAATCCTCCGGTATAGGAAAATTCTCATGGTCCCAAAATATTACAATGTTATTTGATCCGTAATCAACCTGAACCTGAAAAAAAAAGAGCATTTACTTAATCGGTAGAGGGAATTTTAACTGAATTTCCTAAAATCATTATTGCAAGAAATGGATACATACATCATTTTATGTTTCCATGTAAGGAGAATTCAAAACTTTATAAACATGTGTCCCCAAATCAGAATCTGACAGAAGATAAGATTAAAAAATAGGGTAAGAAAATTAAAAAAAAAATTGTAAACAAATAAACTTAATAAAACAATCAGAAACATAGATAAGAGTTGTTTTACATGTAATGCCGGTTTTATTGCTAACTCTGGCGTTGGACTTCTTTGCATAAGCCCTGGCTGTAGAATTGCAATCTTCGAAATGAGTTTGTTTGTTAAAAAGCTCTAGAATCAATACCTTCTCACTCAGTTCTGAAATCAAATTCAGATGTTCATTTGTGACTCCTTCATTATGGAAAACTACAAAATATTTCTCGCCCTGCTTGGAGGTGAGGTGAGAACATAACATGAGTTTTGCCAGATTATGGTTGAGATCATGATTGGAGGAAGAAGTCATTGAACAATGGAAAGGAAAAGAGAGATTCGAGATTGAGAGAAAGAGATTCGAGATCAAGAGAGAGATATTCGATATTTGAGAGAGATAGATATTCGAGATTCGAGATCGAGAGAGAGATTCCGAGTTAGGGTTTGAAAATGAATATTTGTAAACGGCGTCGTTTTATAATAGTCTTTTCTTGTCTTTAACCGGATCATTTCCACCGGTTTGTTTCACACACACATAGACTATCTCGGTGAGAAATTGAACTTCTGAACTATGTTTATGCTAAAATCGTCATCTAGATATATCTTAATGAACCTATGAAATTCATCTAGATATGTCTTAATGAAAATGATTGTCATCTAGACTATCAAGAACAAGCGGCAACAAGACCGTGCTGCTGCATTACAAGTGCGGGAAAAACTCGAGGAGTTTGTGACCTCGGTCACATTCTTAGTATCTAATAGTTTTAAAAAATCATTTTATGTTTCAACTTGCGGTATTTTTTTCCTTCTTTTAACTTTTGTACTTGGTAACATTAGCAAGATAACATAGTGAACATGGTTGTTATGCAATGTGGTTGTTTTCTATCAATGGTAACTTGAAATTGTTCATTAGCCTTGTTTCACGTCTCAAAAACAATGATTCAAATTCGAGTTACTTGAAAAATACATAGATTTTTTTGCATATGGCATGAATTATTATTTTTGTAAACGGATATCAATATCTAAGGATATATAAATGTGATGTTAAAATAAGAAAATGCCATTCTATATGGAATACAATCGCATTCTATTCTATATATTGAATAGAATGACACATGCTTAGTTTGATTCACTTATCATATTATCGCGAAAATTGTTTTTGTTTAAACTTCAAAAGTTGTCATGGTTTATAGTTAAAAAACATTGTGGAAGCCATGATTTGTAGTTAAAAAACGTATACAATATACATAAACATCTAAGAAAATGTAGATATGATGTTAAAATAAGAAAATGTTGTTTTATATAGAATGCAATTTTATGTATTTCTATGTTGAATATAATGATACATACTTACTTTGATTCACTTATCCATTTTTCGCGATTTTTTTTTTTGTTTTAACTTCAAAATCTTACGTATGGTAAACATCGTATATGTCATGATTTATAGTTAAAAAAATAGTATACAGCAAATATAAATATCTAAGAAAATGTATATGTGATGTTAAATAAGAAACTGTCATTCTATATAGAATACATTCTATTCTATAAATTTGTTATGTTGAATAGAATGACACATGCTTACTTTGATTCACTTATCCACTTTTTGAGATTTTTTTTTTGTTTTAATGTCAAAACCTTACATATGGTAAATATCGCATATGCCATGGTTTATAGTTAAAAAATGTATACAAAGTTTTCAATACTATGTATCTGAGACTGTTATAAAACATATTATTTTACTAGTTAACCTATTAAATAGAAATTTTCGTAAAATTATTTTGTTTTAAGAGGAGGAGAGAAAAGGGATAGTCTAAGCTCTTTGGGAATTATCCTACTAATCATCAGAGGAGTCGTGGTAATAATAGATGGTTATTATCAGTTTCCATTTGTGGAAATGGCACAAAAGAAACGTCCTAACATGTAATATATTAAATTGTTTTATATTTTCTCATTGTAAATTTTATTTATATTTATTTTGAAAAACGTGTATATATTTTTTTTATTTAAACCATGATATATGCTAACCATAGCATATATCTTGTTTTGAAGTTAAAAATAAAAAACTAATTACGTAAAAATGGATAAGTGCATCAAAGTAAGCATGTGTCATTCTATTCATAATAGCAAAATATAGAATAGAATGCATTTGCATTTTATATAGAACATATTTTCTTTTAACATTGCATATCCATTTTCTCAAAAATATATGTTCGTTTGAAGTACGTGTCATTCTATTCTATATACTTTGATTCATTTATAGAGTATCAAAAAATATTTATATGTTTTTTAACTATAAACTCTGACATATGCAATGTTTACCATACGTAAGGTTTTGATGTTTTAAAACAAATTTTGCGAAAATTGGATAAATGAATCAAAGTAAGCATGTGTTATTCTATTCAACATAACATATATATAATGACAATTTCTTATTTAACATCACATATACATTTTCTTAGATATTTATGTTTGTTGTATACTATTTTTTAACTATAAACCATGACATATGCAATGTTTATCATATGTAAGGTTTTGAAGTTAAAACAGACAAAAATTTCGCAAAAATATGATAAGTGAATCAAAATAAATACGTGTCATTCTATTCAACATAGAAAGATATAAAATTGCATTCTATATAAAACAACATTTTCTTATTTTAACATCACATATACATTTTCTTAGATATTTATGTCTGTTGTATACGTTTTTTTATATACAAACCATGACATCCACGATGTTTACCATATTTATATCTTGATGCCGCTTGTTCTTGCTGGATGACGATCATTTTCATTAAGACATATCTAAATGAATTTTATAGGTTCATTAAGATATATTTAGATAGCCATTTTAGCATAAACATAGTTCAAAAGTTCAATTTGTCATCGAGATAGACTTTACATTCCACTGTGCTTCACTGTTTTAGTTGATTCGAGATCCGTCATCTCCAAACCGCAAGAAAACCATAAGATTCGAATCTCAGCATGTAATGCTCCTACAATTATCTCAACATGATCCTTGAAAGGCCAGTCTTTGAACTGCCAATCCTTTCCCTAATCCAGCAACAAATCCATAAGAGTCACCCAATTAATCACTCTCATGAACACACACACACACAGTTTTTTTTTGGGAAAAAACGAGATATTCCAATTTTGACCCTTACTAAGTCCTATCAATTCAACATATAAAATCAAAATCCAACTCAACACTCTCACTTCGGTATATCCGCCTTCTTCTTCTTCTTCTTCTTCTTCTTCAACAATCTCTCAGATCTCCCGGAGCTTCACTTCTCCGGCCGGAAACTATGTCTCAGTCTATCCAATTCTCCACTCCTTCACACACTCCTCACCTTCTCCATCTCCCTCAATCACGATTCCACCGTCCTCTCACTTCCTTTACCTTCCGCCAATTCCCTCTAACCTCCACCATCAAGTACACATCAATCAGAGCTTCCTCGTCTCCGTCGCCTTCACCGGATCTTGATTCCTCCTCCTCATCGTCGCAGGTCCTTCTCTCTCCCAACGGCACCGGCGCTGTCAAAGCAGAGGAGAGATCCGTCGTAGCTACGGCGGTTTCGACGGATACGGCAGGGATAGAGGTCGATACAGTGACGGAGGCGGAGCTCAAGGAGAATGGGTTCAGGAGCACGAGGAGGACGAAGCTGATCTGCACGATCGGACCGGCGACGTGTGGGTTCGAGCAATTGGAAGCGCTCGCCGTCGGTGGCATGAACGTGGCGAGACTAAACATGTGCCACGGCACGCGCGATTGGCACCGCGGTGTTATCCGTAGCGTTAGAAGGCTTAACGAGGAGAAAGGATTTGCAGTTGCAATCATGATGGACACTGAAGGTAGTGAGATTCACATGGGAGATTTTGGCGGCGAAGCTTCAGCTAAAGCAGAGGTTTGTCTTCTCTTCTCCATCTCAATTCGAGCTTGATGATGCAGGACATTGCTCTGTATAATTACATGTTTGGTATGGCGTTTGCAGGATGGTGAGATTTGGACATTCACTGTTAGAGCTTTTGATTCTTCACGCCCTGAACGCACCATTAGTGTGAGCTACGATGGTTTCGCTGAAGGTATATTTGCAAATTATGTTTTTGCCTTATAAAGTATGAAATGGGAGTGAAAAAAGCATTAGATGAATCAATCTTGCTTCGTTTGTGATGCAGACGTAAGAGTTGGGGATGAGCTTCTGGTTGATGGTGGAATGGTGAGATTTGAAGTGATTGAGAAGATTGGTCCTGATGTCAAGTGTCTATGCACCGACCCTGGAATGTTGCTTCCTCGAGCTAACTTGACTTTTTGGAGAGATGGAAGTCTTGTGCGAGAGCGTAATGCTATGCTTCCAACCATTTCTTCCAAGGTCTGTAATTTTATCTTCCCTTTCACTTTTCATTCGCCTTATTTGGTAAATTGGGGATAGATAAAAAACCACAATTTGAAGATGTACACTTTTGGAACCTAGATGTCTCTTAGCAAAAATCACAACAGAGACAAGTAGCTATATCAACAATAGCAGTTTTTTCTCTATCAAACTAGAGTCCATGTGAATATAACGAGTGCTGAATTTATATGCGATGTCATTGTGTACGAAAGTTTATTTCATCTCCTAACTATAATGCTGTGCGAATATAATAATAAATCTGCAGGAGGAATGATGTTTTACTCAAAAACTAAAACATATAGAATATCTCCCCTGAGGGATAACAGCCGCATTTTCGCTGATGGTACCTCAATTCTTTGATTTCAGGACTGGTTGGATATTGATTTTGGAATTGCTGAAGGTGTGGATTTCATTGCTGTATCGTTTGTCAAGTCGGCTGAAGTAATTAATCATCTTAAAAGTTATCTTGCTGCTCGTTCCCGTGGAGGGTAAGTATAATATGTTCATTACTAACACATCGTACTACTGTATAAGAAACATATGATCTGCTTTTGGGGGTCAGGCTATTTTAGAATTGGGTTTTGCCTTTCTGTATCCACCGTCTTTAGTTTATGTTGTAATCCTATTACGATGCAGGGACATAGGAGTGATTGCAAAGATCGAGAGTATTGATTCACTGACAAACTTGGAAGAAATCATCCTAGCATCAGATGGAGCCATGGTTGCAAGAGGAGATCTGGGAGCTCAGATACCTCTTGAGCAAGTTCCAGCAGCTCAGCAGAGAATCGTCCAAGTCTGCAGAGCGCTGAACAAACCCGTCATCGTCGCTTCACAGCTTCTTGAGTCCATGATCGAGTACCCAACTCCAACCAGAGCAGAAGTGGCCGACGTGTCTGAAGCAGTAAGGCAAAGATCAGACGCATTGATGCTCTCTGGAGAATCAGCTATGGGTCAATTCCCTGACAAGGCTCTCGCGGTTCTTAGGAGTGTCAGCCTAAGGATCGAAAGATGGTGGAGGGAAGAGAAACGCTATGAGGCTACGCGTACGCCACTTCAAGCCATTGGTTCTACTTTTTCAGACAAAATCTCTGAAGAGATTTGTAACTCTGCTGCTAAAATGGGTAATTCCAAGTTCTCTGTTCCTCTAAAGCAAATCTGTTATATCAGTCTCAGTTTTGTTTCTCATTTTACCATCCAAAACTTGCAGCTAACAATCTTGGAGTGGACGCGGTTTTCGTCTACACAAAGAACGGACACATGGCGTCTTTAGTCTCCCGGTGTCGCCCTGACTGCCCGATCTTTGCTTTCACGACCACAACCTCGGTGAGAAGACGCTTAAACCTACAATGGGGACTCATCCCATTCCGTCTAAGCTTCTCAGAGGACATGGAAAGCAACTTGAACAAAACATTCTCGTTACTGAAATCAAGAGGTATGATCAAATCTGGTGACCTCGTGATCGCAGTCTCGGACATGTTGCAATCGATCCAGGTAATGAACGTTCCGTAGATTCTCTCTCTCTCTCTCTCTCTCTCTCTCTCTCTCTCTCTCTCTCTTTTACAATTTCGCAAACATTCCCCAAAGACTGTTTTGTTTTCTACTTTGTTACTGTTTAGACTACTTCTACATTTAGATTTCAGAGGCATCGTCGGTTTGGTCTATCGTATAACTGTTAACAGTGGTCGGTGCCATGAGTGTGTAAGCTTTGTTGTGTACTGTCTATTTTGTTTTTTTTTTTGGCTTTCAATAATATCAGTAATCTATATTCATAATTCAATTTAAAGTCATCATTATTAATATTATTTCATAAAAAGAAAAAAAAATTATGTTTTTCTAAATGAAAATTACTAACATAGAAAAAAGTAAAATAAGAAAAAAAATAGAAATTACCATATAATGGAAATTATGTTTTTGGAACTAATATAAATCAAGTTCTAATTTTTTTTATTGTAAATCATAAAACATAATTTGTGGATAACTTAACGGTAGTAATTTAGAATCTAATTTTACGAATCTTACGAGCGTTATCAATTTTAAAATCTAAATATTTTATTATTTTTTTGTGTGACATAATTTAGTAGTTATATTATACCAAAATATAAAAAAGTAGTCTATATTTTTTTTAATTAGCAAAATAGATTAAATTTTAAACCTTAAAAACTAAATCTTAATCTTAAAATCTAAACTCGAAACCCAAAATTGTAAAACCAAATCCAAAAAAATATATTAAACGTTAGAAACTACATATTTCCTTTTTTTTGTTGTTGTCATAGTTTCCTTAATTTTGAAAGATGGTCCCACAAATCCAGAAGTTATCGAAATCATATGGAAAGTTCCAACGACAAAAGGAAAGGCGATTTGGCTTGGGATTAGGAGTTATAATCAACGTAATTCATGTAGAGTTAGGATTAAAAGACCCTAATCTTTATAAATACAGTGTAAACTGCTCTTCTTCATCATAACTACAAGCCGCTCTTATGGTAAGTAGAGAGAAGAAACCACCAAGCATGAGAAACTGCAAGAGACCTCGTGTGAATCATGAGAGAGACTTTTACCAAACTCCGACGGATTTTTCAGAGGAAGAGATTCAACGATGTTGTGAGTTCGTGAAAAAATTGAAAAAAGTGGATGATGATAAGAGAATCTTCGATCAATGTGTCGATGCGATGAAGTCTTATACATCTGGCTCTTTAACCTACGTCGATCTCAAACAAAGAGTCGTTTCCATTCTCAGTAATCGCGACGGTTTGCTCGAAGAACTTCATCAGCTTTTGTCTGGTTTAGCTTCTCCTCCTGGAAGAAACTCAATCAAAGAGAAGAATCGAGACAAGAAATCAGACGTGGAACGCACGGTTGAGTTCTTAAACAAAGCGGAAGCTTTGGGCGAGAGTGTATACAAAGCGTTTATCGGTGCGTTATGGTTTCCCGGTGATATCGAGATTCTGGTTGAACAACTCGACGTGATTTTCTGCGATCACACGTCTCTCAAAGAGGAGTTTGAAACGTTCCTAATCGATTCCCGTTTACTCAAACCGAAACGCGATTTGGAGGCAGCAGCTAGACCCATTACAGAGGGTAAGCAAGAGATTAGTGAAGAGTGCAGGAAGGTGACGCCATCGTATTCGATTAGACCTGAAGCTGAATTAGAGGGATCTTGCTCCTCTGATGAGGTTTTAAACGGGAAATACGTTTCGGTGGGTCGGTATGATCCGGAGAAAGTAAAGAAGAAGAGTCAGCCTCGGCGCGATGTGAGAATGAATAACCTCGAGGACAAATGTATGGAGCAGGACATGATCTTGCATAGCCTAGCTTCGGTCATTGACTATGGGAAGGGTGGTGGCTTGGTTAACAAGGAACTCTGTCATAAGCCGCCGGTGAGATTTAAGTATTTCTTGCAATGGTTTTATAAAGAAGATAGGAATGTGCCAGAAATATTTAAGACAGATCCGAGACGTGGGGTACAAGATATTTTACCTGAGTTGCAGAGTATGGAGAAGAAGATGAGAGAGACGCAAGAAAGTAGGAACAGAAGTATCTATAATCGTGTGAACAAGTGAAGAGAGGTTTTTTTTTTTTTTTGTTGGTTATGTATTGAATTGCAAAATTTGTATCTACATTTTGAATCTCGTTTATATTTTGTCTTTAGACCAAATGTTTACGAGTCTTCATAAATTTGGGAGTCGAATTGTAGTAATTAAATTAATTCTCTCGATGTAAGCATTTTAAAAGAAAAACATCACAAATACAGTCACATATTGAAGCTAATCCTTTCAAATGAACTTTAAAGGGCTTTTTTTTATTTTTTAAATCAGACCCTAAAGTTGTGATTGTACATTGAATTATGTTAATTAATTAGGTCTTGTATTTAACACATTTTTCTTGTATATAGTTGCATTCAAAATAACAAAATTACGATGTCAACTTGTTGATGTTATTAACTATGTACCATTTCCCCTGCTTGCGGATCTCCTGCTTCCGGTCCTTCCCCCTCGTCTGTCGTGCCTGCCCGTGGAGTAGGTAAGTCGCTCGGTGGTCGGTATGTGCTTATCATCGATCGTATTTGCCGGAGTTGCTGTGAGGTGGCGGTGGTGGATGGTCTTGTCTCTTCCTCGTCATGTGGCGGTGGTCATGTGTCGCTCCGGTTCTATTGCGTTGTTCCGGCGGAGCTGAGCGGTGGCGGCGTTTCTTTCTCGGCGGCGGAGGTTTTTTGATCCGTAGTCTCTAGGGTTTTGAGTGTGCCCAGTTCCCTCCGGTTTTCGACATTGGACATGTCTCGGTTTTTATTTCAAATGTAATTGGTTTAGTATCCCTAACCAGGTCTAACCGGATTTTTATGGTTAGGTTCGGTTATCCGGTTTACTATTATGTATTAAAAAAAAAAAATTAAATACAGTACAAATTTGGTCAAAACAAATTATGTACCATTTCGAAGAACTAACTAATTAATACTACCTAAAGAAAAAAGGAAAAAAAAAAATCAACTAGTTCCAACTACTATTTTGTAAAAGATACTTAGGAAGCCTTATTAAAAAAGTTTTTGTACAATTTGTTTTAGAAACGCGTTTAGGATGTTTATGAAAACTTCTTACAAGATTATGCACTCTGATACTCTTTTAAGTTAAAGAAGTCACATGCAATTGATACCATAAAAAATAACAAACTCAATGCCTTTTGCCTATTTTCGACAAATTTCACACTTATACATTGATCAATATGCCGTATATCCTTTGCTTGTAATCTAACTAAAAACTCAGAATACGACTCTTAGGCATATTATGATGATCATCATCAATGTAGTTTTTCTGTTAGTTTCCCTCAATCAAAGTTAAATATCCTCGAGAGAAAGACAAAATGATATCAATTCACGGACTTATAACTTGCCACGACGTCCATATTGTGTATAAAACCACAATTAAAATCGTTTTCCAAAAAGTTTAAGATCTTCTGACCAATTTTTCTATGTTCTAAATGTCATTCATTAATCTGTGAAATCAGATTTTAAATTTAGGGTAAAGACGATCGAAAATATAAATCAAATACCAAACACGGAAAAATATTTACAAGGTAGTTTATGAAACATATAAGTTTTTGATTGTAGTGGATTAATTAACAAATTAAGAAAGTCTTTAAAAAAAAATATTAGTACATTATATATATGACATTGCGAAACTGAAGTAATTAATCAGTCTTCGAGTAATTATTGAATTCGTCAGTTTTTTTCTCCGAATTAGTCTACTACCGTACGACACCATAGTATTGAATAAAAATTTAGCTGATTTTTTTTTATCCACTAGACCGAACGTATTTTTTTATGGGTTTACATTTAATTAATAGAAATCAAATAATATTGAAGGATTTGATCATATCTTGCTCTTCTATTGTTTTACATCACTTAAATCGATGGTCCCATCTCTATTAAAATTTGGAGTAAGTGGGTCCCTTAAATTGTTAAATGTAAAAGACTCAACAATTTTCAGATTTAATCATGAAACAGTTCAATAATCCAATTATTATATAGAGTCAGAATAGGGACCTTAATTAATTAGCTAATTCTTTACGGGTCCAAATTATAAATAAAGATATATACAAACAAATAACCAATGTAATAATAGAGACAACAACACCAACAATAAATTAAGAAATTATATCCTTCTTATGGCTGTGTTTCAACCACTAAATTATGAACATCGTACATTATTATATATATACCAACTTTTATGATAAAAGATTTACATCACTGGAAATAAATCGTTACATTTTATGAGAAATTAAAAGTCTGCCTCTGGTTCAACTATTTGTAGGTGATCTTCTTTAATTTTTTTTTGTTCAACTGTTCTTTTTCGTTCATTTAATATTTGCGATTACATTAACCATCTATGATAACTACAATACAACTTAAAAACAATAGAAGATAAAATAGATAGATCCTTAAAAAATCAGCGTCATGCCTATGTAAATTAAAATGAAACATCGATCTACGGGCCCACATTTTTATGAAAAAATTAAGGGTTCATTTTTTAAATTAGATTCAACATTTTAGAGCAGATGTGAAAGAGCATTTAATCAAAATTCAAAATAGTTAATGAAAGTTTTTAAAAATAATAACTAATTAAAAATTATAAATAAACATTGGAAAAGTAATATATACAGTCCGTCTAACCAATTGTTTTCATTTTTTACATTTATCTCTTTACCTCTTTTCAATTGGGAATAATGTATGTTTACTTGTTTCTTCTACATTTACAAACAAAAGCATAATTAATTGGTAAGTATCTTTTTCATTATAATATTGTTTTATCTCGTATCAGTTTTTCCCAAATATAAAATAAACATAAGCATGATTTGGGACGATAATGGTGTTATTTATTTATATGAACTGAGATATTTTTTTTAGTACCGCCTATGGGCTCTATATCTTTAGGCACGGCTCTGTAAAAAATGTTGACAGCGAATTTGAGTCAAGGCTCGAATGCGTCGATAGAAGATTCACGATAGAACCGGAATGTTGGAGCATAATACTGATAAACTGTATTTTTACTGGTTTCTAACCCTTATTTTTGTGTCTTTTATCGAGTCAAAGTTTGCTTTTAGAGTCTTTTAGTCCTTTATTGAGTCATTTCATGTAAAAAAGCGTTTTAGGGAAAAACTAGAGCAACATGGTCGAAAAGCGCACGGAACTGAGCAAAAAGGCAGAATCGATCGATGCAACATTATCAGAGAGTTCCAAATCGGTCGACGCACATCTGAAGCCGGTCGATGCAACATGCTCAGAACATCCAGAATCGATCAATGCAATTTGCATCGATCGATGCAACATTATCAGAAGATCCAGAATCGATTGATGCACACCGACGTGAAGAAAAGGAAATTTCGGGCTTTTCCTGTTCCGGCCCAAATTTGCCTAATTTTGACCATGGACGACCCTAGACTTATAAATACCTATTTTTAGCCACTTTTGGCAGACAAGCTTTATTTTTCTACAGACTTTGTATCTATTTCTCTGTGAGAAAATCTCTGAACCTCTTCTGACAAATTTGGATAAGATTTCTGAACCCTCTTATCATCTATTGAATTTCTTTATGATTTCTCTCATACCTCTTTGCTTATTCTCTACAACTATTTGTGAGTAGATTTCATAGTTAGGTTTTAGGGTTTTCAAGGGAATTCATGAATTGCTAGTTTAAGATTGTTATATAGGGAATTATTGATTGGTTTCTTCATCTATTGTTGATCTTAGTGATGGAACTTGACTCGCGACCTAGTTTCTGATATTAGGTGTATTTACGCACCGAAAGCGTTTGTTAAATTGCCTGAAAGAACATAGATGAGCAAAATATCCTTAACCAAAGGGAGTTGATGTTATTGTGTTTTGTGAACTTATCAAACTCGCTTATAATGCATGTTTAGGTTGTTGAATTCAACGAGAGTTAGTTTTCATATATCTAATACATAGGGATTTAATACTCTGGGAAGAGATTGATCTAGTCTAGTGATTTGAGTTCGAGAACGATGCTTAATGTTTTCCTTGCCTCATTTTATGTTTTGCAATTCATGGTACCTGCGAATTTCCCTAAAGCCTGACGCCTTTAATTCATAAGTTTAATTCATTTTTATTTAACTTGTTATTTCATTGCATTAAAACCACAAACAACTCTCATTAGTCTTACACTACAAGAAAACATGACGAATTCCGACGGCATTTCCAACGGACTTTATTCCGTCGTACATTTCCGACGGATTTACGACGCGTTTTCGACGTAAAAAAGAGTCGTCAAAAATCCGTCGGAAATTTGTATCCGCCGGTAATCCGTCGGATATTTCTAATATATTTCCGATGACAATCACCCGTTGGTAAACTTCCGACATATTTCCGACGGAATTTATATCCGTTTCAAAACGAATATATACGTTACTAGCCGTTTGAATTTGTCAGGTTCCGTCGGAAGGCCGTCGAAATGTCGTTGGAATCCCGACGGAAATCCGTCGGAGGCAGCGGATAATTTCATTATAAAAACGTCTCCACCCATTCTCATTCCTTACAATTACCAAAAACAAAAACACTCATCTAAAAACCTTATAAAATGTCTTCTTCAGATCCATATAATTATTTTCGATCGTGGATGGATAAACCTCATCAAATTTCGGAGACGGGCCTACTGACGGAAGAGTAAAAAGAAGGTCTCCAGCAATTCACGGCATTTGCAACCACGCAGAAGAAAGCCAGAATCGTAGATTCATGGTGATAGACGAAGTATGGTCACACTTGTTTATCAATGGGTTTGTGCGTGGTTACAAAGTTTGGTATTATCATGGAGAAAATGATACAATGGTAGATTATGCTAGTACTAGTGAACAACCTATTGTAGATAGCTTAGAAGAACCTGCAACGGAAGTAGAAACTGCTGAACATGTTCAGATGGTGAACGATGCGTTTAGTGAAAGTATACCATCCAGTGTTGAGTATGGAGATAGAGGTGAAAAACCTAATTTAGAAGCCCGAAGGTTCTTTGATATGTTAGACGCTGCTAAAAATACGTTATATGATGGTTGTAGAGGTGGACATTCCCTTTTAATCAGCTGCAACTAGGATGATGGGTATAAAGACGGATTTTAATTTGAGTGAGGAGTGTGTGGATGCAATAGCTGATTTTGTGAACGGATGTGGTATTTGCCGTTAACAGAAAGATTGAAGAGGTTATATCAATCTGAGCGCACATCGGGAGCAATGAGATGGCATGCAGAGCATACAACGGGTGGAGAAATTGCTCATCCCTCAGATACAGGATCATGGAAACATTTTCAATCCATGTATCCCAGTTTTGAGTATGAGGCGAGGAACGTATACCTTGGGTTATGTACTGATGGTTTCAACCCATTTGGGAAGCATGGGAGGCAGTATTCATTGTGGCATGTAATTGTAACACCTTACAATTTGCCGCCATCTTTGTGCATGAGACGATAGTTCTTGTTCCTTAGCATTCTTGTTCCTGGACCAGAGCATCCGAAGAGATCACTTGATGTGTTTTTGCATCCATTGATTTATGAGCTGTAAATATTATGGGAGCAAGGTGTTGAGGCGTTTGATGTTTCTTATCAACAGAATTTCGTCATGCGGTCGGTACTTATGTGGACCATTCGCGATTTTCCAGCATATGGCATGTTATCCGGATGGACAACGCACATAAGGTTATCGTGCCCGTACTGTCAAGATAGCACAGATGCGTTCCAATTGAAGCATGAACGAAAAACGTCTTGGTTTGATTGTCATAGGCGATTTCTACCAAGTGATCATCCTTATCGTCGGAGCACCACGTTGTTTAGGAAGAATCGTCAAGTATTTGACGGTCCACCTCCTGAGTTAGATGGACATTATTTGTTGGATCAGTTCAGAGATTTTGGTGCAGATAGGACCGTTGATTGTGGTGGTATAGGACATCATCCTGTTGACGGTTGTGGCAACCTACATAATTGGCACAAGAATAGTATTTCTTGAGATTTGCCTTATTAGAAAGATCATCTATTGAGGCATAATCTAGATGTCATGCACATTGAGAAGAATTTTTTCGACAACATTATGAACACCGTTCTCAATGTCCAAGGGAAGACGAAGGAGAATCTGAAGTCTAGATTGGACTTGCGAGACATTTGTTCTCGTAGAGCACTACATGTGACAGGTAACGGGAAGCCTCCGGTCTCGGCTTTTCGGTTGGATGCACCTTCGAAGGCCCAGTTTTTTTACTGGATTTTTGATGGAGTTAAATTCTCGAACGGATACGCATCTAACCTTCGTAATTGCGTTGATCATGGAGAATGAAAGTTTTCTGGGATGAAGAGTCAGGATTTCCATGTTGTAATGCAGCGCCTCCTTCCATTTGTATTTGCTTTTCTTCTACCATATAATGTCCACGAAGCAATTGCAGGTACACTAATTATTTTAATGATATTTATTATTATTGAATTAATTAATTACATACCATATTATATTCGTTTTTAATGTCTACTTAATTTGGTACAGGGATTGGTGGGTTTTTTCGAGATATATGCACGCGATCTCTTACAACTGACAGTATTCGAAACCTTGCTGACAATATACATGTAATCCTTTGCAATATAGAGACGATATTTCCACCTTCCTTCTTTGATGTTATGGAACATCTACCAATTCATCTCCCTAGAGAAGCAGAACTTGGGGGCCCTGTTCAGTACCGTTGGATGTATCCTTTCGAACGGTATATATATCATCTAAAGAAGAAGGTGAAAATTTTGAGCAAAGTCGAGGGTTCTATAGTCGCACAGAGCATCAATGAAGAAACCTCAAATTTCGCCGAATTCTACTTTCCAACACAAGTCAAAACGAAGAGTCGAAGACCAGCTCGACATGATGACGGAGGGGAACCGCTTTATTATCCGGTCTATGTTCCTAGTATCTTCTCACAGATTGGTCGCCTTAGTGGAAAAGGCAAGAACCGAAGGCTTTCAGCACATGAGCGAAATTATTTGCATACGTATATTCTGACAAACTGCGAGGAAGTTCAAGAATTTGAGAGGTATCATATGTGACCATGCTAAATATTATCTTCTTATATATTTGCTAGCTAATTAATTAATTAATTATATTATCAATAATTAACGTGTGCGCTTCCATTTTCACATGATTTATATGGCACAAATCCGTTACGCATATCCGCTAAAAACAGAGGACCAGCTTATCGAGCTCAAACAAGAAAAGTTGCACGTTGGTTAAGGCATCATGTAAGTGCATGTGTTTTAATTCCCTAGATCTAATGAAATTTATTAAATGTTTTAATTAATTACTTAATTTCCATATTTGTTCATGCAGGTACAAACAGAGTTGTCTAATGGCCAATCATTTCCCATGTGGTTAGAAGAGATAGTGCAATTCCCCCTAACTGTCGTAAAGTCACATGTGATGTATTGCACACGGGGCTACGCTTTTAAGATTCTTCGAGATGATAGGAGCAGGCCAATTTCTGACTACGGTGTATCTGTTCAATCCGGTGATCTTTCATACTATGGTGTTCTTCGTGAGATTTTGGATGTTCATTATCCGAGAATGCTCAACTTGAGATGCGTTGCATTTTTATGCGATTGGTACGACCCATTAGTTGGAAGTGGTGTGCGACAAGATCAATTTGGTGTTACATCAGTACATATCAGAAAACGACTCCAGAAATACGACTCTTTCATCCTTGCTTCGCAAGTAGACCAGGTTTCTAGGATTTATATATTAATATTTAATATTAGGATTTAAAGTTTTCTCGATATCTAAATTTGACATCTTTGTAGGTATGCTACATTCCCTATCTTCGAGTGAAAAACAAGCAAGACCCATGGATTACAGTGACTAAGATAAATCCGAGAGGAAGGGTTTATGGGATTTCAGATGGTCTTTCAGATCATGAACCTTTGCAACAGAACTCCATTGGATTAGGTTCAGTCGATCACTCCCACGAAGTCGATCTCGTGGTTGACTTCACCGTAGACGCAGACGCTCAAGTATTTGAGGATTCAGAAGAAGAAATTGAAGAATTTGGAGAAAATCGTGATTCAGAATCATCATAATATTCATCATACTCATCGGGTTCATAGTAGTACTTTCTTATGTATAATCTCGTATTATTTTAATTAAGAATAATTAAGTTTCTTTTATTTGAACAAAAAAAAACATATAATATATTCGTATAATTTTATCTATATTCATTCCATAGTTATGAAATATTTAATTATTATGTAAATGTTTTGTATATGTAAGCCGAACAATAAAACCCCTATTTAAGATAATCCGTCGGAATTCCGTCGGACTTTTCCGACGGATTTCCGACGGACTATCTTAAATAGGGGTTTATCATGTGTTACTCGTTTTAAACATGTTTTCTAATCATGCCTCGGAGAATCCGTTGGAATCCCGTCGGAAATTTCTGATGGCTTTCCGACGAACAATCTAAAAAAAGGGTTTAGGGTATAGGGTTTCATCTAAAAATTGTTCAAAGCATAGAGATAAACATTTTTTAGTCTATACAATGTATACAACTTGTTAAAGTTTAAAATAACCATCATTTCAATAAAATTTCGATATGTTATGAAATTTGGTTAAAGTGTTAGTAGAAGCTATTGTGTTGACTTGTTGAATTGTATAGGTTATAAGAACGAAAATTAAGAAACGAGTGGAAGACATAGGTGATGGGTGGTTTTACATATTTTGGGGACTTCAAATGTATGTAATAGGGTGGTTATACATGTTTTTCGATAGACACCCTAAACCCTAAATGTACCCTAAATCCGTCGGAATGGTTTCCGACGGATTAAACCAGTAACCAATCAAAACACATGCAATAGAAATTCCATGTCCGTCGGAATACCGTCGGAAATCTTTTAAGAATTCCGACGGATTTCCGACGGACTAGGGGTTTTCGATCACGCGGGAAGGTGGACCACCAAAACCTAAATTTTTTTAGCAAACCGACGGATTTCCGACGGCTAGAGATCTGTCATAAATCGATCGATTTAAATACGAACCGTCTTCTTCTTCTTCATTTCTTCTTCTCTTCTCACATTCTCTCTCGGCGATTCTCCGGTATCTCCTCCGGCGGCGATTCTCTCTCTCTCCCGCGGCTCCGGCGACTCTCTCTCTCCCGCGGCTTCTCCTTCCGGCGACTCCCTCTCTCTCCTGCGGCTTCTCCTCTCTCTCTATCTCTCCGGCGGCGGCTTCTCCTCGCCGGCGGCCTCTCCTTCTTCTCATGGCCGATAATAGGTATGTGATTTAGGATTGTTATGTGATTTGGAATTAGATTTGTTAGGGTTTAATTAGATTGTTAGATTTGTTAGTTTTAGATTTAGGATTGAATTTGTTTGATTTTAGATTTTGGAATTTTAATTTTAGGTTTTTTTATTTGTTAAATTATAATTATATAAAAACGTTTTTGTATAAATATTATAATTATATAAAAAACGTTTTTAAATATATATTGTAATTTTATTAAAATCGTTTTTGAAATAAATTATAATTATATATAAAAAACGTTTTTTTCTATAAATATTATAATTATATAAAAATGTTTTTAAATATAGATAGTAATTTTATGAAAAACGTTTATGAAAAAATATAATTATATAAAAAATGTTTTGGTATAAATATTGTAATATATTAAAAACGTTTTTGAAATATTTTGGAAATTTTCAAAAAAATATGGAATATTTTGAAATATTTTGGAAATTTTCAAATATTTTGGAATATTTTGAAATTTTTGTGAAATTTTTCTAAATTTTTGGAATATTTTTGGAATATTTTGAAATTCAAATTATTTTAAATGAACCAAAAATTTGAAAATATTTGAAATATTTTCAAAATTTTCAAAATATTTTGGAATATTTTGAAATTTTTGTGAAATTTTTCTAAATTTTTGGAATATTTTGAAATTCTAATTATTTTAAATGAACCCAAATTTTGAAAATATTTGAAATATTTTGGAAATTTTCAATGTCAAATTGTTAAAATTTAAAATGAACCATAGTAATATTTTTTATATGTTTTTATCGTAGGTACGAATACTTCCTCCGGCAGAAGTCACAGGGCCGCGTTCGGTCTGGCCATGCTCGGGATTCGGACCCACATGGCAGCGCTCGATCTCGGGATCCAAATCGTAATTCGGGTTTGCCATCTGACGTCCCAGACTCCCAGCAATCCGCTGCCCATAGCCGGATGAGGATCGCAGACCTTGTCCAGCAACCTAACCGGGAGCATTGCATTCGACTCCATCCGGAATATGAAGACGAGACTTGGTAAGAAAAATTTCAATTCTTAACTAATTCACTTAATTATGTTTCATAATCTTAACACGTTACTTTAATAATTTTTATGTTTGCAGGTTTAAGTTATCTACTGAGATAACAAAATCGATATTGCGGATGCTCCATACGATGTTGGACGAACCGTATAAGACGTACTCTGTGATGCCAGCTGACGTGAAGGATTCTTGGCAACAAACATTCGCGGTAAGTTGTTCAACTTGTATTTTGAGTAATTTGGCAAAAAAATAATTTCTTCTAACAATTTCTTTGTCTTTTATTTTGTAACAAGAGTTCACTTGGCACCATACATGGACGACAAAAGTCCTAGATACGTTCGACCATTACGCTGGCATCCAATACTCGAGACACATGTACGAGTTGAAGCAGAAGTACCTCAAAAAGCAGGATAAGCCAAAGGACCTCGATGATGAGGTATGGAAAGGATTATGCGAGTATTGGGATCGCCCTGAGACGAAAGCGCTCTCGAAGAAAAACTCAAAGAACCGGAAGAGCGACCGAGGGGGGAAAGGAATGGATATCCACAACGGGGGCGCGAAGACGACTGAACGTCGAACAGAGAAATGGTAAATAATTTATTTTTTTATTAATTTGTCAATTAATTAATTTTTAACTAATCAATTTTTCATAGACGAAAGAAGCTGGTGGACGTCGTCCATATTACCTTACCGTGATGGAGGGCAGACACACGAACAAGAAAACCGGAGTAATCCAGGACGTGGGGGTGCGTGACACCGTTGAGGTCTGCAAGAAGAAGAAGGTAGAGAAGTTGACGCAACTCTCGCAACTCAATCTCGATGGATCATCGTCTTCCAACGAGTTACCAAGAGAAGAAATCAACGCAATTGTTCTTGCGGTAAGTTTTTTTTTTTTTCTTTTCGTTTATTTTTTCTTTGTTTTGTTCTTCTTTTCTAATAACTTAACTTCTCGCATGAAACCCGACAAGTCAAGGGCCGCATTGTCGGATTAGACGGGCTTCCGACCCAAGAGTCTTCTTCACTGGGTGTTCGGAACTCGAATCCGCATTACAGAAACGAGCTCGAAAGACTTACTCAAGAGGTTAAGGAACATGACGCGAAGGTCGATGAAATGTCGAAGAAGCATGAAGAATTGGAGACCGCACACAACGAGACCCGCGAGGAGCTGTCCCGGTGGAAATTAATCATGAAGGCCAAATTCATGGATCTAGATCTTTAGATTTGTTTTCAAACAATTTTATTTTAGGACAATATTTTATGTTTTTTTTTGAATTAATAATTTTAATAATTTTCCAATTATTAAATTTTAAATTCTTTAATTTATTAATTTATAATATAATTATAATATAATAATTTTATTTTAATATATGTAATTTTTTTAAATAATTCGTAATTCCGTCGGAAAGTCGTCGGAACTCGGTCTGTCGGAAGCCCGCCGGAAATAGTTCTGAGGGCTTTCCGACAGCTTCCCATAGGAATATTCCGGCCACAACCCCGTCGGAAATTCGTCGGTATTAAGTCCGTCGGAAAGCCGACAGAAATAGTTCCGAGGGATTTCTGAGAGTTTCCCGTTGGCATTTTCCGGCCACACTTCTGTCGGATTCCCGTCGGAATAAGCTCGACGGTATAAAGTGGTCAGAAATCCCTCAGAAAGGTAATCGTCGGATATTGTCCGACAACTATCCGACAACTAGAATCCGTCGGAAATTTCTGACGAGATTCCGACCAAACCTCTACTTCCGACGAGCTGGAACCGACGGTCAATTACCGTCCGAATGTCCGTCAGTTCTAGCCTTCTATCTTGTAGTGTTAGCTTTACTTTACTATTACATTCTCGTAGTGTTTCACTTGGTCTCTGTGGATTCGATCCCTTCTATACTACTTCGTTTGATGTGCTCTTGCAGTAGTTATTTATAGGGTTATTTTACTCTTGCATTCTCGTAGTGTTTCACTTGGTCTCTGTGGATTCGATCCCTTCTATACTACTTCGTTTGTTGTGCTCTTACAGTAGTTATTTATAGGGTTAAAACTTTGTGTATCAAATACCAGCAAGACCAGAAAGCTCAGAATTAGTCACTTTAACTTGTGACGTTGAATAACCACTTATATCGTCGGATCTCATCAAAATGATTCTCGTTGTATCTTTTGGCCCTGTACAGAAGATGACAAGCCGGTTAGAGAATTTGAAAGTTTCATCGGTTTTAAGGCCGAGAAAGAAACACCTCTCATCGAGAGGGAAAGTGAAGATAAGATTCTCTCCTCGAAAAAGGAGGAGGGTGAAAACGATTTCTCCCATAGGGAAGAAGTTGAAGGCTGTATCAGTTCCGGTACATCCAAGACGTTTTTGGAAAAGTAGCCAAAGTTATCGGCAAGAAATTTGATCTTCGCTGAGTTTGAGGATAGGCCAACAAATAGTAAGGATAATGGGCTAAAAACCGTGGGAGGCATATTGAGCCAAGCCCACTTTGAACAAACGCCGGAAACGGAGGAAGGGAGGAGAGGCTTGGTCCTCTGAACTTTTGCCGCTGAAGAAGCTCTTGCAGCGAGCAGATGGATTAGAGTGGAAGACAGGTCGAAGCATAAGGCCGATGAAGTTCGAATCTGTGTATTCGGTGATCTTCTTTAATACAACTAATAATTAAAAGATCGAATCTCAAGTAAATACTTACATTAGCATATGTATATATATATATTTACGTGCTTTGTTTTGTCTGAACAAATCTGAATTACCAGAAAAAATAGGAATATGCCCAAAAGAAACAGCAACAAAACTCCAAAACAAAAAGAAGCAAAAAACAGGTAGGGTAATGATGATGTACGTAAAGCAGTATATATATGTGTGTAAATGTAATCAATATATCATATACATTTCATATGCTACACATTTACACACATATATATATATATATATATGTATGAGTATTGACAAGACCTTCATTATCAAAAGCCTTTATGTCTTCTTCAGTCCTTTTCTGATTTGCTAAATTTAATATTCAGATCTGATCACTGATCTCTCTAACCCTAAACTCAATTTTCTCTTATCCATGTGTGCAAGCAATCGTACATACATATATATAAGGGATAATCTCTATTTTTTTTATTCGTTTTTTAATTTTTTTAGGGTCCACAGCTACTTTTATGATTATTAATTCGGTTCCTCATTTTATCCGGATTCAGAATTACAATATGGTGATCGAACGGACTCCAACGAAACTCACGTATTTGATCATAATAAATTAATAATGTGTATATGAATACTTCCTCTACGTTAAATTGATTTTATATTTATTGAAATTTCCTTAAATTTCAAAGCATCTTCGAGAATGATTATGCAACAAACTTATTGTAAATACCTATAGATCTACATGTTGGACAAAAAAAAGTACCTATATATAGATCTATAAATATGTCCACATTTTTGTTGTCAAACATGTACGTGTATATAATAATAACAAATGAGACAATACGTATACATTATATCAAATCAGAATAAGAATATAGAAATTAACGTTTGTAAATGAATATAAATTATAAAGAGTAGATGATAAACTAAGATAAGGTTAGATTTAAACTTATGGAAAATTAAAATGAAGTAGGCCAACTAATGGGGTCATATTTTAAGATAATGACGTTAATTCCCATTTTTTATTTCTACTGTAACAAACTTATAAATTTCTCTGTTTGGCTTATTGTTATATTTATTTATTCTCCGAAATTTTCGCTTTTATTTACTGGCACAAAAAAGGAAATACGTAATAGTCTTAATTTTACCAAGACTTCCGAAGAGTTAAATGTCGTCACGTCTTCACTTTAGATTTATTATAAGTAAACTTATCATTTTGCTATCAAGTGAAGAAAAAGAAAAAACCTAGTTTAGTAGTAGCAAATACATTGCATATGTTGGTTATTAAATGAATAGATTGGATCAAATGTTTTGATATTACCGACTATTTGAAATTGTCTTTGATGAATATATGTCAATATATGCTCTGTGCTCATGTTTCAATTTAAAATAGCTCTATAAACCCTTAATTAAATTTCCTACCATATAAATTATAAATATATCCATGGAGCTTTTAACAGAACATCATTATAAATTATCTTTTTCTCGTCTTTTCATGAACATTCAATCCTACAAAAACTGTGAGATACCTAGATATCACCTAAACAACACAACAAGCAATATTAGTATTGACTTAATAGTACTATTTATTATTATAGATCAGTTACAAACTTACATGTAGATTTAATAAAGTAAAAAATATATGTTTTGAGGATGAGCAGATATGAGAAATGAGTGTGCTTTTTGCATTGAAGTATTTGTTAGGTTTGAACAAAACCATTAAAACCCAATCCACCCAAACGAAAAAGAGTCATAACTGAACTTCTGCCTAAACCACCAAATTAAAAAAAAAAAAAAAAGAGTTCGCCAAACCCTGAAAAAGTTTTTACATGAGCAATTCTTTATTTCGGGTTTCAAAACAATTTTAGATACGAGCGAAACTATCTTTAGTCCAGTGATAGATTAGGTCAAGAGATATAAAAGATCTACAATTATGAATATTAGAGTATAAAATTTAGATGGAGTTAGATCGTATAGACGTTACTCACATTTCTATAGATATTATATTTGTTCAAATGGTCAAAACTCAACTTCAGTTTAGAGAACACAATCAGCCAAAAGAGTGTTGAGTGATAATGAGCTATTAGAGAAACTCTTCTTTTTTTTGCTAACAAATTAGAGAAACTCTTATCATCTACGGCGTCGACATCATAAGAAATTACAATTAAATTAAATGCATAGTTTAAAAAAATATTTGGACATTTTTAATGCATTTTTAGACTTGTGTCTAAACACAACCCAATTGTGTTGATGATCTATAAATTTTGAAAAGTGAATATAACATGTGTGACATATTTCAATATATTGATCGTGTAATAGACAATCACAATATACTTTTATGGTATTATTAGATAGTATGATATTGCCTTGATATATATATATATAGAGAGAGACTTTTAGAAATCTACAAATGCATTCACAGTTATGTAGGCTAAACCTTAATGAGTCAAAATCCTGAATTAGAGACTGAGTGTTTATCAGCCAACTTGTTAGATTGCATAATTTACATATAATTTAATTCAAATTTTGACTCATTAAGGTTTAGCCTACAGAACTGTGAATGCATTTGTACTTATATTGGAACGATTGAGAATACATTACAGATAATACAACTTGTCTAATAATAGTATTGGCTCTAATTTAGGATTTTTATTTATTAAAAGAACAAAAATTAGATTGTAAACAAAATAAAGAACCTACATATATAGAAACATTAATAACTTAATTATTAATGAGCATATATGTTGTAGCTCCAAATACAACAGTCAAAATTTGTAAATAATAAAAATATAGGGGTTTTTGGCTTATCTTTAAAAAAATAAAAACCCTAGAGAGTTTATTGCTCGATGAGAACAAACATGATTTGAGAATGCGTTGGACAAGGTTTTTGGGTAGTAAACTGGATTAGTATTTTGATTCTCATGAGAAATTTACAAGAACAAGAACAAAAAAAAAACAAGTGTTTGAGTCTATAACTAAATTGTATTTGAGAGTGGTGTAGAGAGTTGGAATATGGTCATTGGCTCCTTGCTCTTGTCCTTGTTTTATACTCTGAGATATTGTTTAACGTCTCTGTTTACTCCGCCTGATTCGCCATGAATGGTCTTTAAGTCTGAGATTCCGGTCGTTACGTTTAGGTGGCTTAACTCACCGGTTTGAACGAGTATTTGGTCTCGGCGGAGTTGACTAACGATTCTGCATTTAATCCCTTTTGACCATAGATTTTCACTCTGATGGGCTTTTCAGCTCGGCCCATCACCTCGTTTCTCTTTTGACCTCGTTTGACTTTTTTTATTTCACCGAATCTTTTTACCATAGATTTACTGGACTCAATTTACTGGACCCCATGATATCAAAACCGAAAAGTCTTACAACTGTTTTATGAATACGCCAAAAAATTCGTTAACACAAAAACTATAGTATTTAATATACGTATGACATTTAAAAGGATAAAAGTATAACAGAGTTTTTAACCTATTTATTTTGTTAATAGCATATATTATACGGATTTAAAATCCGATGACGCAGTTACGACATTAGTAAAACGACTACGCTACATTTTCCATTTAACATAATTTACGAGTTATGAATTAATATTATTGATTGATATGTTTAATCGTATATATTTATGTTGTATCCTTCGATTTCTAACACAAGTTACGTTACATCTATGTATTGTATTCAAAGTAGGCCAAACATGTTTTTTTTAAAACCTTACACATGTTTAATACAACATTTTTTTTTGTTAAAGTGTTTAATACAACATTATTCTATAGAGTCTACTCATTGATAGTTAAACTCTACGGTTAAATATGTTTATTACTAAAATACGTACACACACGATACATCAAATAGGTGAACGATACACCGTGTTGAATTGTCTAACCTTCGCTTTCTTGCACTATTGTCTTTGCCCAGTGAATTAAATAATATGCTATAAATTTGTATGCACTATGCAGAGATTCTTTTTATGTTTTCCTGCACCATAATTATTCAATTTTTTTTAATAATCGCATATACTCCTTTAGTTTTTATATTACTAAGTTTAAAACTTTTTTTCCAAAAAAAATAATCAAACCCTCAACATTAATATTAACAAATCATCTTTATATATGACGTTTAAAGTTTTAATTTAGATTATAACTTTTAACGATATAATTTTCTTTGAAATATGTAGAAAATAGATAATTTAATTCATGTCAACCAGATGGTGTGATTGCAAAAAAAGTCTTCTTTAGATATTCACTTACGAACAATTTGATCATCGGTGTGATTTTTGTTTTTTTATCTAACCGTTTGATTGACTTAATTGTTACAATTGAAACCTAATTCATTGGCTCTTTCTTCACAAAATTTAAGACAAATCAAACCGTATGAAATATATCAGCTGAATGAGTTTTTTCTCTTAAAAATCTAAGGTATTTTAATTAGGATTTGGCACCTTTTCTCTTCCTTTTTTTTTAATAGGATTTAACTACTGAATATAATTAACAAAAATATACGGCCAGTCTGCAAATTAATATGTGTCATCTATTTTTAAGAAGAAAATTAGGGATCTTTGGCTGAGGAGTGAGTCTTGGACCATGGAGATGTCGTGACATTTAGATTCAAACATAAATCTCCGTCGTAGGATTGTTCTAATAGAAAATATCCATTTCAAACACAAAAAGTTTTATATGTTATATGTAAACACATATGTTACCTCTAAATCTCTAATTAACTAAAAAATAATAATAATATAACATGTTATCATCCAATAAAAATCATGGACCCCCAAGATCCACAAATTCTCAAATAGATAAAAATATCTCGTTATATATCTTTTGTGAAGAGAAAAGTGTCGTTATTATCAATATTAGTTCACTTGACTAAAAATAGGGTGCACTTTCTAATTACCATGTCTTCAAATTCATAGAAATAAATCGATAATATATCATTAAATCAGTAAGAATAAATTATATATATTACGTACATTCTTGTATATTTAGAACTACATTTCAAGATATGGTAGAAAGTGAACTATATTAACAAACTAATACTGTATTTGAAAATCATAAATATTATGAATTGGTCAGTTAGTAAAAAAAAAAAGACAGCTTGTAACTAGGGTATGCAAATAATTAAATAAAATTAATATGAAAAATATATGGACAAACTCATGAAATTCATCAAAAGGTGGTGCCTAAACTTTGTAATTCCCAGAGCCTATCAAGCAAAAAAAAAAAATATATATCAAAGGCTGCAGCTTTCCCTGAATTCATTGAAAAATCGAAAGTGTTAATTATGATCATTTACGAGTCTTGGAAATAGCTAATCTCTAAATCAGCTCAAAAACAGCTATGTTTCTCTCCCAATGATCTTGAAAAGTATATGATTCATAAATTAACATTTTCTAATAAAACCATTGAATCATGAAATCATATTGTTAGATGAGTTTATAAAATAATCATAAAAATTGCATCACAATAGAGAGTTTTTATACGGATTATAATCATGACTCTAGTTGTAATTGTTGTTAGAATGGAACTTTTTTTTGACTCGAAGAAAATGTTTAGAGGGGAACTTAATGATGGTTCTCAAAATAGAATAATTGCAATTTATGAAAGAAGTTCTCTAAAGCGGAAGCATCAATTGTTCTTTTTCCAAAATAATATTAGAATTATAATGAAATGAAATACCAAATCAATTGGACTAGAAACGGAAACGGCTTATCTATATAAATTATATAATTGATAGTATATTCATTTGCTTCTTGGCGATATTAATAGAATACTGAATTTTGCAATTTAGTATTTAAGTATTTCGCAATTTTATTCAGAAAATACAATGGTTTTATTGGTAGTATAGAAATACGTCACCTGGGAAATTTCGATATGGTGGTTGGGTTAAGGCATGACAAAGTGGTTGATTTTGAAACCAAAGGTTAAGGTAAATAATAATTTATTGCCTGAAAATCATGATTAAGGAATTAAATAAATTATAAAGAAAAAGCCAAAAGGAAGAGGATAAAAAAGGTAAAACGGGAGTGGAAATAATTAGTGTTGTCAGGTCCCATAGGTGTATTACTGTTTCCTCTTAATTTAAATTTATTTGGGAATCTAAGAAATAATAAAGGTAAGAAACAAAAAACTAGGGGAGTGTTTTAAAAACATATTTTCACATAAATGCTGGGATTTTGTTACCCATTGCATCAACAAATCAATTTTCAAAAGTGACAAAACTTTCATGTATTTGTAGATATCTTTATTTCTGTGAAGATGTGATAGATTCATTTAGTTAAAATTGGCATAACACAGTATTACTCAATTCAAGAGAAACAAAAAAGGGATAAATGATCTTACTATAAACAACTCAAACTGTAGCATAAAGTTTTTGCAAACAAGCATAAGGACTTCTTAAAATTTGTAAACAATTTTTTTAGCAAAAAAAGAAAAGAAAAGAGAAGATTTGGACACAATTTGCAATATTGTCAATAATCGGTAATTTAAAGTTCATTAAAATATAAAAATAATATATTAGTATTCTCAGAGTTAGAGTTAGAGTTGGAGTTGGAGTTGGAGTTGGAGTTGGAGTTGGAGTTGGAGTGTATTAAGTATTACCAAATGATATTCTTAAGTAATGTTAGGTTATTACCTAGATAAGACTTGTGGAGTATTGTAGAACAAATAAATAAAATAATAAAACATTACTATATCTTAATATAAATTAAAGACGGAAATAACAATGTCAAATTAAATCAATTCATATAATTAATTCCCCATCTTCCAGGTAGCGAAGCATTATCGCGGCTCGCAGTCTCCTCCAGACTTGTTTAAAGAAATCGATAGATTCAAATTTCAACACAAGAGTCTTGACAAAACAGTTGGATTCCAGTTGTTATGTCTAGACCAGTTTTAGATAACGGTGTCTTCCGAGATCCCTATCTCTATGTCAAATATATGATCGACTAAAACACCAAAGAATGGAAACTAGAGATTCTGCAGAACCTAATAGCCCATGAGGACGTCCCGCTAATCCGGAGTATCAAGCCGAGTAGAGGCTACAAGGCGGACATCTATTGCTGGAACCACACAAAGTCAGGCATTTACTCGGTAAAATCAGGATATGAACTGGCGAACCAATTGAAGGAAGAGGAGGGTCCTCAATATATCCTTGAACCCAGTGCCACACCGCTAAAAGGTAAAGTTTGGACTTTGAAAACAGCAAGGAAGATCAAACACTTTCTCTGGCATGCAGTTTCCGGATATGTTCCGGTGTGTAATAACCTCGCAGCTCGTCATTGTGGGACGGACCATTTCTGTCCAAAGTGCGGAGCAGAGTTTGAAACAATCAACCACTTACTTTTCGAATGTCCTCCGTCACTCCAGACCTGGGCAACTTCAGGGATTCCGTCAAATGCGGGCTCTTTTTCGATCGAGTCTCTATACGTGAATTTTGATTATCTCCTTTGGCGTGCAAAGGAAGTAGGAGCAATGGAGAAATCCCTAGAGGATTTTTCATGGATAATCTAGAAGGCTAGGAATGATAAAGTTTTTAATGGTAATGAGATTTCTCCTCTTGAAATCTTGCAGATCGCCACACAGGAGGCAGAAAACTGGAAAGTAGCACAAATGGTCCCGCTAATAGGTGAGGATAACGATAACCAGTCGGACCCACTCCATGGTGAAGAAAGTAGCGGAACAAAACCTCGTTGTCAGATTGACGCCTCTTGGGTAGGCGTTGACGCGATGTTTGGCGGCGGTTGTGTCATAGAACTTGTGAACGGAAGGCGCATGTTCGGCTCCTTTGCGAAGAAACGGACGTTGCCCTCTCTCCATGCTGAATTTATCACGTTATTATGGGCCATGAAGACCGTTCGTACGATGGGAGAACTATCTATGTCTTTCGAATCAGATTGCCTCCAGATGGTCAAGCTGATCGAGGAAGAAGAAGAGGAAGAATGGTCCGCTTTGGCTTCAGAAATTGATGAGTTTAATCATTTACGTTCTACTTTTGCTCATTTCAATATCTCTTATATTTTTCGCGTTTTGAATGTCCGTGCCGATTCCCTTGCGAAAGGAGCCCAAGCATGCGGTATCACCTTTTTCCATGTAAACTATTTGGTTCCGATCTGGATGGCCTCTGATGCCACCTTTTTAGAATCATCGTAATAATATATGGATTTTTTGACGTAAAAAAAAAAAAAATTGATGTCATGTTTTACTTAGTCATTTAGTGTTCCTTTAAAATAAAATTTGTCTAATAATTTCATAAACTTAAACAAATATATATATATATATATATATTTATACACTATAGTTAAAGATAATTATTTGTGTAAGAATTAGGTTATCATTTTTATGCATTTGCTTTTGGACAACATTAAAAGACTTTTTGGTCAAAAAAAAAACATTAAAAGACGATCGTTGAAGAGTAAATTGACCTACATTACCAAAAAAATGGTCGAGGTCACTTGAAACTAGAACCGATCCAAATAGTTTCAAGATCTTAACCAAAACTTAAATTTGTTATCCTCATATCCAACGCTTTCGTCATGTTATTTAGTGTCTTAAGCCCAATAATTTCTCTTTCTATCCATCTCCAGACAAATCTCAACTCGAGTTTCTTTATGCAACTCCCGACAACAACGAACCCACTTCAGTCGAACATAATCACAATTTTTTCTTTCTAAATCTTTTTGTGTTCTTCACCGAATCAATTCTTTCTTTATAACTACATTTCTCAAGAACCCACCTCCATCTCTGAAGCCTCATTAGCCGCTTATGCCAAAGGTCGCCCATATTTGGAACGCCGGTTGGATGTCATCCAAGAACCTTTCCGACGTTTGAATTTAATTAAAAAAAACTCTAAAAAGACGTCTAATGATGTTTATATGATTTATCTCAGTTGAGTTCGAATATCGTATTACTTCTTTGTGAAACAAGTAAGTTATCTATTTGTCGATCTTTCGCAAGATTCATATAGATAGTAGATTTGACATAGCTAGTACTCCTAGAAGACATCATTAGAGATAGTTTGCTTAATAGGATGTTAATTTAATTACTTTTTTTAAAAAAGCCCGTCCTTAGTTATATATAAAAAATATATATGTCACGGACAGTGAGGAAAAAAGGGGGGGAAATAAAGTGATAGAAAAAGGGTTTTGATAACTTGATTGCTGTAGAGGGAAAGTATCATCAGCTTTTGGTTTTGGGAAGAAGAACTCGACCCCCACTTCTTTTCGTGTTTATCAATGTTACATTAATTCGATTTTGTATATTGGTTGCAATGTAGCATTAGTACTATTACAACACACACACACACACACGAATAATCGAGTATTGCCTTTAATTCAACAAACCAAATATTGAATAGGGATCCACAGCACTTAGTAAAAATACAAATAAAGTTTGTGATTTCGTTTTTCTTTCAAGTTTCTAACATGCATGATTTTAATATGTATTATTGTATATACGTGTGTAGAGTTGGGAACATATGTTATTATGTAGATGTTGTGAATCATATATTCCAAAAAAACAATTAAATCATATCGAAAGTTTATAATATATTGTGTTTAAATTAATCAGTATTAAAATCGAAGAATTATCGGTATTAAAATCGATACCACCATTTAGGGGTGGGCACAACTCATGTCCCGTCTTGTTCTGTCTCATTCCTAATCCTGAATTCCCGTTCCACTTGAGAATGTATTCTCATATGGTACAAGCTATGAATTCATATTTGGGAACGGGATGGGATGGGACGGAACATGAATTGATTAGATTGGTTTTTCTTTAAATTTGAAATTTTTAATTATTAAGTTGGACGAATATTGTTTACAAATTATGATCGTCAATTTGTCATGATTTTAGTATATTTGGGAATTCATATTCCGTTATCGTCATGTCTCGTTCTATTCCTGTCTCGTCCCATAATTTAAATAGGACACAAATATGACCACTATAAAAAAATAAGTGGCTATTAAAAAATGTTGATGCGTGATACAATTTTGAACATAAAAATCGACACATTTATTCATACGAAACGAGTCGTCACTATTCGAAACTCATAATGTATTTTTGGTTGTCCTCTAATTTACCAGCAGCTAGGATAATTGCATACATGCGTACAAAGGAAGAGTCATCTTCTTATATTCGTTTTTAACCGTACATTAGTTTTAAATTCTCGATTCCGCCTTTTTCTTTTTACTCTATTTAACTTTTTTTTTTTTTTCCTTTGTTTTTAACTTTTACTTTTCTTTATATGAATAGACCAAACGGTCAAATATTTGGGCCCCCGTCTTTTTGCATGATTTTTAGTAATTTTAATTAAAGGTTTGTGATTTAAATGCAGTTAATAAAGCAAAGCTAAAGTCTCATAATTACAGCATGGGAATAAAGTTTTAATCTCTTTTTTTTGTACATAAGTTTTTAATCGTTAAATAGCTTATATGTTGTTATCATTTCACATTCAGATAATTACTGCCATACCTTACTTTTTCTTTTCATAATAATAAATAAAAAAATATCTCAGCCTTTTCTTCTTTTGTCCTTTAGTGACCAGTCTAAATATATTTGTTTTCCCTTATTTACTGACATTTTATTTTATTATTACTTAAATAAGCGGATCATACAATGATGTATTAAAAACTGAAAAAATTTATTTTATTTTAAATTTTACCACATTTGTATTTTATTCACCCAGAACATGAGGAGTATTAAGATTTTACTTCTGACACGTGTTGATTAAGTATTGGTTAAGAGTCAGTTCCCCACTCTAAATAAAAAAACGAAAAAAGAAAGAGGAATAATCCATTTTCGGATATGCCCGATATTCCACGGTAGTGGAGGACAAAAACGTATTTTACTAATACCAATTACTGACACGTCTCCGTAAAAAGGATTTACCACCACGCTCAGAGATGAAAACGACAAAAAAAAGTAATTTAAAAAAAAAAAACGATCTCGTCCCACTAAGAAGGTTAAACGGTGAAAAAAAAAAAGAATAGTTACCATATCTGATGTGGCAATACAGTGCCACATCAGCTTCATCTTTGGGCCTCTTCAGCTTCGGATCTCTGCTCCTTTATAAGATTAAGCCAACCTCTCTTTACCCACACCATCTCACCCACACCAGAAAAATAACAATTATCAGAAAAAACGTTTTCTTATAAGAAATCTTTTTTTTTTTCTCTTTTCCTCTCTAGATTTGTCGATTACCTTTAAATTCTCCGGCGATGAATCTCGCCGGGAAAATGAATATTCCGGTAATCATGTACTCTGTTTCCGTCTCTAGTAACGCTGTCTCTGACCATCGCCGTCACGTGTTCCGTGAAAATCGTCGCCGATCCGTCTTTTAGACTTTTCTTTCTCTAGTAGTATTATTCTTTGCTTCGTTTTGTGAAAATGATCCGCTGATTGCAGAAGGTCTAGGTTTCTTCTGGTTTTAGCTGAGAGGTTTTGGTAGATTCTGTTTCTTCTTCTTCTTCTTTGAATCCGTGGAGATATAACAATTTTTGGGACTTTTGACGATTTTTATTTCGTTTTTGTTGGAGAGATCTGAGGTTTTTGAAGGAGTGTAAATTGAAAACAAATTTGTGAGAAGTTAAGAGTGAATTTGAAATTTCTGTTTCGTTTTTTCGTCGTCTGTGTCTAGCTACTTTGAACGAGAATTGACTTGGACCATAAAGAGAGAGAAGTTAGATCTTCGTCTTTGTCAGTCTTTGGTAAACGATGCCATTTACGATGAAGATCCAGCCGATTGATATCGATTCACCTGCCGTAGCTCGAGCGGAGCCAGGCAAACCGGTGCTCAAATCTCGTCTCAAGCGGTTGTTTGATCGGCCCTTCACAAACGTATTGAGAAGCGCGACCTCCGAGAAACCATTCGCCGTCGTCGTCACCGGTGAAGCTCAATGCAACCGAGACGGAAGCGCCGTGACGGAGTTCGAGCCGAGTTCCGTTTGTTTAGCGAAGATGGTTCAAAACTTCATTGAGGAAAACAACGAGAAGCAAGCGAAATGTGGACGCAACCGCTGCAGTTGCTTCAACGGCAACAACGACAGCTCCTCCGACGATGAATTAGATCTGTTCGGAGGTTCAATCGATTCCTTCAACGGCGGGTCTCCGTGCGACGCCTCTGATCATCTCAAGGTATACACCGTTTGTCTCATCTCTCTCTCTCTCTCTCTCTCTCTCTCTCTCTCTCCATCCTCTTGATCAGTATTAACCGAATTGTATTGTCGATCTAATCAGAGCTTGATCCCGTGCGCGAGCGTCGCCGAGAGGAACCTATTAGCCGACGCGGCGAAGATTGTGGATAAGAACAAATCAGTCAAAAGGAAAGACGATATGAGGAAGATCGTCAACGAAGGACTCTTATCTCTTAATTACGATTCTTCAATCTGCAAATCGAAATGGGAAAAATCTCCTTCTTTCCCAGCTGGTAAAGATCTCTCCACAAACATCCTCCTACTTTTTTTTTTCCCCGACTCTTCACGAAATCTGTGTGACTGATTTAAACAATTTTTTCCCCGAATTTTCAGGTGAATATGAGTACATAGATGTGATTGTTGGAGAAGAACGATTGCTAATCGATGTAGATTTCCGATCGGAGTTCGACATAGCGAGGCAGACGAGTGGCTACAAGGCGTTGCTTCAATCTCTGCCGTTCATCTTCGTCGGAAAATCCGATCGGCTAAGTCCGATCGTCTCGTTGATCTCGGAGGCGGCGAAACAGAGCTTGAAGAAGAAAGGGATGCATTTGCCTCCGTGGAGGAAAGCCGAGTACATGCGATCTAAATGGCTCTCCTCCTACATTCGAGCCTCCGTCGTTGCCTCTGGAAACGCCGAGGAGCCACCTGTTGCGGCGGCCGCGGCGGATCCGGAGCTGGAATGTGCAGAGCTTGAGCTGGTTTTCGAGGAGAAATCTTTATCTCCGGTAGTGATCAATTCTTCCTACTCTCCTTTTCCGTCTGTTGTCGACGGCGATGATGACGTGGCAATCCCGATGGTGGAGAGAGAAGTGAAGGCCGTCACCGGATTAGCTTCACTCTTTAAGGAAATTCCCTAATAAAAAAATTTTGGAGATTTTTTTTCTTCCTTTTTTTTTTTTCTAATTTTCCTTAATTTCCCAAAGTAAAAACTCGAGGAAAAATATATTAAAAATCTATATAACATTACCATATATATTCCCCTTTTTTCACCTTTTTTACTTTGTAGTTGTTTTTTGACCTCTTTTGTTTTTTTCTTCGCAAGGGGTTACCACTCTGTACTTAGTACCGTCCACGGTGAAAAAATAATAATAGTAATATTACTATTCCCAAAATAAATAAAAATGTTATCTCTAGAATTTAGTACTTTCCGAAACTCAAAAACACCTGAGAAACTGTGCAGTGTTATGGATAATAAGTATTTAAAAAAATATATAATCTCTGTGTAAGACGATACGTGTTTAAACTATGTAAGCGCATAAGGGAACACAAGAGTATTGACACGATCTTTAATTTTAGGTTTCTCATCTTTTCATAAAACCTTATACAATTCGATAAATTAAACGTTACGAGTTTAATTTTTTTTACTAATCTGTTTATTTTAATGACGACAGCTTTGAGAGAAGAGAGAAGCTCGTGGGTTCTCGATAGCAGTGGAGTGCCAGAGCTTTTGTTCTTGAACAACGTCTCATATTCTCTCTTTTTTTGCTTTTCATCTTTTCATTTTTAATTTTCTCTAAAATTGTTTTATTTTAATTATTTTTTATTCGTTAATCTCATTTGATATCTTTCCTAAAACCTGGTCCATAATCCGCATTGCTTAGGTGAGTTTTTTTGTTTTCTTTAGTGTGAAAAAGTTTAAGTGGATTTATAAATCAAAATAATTGGAACAGTTTATGTAAAATTGTCTCGTTATATGCATTATATTTATGTGATTCGGATGTTAATTGGATTGATATTTTGTTTCTAACGAGTACAATAAATTTTGGGAGAATGATATATTTTTTTGTTCAAAATTTGAAGGAGAAACCCAAAAAAAAAAAAAAACAGTGTCTCGTGTTTGTAACACGTGCTAGCTATTTGTACATGCAGTAACCATCGGTATGGTATACATGTAGGTATTAATTTGCAGGGTTTCTTAATTTAAAGAGTAATCACAGTTTTTGACTCTATTGTGAACAAAACAAATTATCACTCTTGATTGGTTTCTAGATATAAAACATTTGGTCGTTTTCACCATAAAATATACATATTTTTAATACTTTTTTGGTTTTACTTATCTATAATCAATATTATATTATAAATAATAATTGAAAACATCAAAAACAAATTTCTAGCATTTGAAAAAACAACACATCATAGATGTAGGTTTATGATTATTTATTTTATTGTGTAATTTTTGTAAGATTTTGAGAAGAATCGGCTACTGAAAAATAAAATAATATATATAAAATGTCAAACAGCCATAATGAATAAAATGCTAATGTGGTATTTTTCGAAATACACTCTATTGTTTAAGTCAGTAAACTAATTAAATTTTGGAAATGAGACTAAATTTCGATTTAAGATTTATGTTTATTTACTCTTAGTCAATGTTTTATTCTTAAGGTCTCGAATTTCTTTTTCAATTTAAGCAACAAAGTATTTATAAAATTTCATTTTCTTAATTTAGGTTTTCGGGTCATTAGATCAAGAATTGGATATTACCATCAGGTGCCATCTTGTTAGTGAGATTTTTCTTAGGCTGTGAATTGTGACCATTAGATAAACAATAAGAATGAAGAGGAAAAGAATGGAGAGGAATAAAATAATAGGAATATGTTTTTCTTATTGTTCCTCGTCAAATTTCATGAGAAATATATTTGTTCTATTGTTTCCAAAAAAAAAGGAATGATAAGGAATCATGTGTACAAAAATTTACTTATAAATGGTGTATTTTTTTAGAAATGAAGAGGAACTCATTATTTTTCCTCGTTCATTGATCATCATTCAGAACCTTAGTATTTAGTATTTGTTTACTAATCTGTTTAACCGAGGTTTTACTGCCACCAATATTTAAGAAAAAAATATACAACCGAGAAATACTAAATAACTTATTACACAAACTTTATAACGCGGTAGAAATCTTTCAACTACTTTTTATATAAGGTGAATTCTTACTTGGTTTGATAAGAATTGAAAATGGATATATCATTATTTTAATTGATCACTGTTTGTGTGGTTAAGGTTAATACGTAGCGTTGTGATGCAATGCAACAATAAAAATCATGTGGTTAACGTTAATTCAAGGGGTTGGTTAACCACGCAAGCAACAATCAATCAAATTATATTCACTATATGTAGACTTTTTAAAAACTATTTTCATAAGTTGGGAAATGGATTCAGTACCTTTTTAAAAAATAAAAAAAAAGGATTCAATAATCTTAGTTTAAAGAGGAATATCAATTCCAAACTCTCCCTACTTATGTTATGTCATATTTTTTCTTGCCACAAAAGATCATAAATAAGTTCAAAAGCGTAATCTCAAAATTCTGGTAGATTATCAAGCAAAATAACCGAAGTCTACATTGGATAGTTTGGGAGAAAATCTATTTTCCAACTAATAAAGTAACACCACAAGAAAACAGGTCTATTACAACGGACATAATCAATGTAAAGTCGATGTAAAACATGCTTTGAGACGAATTAGCGACGATTGACAAATCGTCGTAAACTGATCGTCGTAACTCGAGAATCGTCGTAAGAACTGGGACGAATAAGAATCATCGTAAAATCGTCGTAAATTATTCGATGTAAAATCAATGTAATTTACTTCGACTTTACATCGAATAATAGAATTTTTGTATTGTGAAATGAATTCGATGTAAAATGAATTTGATGTAAATTGAATTCGATGTAAATTGAATTCGATGTAAATCTTAGATCGATGTAATTTCAATGTTATGTATAAATTATATAATTAGTAAAATTATAATTATAAA
>PKMM01018981.1:7513-325312 GCA_002933915.1 Eutrema heterophyllum
TAGGGGTTCGAAAAGCATGGATTTTAAGTCTGTGAAGGCCATAGAAGAAAACTTACAGAAAACTGATTACACATCATAGGTGATGGATCACAAGCTCCAGGAGTGATTTGCCACTGCTTAAATTCACCCCTGAAGCCCCTAGATATGCTTCCACTTCTGCAATTACCAGCAGCATTGGTCAAACCTAAGCTACAGAATTATGGCCAATAAACCAAAAATCAGAGGCTATCTGCTAATATGTACCCCATTCCTCCGAGTGGAACACCTTGGGATGCAGATGGTTTGCAGCTCTCTTTGGTGAAAGGATCGATAGGTGCTTTCTGTAGCAATCAGAAGTTAAATCTCCACAACAAAGACCAAAACTTTGCACACAATATTACCAACCATATATGAACAATAATTCTATAAAATATTTTAACATTGTTACAAAAAAAGGTTATACGCAATGAAATCTTATGGTTTGTATATCAAGAGATTCTATTGTTACAGGGAGTTACCCTTCCATGGGAGGCCTCTTCTCTGACATAAGACCATAATCGTATCCCCAAGCGTACCTGTCCGACAAGTGAAGAAAAGAACACCCCCACGACATTTAGGAATCTCCAAAATCAAAACAAATAACATTTGGGTTTTGGGCATCAAATAAAATACAATGAAGGAAATAATAACAAGATGCCTTGGTTACCATTTTTAATGGCTTCCCTAAACGTTATACTGAATTCTTAAGGATATTTGCACGGCAGTTTAATCTCCTCCTCCATGCGTGTGGTTGCGGAGCAGCACTATCGAAATCGAGCTACAAAAGAGCGGATAGAAGAGAAATAAGTCAAGTCCAGTCCTCCAATCGAAACGAGTCTTTCTCAACTTGACTTACTAATTGCAGGGTATTTCTGCTGATGAATTCCTCTGGCGGCCATGAATGCTTTCGGTGAAACAAAGTAGCGCCCACCATATCGACTAAATTCTCGATTCTACACTGATATGATCAAAGAAATTGGCACGAACTCAGAAATTATGCAACTAATCATATGCGTCTCACATAAACTCGTCTGCATATGCTACTTCGCTTTAAAAAAAGTCGATTACCTTGTTTTTACATCAAAGAACCAAAGGTATTTCTCAGGCAAGCATTTGCATCAAAAGCATCCACCAAATGATCGAAGCCGTTTCAGTCGCAAAAATCTCAGCCTCAATTGTCGCTGTCAAATTCAACGCCTAAGGAAGTGCAGATGAAAAACGCATCCGTCAGCCGAATCGGAGAGTCTGCATCGAATTCAAACACAGAGACAGATCAAAAACGTACCAAAGAATCTCGAAATTTCGACCTGTCCGTTGATCTCCAAATAGCAGCAGCATCGACAGAAAGGAGCGAGAGATCCAAACCGATAACAGTACCCATAACTACTCCGCCACGATTACTTCAAGAGACAGAAACCTTCGAGAAGACAAGGCCTCAAAGCAAATAACCTTGAAACTCCAATTGGGGACACACCAAAAAAGATCCCCAACTCTTGCACGCGGACACCGCAATCCATCCTCCGCCACCTACAGACAAAGGACCAGACACCTCCTCGCAAGAGAAGAACTGAAGATCGAAACCACTGCTTCGTCTTGAAACCAAACCCCAAACCCTATCAGAGACTCAGAGAAAGGCTAGTAGATGCCTCCACAACGATATACCATCAGTTTGACGAGCCCCAAAACGAAACCTAATCGAACTCTAAACAACGATAACTCGAGAAAACGCAGCAAAGCAAAAATACTAAGATCCAATATCCTAAAACCCTATAGAACAACTACTTAACCATAAAACCTTATAGACAGAAGCCGCTTATTGGAAACATGACGAAGCGCTTGATGGAACGAAAGAACTGAGAACTCAATCTCTGAATAAGACAGAAACCTCGACCAAGGAAGACGAAAACGGAGACCCAAACCCTAGGCGAGCCAAAGAACCACACCGAAACACTAAGAGTCCCAGATCTGCGCAAGAGCTAAGACAACCGGCGAAAGAGGAGGGCGTGTGCAAGGAGAAGCACCGACGACCATGGGATTTACCGGCGCCACCAATCGTTGTCAACCTAGCCACCGCAGAGAACCAGAGACCTCGAACTTCAACTCCACCAAAAGCCTCTTGACCGGCAACTAAGCAAACGAAAACAAACTAAAAGAGTCAGCACCGACGACGAATCGCCGGATGCCGGAGAGGAAGCAGATCCGCCGGAGAAGAAGAACTTTGATTGCTGTTTCTATCGTCCCAAGGAGAGAGAAAAAGCAGCTTTTTTTTTTTTTTTTTAATTGGTTGGTTTGGTCATCTAAAATCTGGTTATTATCAGTATTTTCCGAAACATCAACCACTCAGGCTTGACTCGTTTAAACGCAGCTGTTGCGGGTGCATGCGAGGACAGGAGTTTGCTAAGATGGTTGCGATTTCAAGCGTTATTAAGGGATTTCTACGATTGGTATAGTAGTTGGAAACTAGTGCATTTGCGGAACATTTTTGACCGGTTGACAATGGATGCGATAGCGGTTTAACATAAAACTATCAAAATACATACAATATATAATTTATATAAGAAAAACAAAAACTATATTATTATAATAATTTTTTTGAAATTTTAATTTTAAATAATTCATCGAATAACTAATCAAAAATATTTTTTAAAAGGTTTGGAAACTTTGTTTATATACAATAATTTTTTATAATTACAAATATAGTTTAGTTTAGTTAATATATATATAACAAGTATATAAGAATTTATATGATTTTATTTTGTAGAAGAGAATAACATTTAATTTTAATTTTTTGTTAGTATTTAAGATTTTTTTTTAAACCACTCGCAACCGCAAACGCTTGCGGAAAAGAGCTTTTGATTTCAAGCGGCACGAAACGATAGGAAGCGGTAGAAAGCGATTTCCATGATTGTTTTTAAACGCCAACAACTGCAACCGCCCGCTAACGTAGCATTTGCGGGTGGTAGCAGGTGAACCAATCAAACTATAAGGGGTGGTGGCACAGTTGGCTAGCACGTAGGTCTCATAGCTTACTGAGTAATCATGAGGTCTAGAGTTCGAGTCTCTCTCACCCCATTTTCTACTTTTCCCAAATGATGTAACAGTCCCATCTAGGCTTGGACGTTCGGATATTCGATTCGGGTTCGGGTCGGTTTTTTTGGGTTTCGGGTAATTCGGTTCCATAGGTCGAAGATCCATTCAAGTATTTTAGAAATTCGAGTCGGATTCGGTTTGGTTCGGTTCCGGGTACCCGAAATAGCGGAAACAAAAAACTAAAAATATGTTAAATTTGAATAAAATTTGGTTAAATTTTGATAAATATAACTAAAAAATTTCAGATATTTTGGTTATTTTGGGTATTTTGGTTATTTCTGTCTAAAAATAGCTGATATTTTCGGGTTTATAATTATAATTTTGGGTAATTAGGTTATATCAAGTCTAAATATAATTAATAATTTGGGTATATAATTATATTTCGGGTACCCATTTGGTTCTCGGTTTGGTTCCGGTTCAGTTCTGGTTCTTTGGATATATGAGTCTAGGATCCGTTCGATTATTTTGTTGATTCCGGGTTCATGTCGGTTGCCCTTTTTTGGGTCGGTTCTACTTCGGTTCTTCGGTTTTAGATATTTTACCCATGCCTAGCCATCGTTACACCGAAGAATATGTAAGCCTCAATAAAAGAAAATGGAAACAAATGATCAAAACCTAGGCTTATCCGATCTAGCTCTGGTTTCGGGTGGGATATCATCATAAAACAATTTACCACTTCAGATGAAATGTGGGATGACTGTTTGAAAGTAATGTTTCTCTTCTACAAAAATATATTAACTTCTAACTAATCAATAGATCATATTTTATTAGGGGCATCCAACTCATGAATATATGCGGGGTAGCACTTTCATTTACTAGTTATTTTTTAGGGCTGGGCGAAAATTCCGGATCCGAAAATCTGAACCAATACCGAACCAAAAATACATGAACCAAACCCGATCTGAATTTTTAAAATACCTGATAAAATATCTGAAGAACCGACTCCGAACCGGTACCGAACCGAGAACCGACTGGGTACCCAAAATACCCGAAATGTAATTATATACTCAAATATATTAATTATATTTAGACTTGATATAACTCAAATACCCAAAATTACAGCTATAAACCCGAATATATTAATTACTTTTTGGGTATTTCAGATATTTTAGCTATATTTTCGATATTATGGATATATCGAATACACCTATTTTGTTTTTTTCTGGATTTTTTTGAATATTTTGGATACTTTTGGTTTGAAAGTATATTGGTTTTATTGAAATGAATATTCATGTTTTTATGTTTTGTTTCGGATTTCGGGTTCTTCGGGTTTTTTCGGGTATTGTAGATACTTTTGGATACTTTCGGATCCGAATCCGAACATATCCGAAAAATTTCGGATCTTATAAAAAATACCCGATCCGGTCCGAACCCGAACCGAACCCGATGGAAAAATTTATTAATATCTAACTAATAAATGTAACAATAGTCCATTAATCGAAAAACAATAGAATTATAAAAGTGTGTGTGTGATATAAGATATGTGCATATCTGTATTAAAACTAGAAAATCTAGAAAATGTGATCGAGAGGAATCCAACGGTGTACTTTCAAAAAATTATAAATGCGCACCTTTGCAAAATTTACTTAACAAAACAAAATCTTCAAATTCAAAAGTATTTATAATAATATCTCAAGTCAATTATACCAAAAAGAAAATCTCAACAAAATAGAAACATTTACATCTAATCATTAGTATTATCATTGATCAAGAAATGCTTCTTCTAGAGAAGACAAGTCAGCGAACCAGAGGGGCTGCGGAGTGGTAGGAAGACCATGTATAAGACTCTTCAGTCTAGATTTCTCTAAAACACAAGCTCGCAACTTTTCTGCACATAAAAAGTTTACAACCTGTGAAATTAAATCTTCCAATGCTCCTTCAGTTTGAAGCCTAGCTCTTTTCCTCCCCAGAATATTTTGAACAATTTCATCCTCTTCAATTTGAGCTTCTGTTTGAAATTCTTGAATCAAATTGATTTGATGATCTACTTCCGCCAATTCATTTGTCAGAGTAAGCCTTCTATGTTTCTGTATACATAAGTTAATATATTAGTTAGTGTAAAATTAACTTTATATAACTGACTTATTTATTTGAATGAAATTCTAACCCGTCTCCTCTCATAAAACGGCAGCCTGAAGTCATAATAATCCTCAAGAACTGCAAGTATGAAGACTCAGTATAATCTTACGAATATAAAAACAAACATAATGAAACAGTTTGTATCATTTATACTTCTTACTTTGCTCTGGAGAGTCATACTTTTTCAGGTTAGCATGTTCATCATATAGACGCATATTGGTTGTGGATACTTTAGATGTGAGCTTGAACTTTTTTTCCAGATTACCATTCAACTTCTTTCTCCGAGAGCCATCTTGCTTAGGCGTCTTCAATATAAGCTCCACGTTCGATTCATCACTCAAGTCTTCGATGTCCTGCAAAAGTAAAAAAAAATTACAAAGAAGAAAAATGAAAAATGAATTTATGAAGATCCTGCAGGCTACCTCGATACCACAAGCTTGCAAATAATTCTTGTAATCTTCGGTCCATCTTCCAATTGGAAGCTCAGTAATATTGAGTGTTGTGTCATTAAGCTTTGTACAGGTACCACAGGTTGTGTAGGTAGACTTAGCAGTTTTCTTAATAGTTCCTTTAAAACGTCTATACCAAGGCTCCATAGGCACCATAGGTTTTTCATCCAGTAGAAGCCTTAAATTGTGAATAATATCAATCGGGTTATAGTTTGGAATGAAAGAACTCCAACCAGTTCCTATTCCTCGACATCCATTGACAAGCACCATTGGAATGATGGGCAGGTACCTATATTAACATAGAAAGTTAACTAGTGTTTAAATAAAAACAAAAACACAAAACAAATGTGCTATGGGAAAAGAATTTACCATCGTGGCTCAATACTTTTCCCGTCTTCCTCCAAGTACTCAAGGAGATCATCATCTTCCTTGGGAAACAAGAGCCGTGTTGCTGGAGAGAGCTTAGTGTCGATGTATCTTGCATCAGCAGCATCTTTTCCACCCTGTGACCACAACAATCATGTACACTATTATGAGTAAAGGCCGAGATAACAACAACAATATCTCTAACAGATATACTTACCAAACTTCGAGAACCGGATTGACCTATAGTTTGAAAAAGATTAATATTGTTGCTCCCAACGTGATCCTGCGCCATATGAATGATGGTACTGGTAACACTCGGCATACCGTGTTGGTAAGTAGCATGCTCAGATACAGAACTAGCAAATACGGAAACTTTTGTGTCCCTATTCAAGTTGATTTTGAATGCACAGAACAATATCTTTCTCTGACCCAACTTCAGCCCATCAATTGAGGGAATTGACCTTAGAAGATCCGTCTTGGAGTAAAAAATCAATTCTTTGTTTACGAAATCACTGATCGTAATTTCCTGTTTCTTCCAGTCAAGCTGAGTGTCAGCCTGAATCGAAAAATTGACATCAGTATATAGAGCAAATAACAGATATCGTCCATAGCACAGATATCATCCAAACCTGTAAATTCGAAATCCATTTTCTTCGGGCATTGATATGCTCTCTATTTCCACGAAATGCAAGTTCAATAGCAGCATCATCTTCAACATAATTCTTCGAAACCAAATTTTTTACGTGGCTGCCAAATTTTTTGAAATACTGCTTTGCCTCATCAGGTTCATTTGAAGCCAACCCCTGGACAGACATAATACAATTAGTATGCAGAAAGTGCTCTGTTAATAAGAATAAGAAGAGAAAGAAAAACCTTGTAATATTTGGTAGTCCAGTCGGTTGCATCATCCCCCAGATTTTTGTTCCAGCCTTTGTACTCATGCATTGAGTAAAATGGCCGAACTTCTTTAGTGTTGTTGTTCGTAGCCTGATATGTTCAGGATGTTAAGTTATTAACATCCTTCTAATGTCAAGAACTATAAGATATTATGAAAGGGATCAGCTTATTCTACTAACCTTGACAATGGGTGTTATAAACACAACTAAGAATGATGGACTTCTTCTGAGTAATGTGGGCCAGAAATGATGAAATATATTTATTAAGAGGCCCTTTATATGAGACCCATCATGATCCTGAAAAAGGTGGAATATAATAATTTTCACAACTACATATATGTAGAATAATGAATGCACTGAATGTAAAAATAATATATAAAACCTGATCTGTCATGATCATAACACGACCATATCTGAGTGACTCAAAGTTATCGTCATTGTGTAGTCCAAGAATTGTTTTGATGTTGCCAAGTTCTGTGTTCTCTGCAATCTGTAAGGGCTTTGCATTTCTTACATTCAGTATTTTTCCTCTAATAGGAAAGACACCATAATATTGGCGAGCCTCAGGTGGCAACGCACACAGCCCCGCCTTCTGAGCATTATAATTATAAGGACTGTTAGAACTAAATCTAGAATGGTAGCTGAAAACTTAATTGGTAAAACCACACTGATACTTACAGCTACAGGTTTTGCTGAATCTCCTTCGGTAAGGATTAATGTGCACTTATGGGAGTTTTTCCCTCCGGCTTTCTTTGCATCGTCTAACTTCTCGACTTGAACCCTACGATCTTTGGGTCCATCACTTTTCATCACATCGATTGACCATGAAAGATAATCGGCAGCCATGGTCGGCGGCGGGAAGACAACACGTCGCCCGTGAGATCGTAGTCCAGTCGGAGAAGCGCCTGTGGAAAGCTCAATTCGATTTAGGGTTTTGTTTCTCTGAGTTGGGGAAAAATTGGAGAAGATGGGTTAAATCGTGTCTTTTAAATACGTTGCTTTAACGGCTGTTAACGTTGATTTAATATGGGTTTATTTTCGTGAAGTCAAAGAAAGAGTTGGGGAATTAACATGAGCAACCAGTAATTCGGGAATAAAATTTCCAATTTTAAAAAGTTGGGAAATAAAATGAACATTTTCCCTACTTAGTATTCGGTTTTGGGTTCTCTCAGTTATAAACCGAAAACCGTAAACCGATCGGTTTCCTTACCATTACCACAGTTCGGTTTTTTCGGATCGGTTTTGAAAAAATGTCGCCGAATTGAACCAAACAATAATTCGGTTCGGTTCGGTTCGGAAGTCGGTTTATTCGGTTCGGTTTTGAAAAAAAAAACATGATTTAATCGGTTATTTTCGGTTTATTTTGAAAACTTCGGTTCATTTGATTTGTTCAGTTCGGTTCGGTTTAGGCAAATTTGGATTGAGCTTCGAATGGTTCGGTTCGGTTTAGGCAAAAAAATATATCCGAAAAAATGTTGATTGAAACTTAACCGAATAAACTGATCGGTTAGTGGTAGCCGAACCGAGAACCGAATTCAATTTCAAATCTTGCCGATCGATTTAGAGCTCATAACCGATTAGAAACCGAAAATCGAAAATATCGACTCGGTCGGTTCGGTTCTAATCGAATGCCCAGGGCTAACAGTGAACAGATTTTGTGATAATTTCTTCAAATAATTTTGTGTACGGACATTTTTGGATTCACTTTGTTATTAAACTAATAAATGAGTCAACTTTGTTATTAAACTTAATAAATGAGTCAACTTTGTTATTAAACTAATAAATGAGTCAACTTTGTATATTCAATCAATTAATTCACTCAGTGTGCAGATATAAAAATAAAAATTAGTTTGGGCAAAGATTAATTAATATTAATATGTTTTAATTAATAAATGTAGAATTAATAAAAATGTATCAGTATATTAGAAAATAAAATAAAGATGAATGAATAATATATATTTATTCATTTTATTTAATATTTATTGATAAACTGATGTATTATATATATATGCTAAAATTACTATCTTAAAAGTTAAAACTGTTGAAAGAGGAAAACAAAAACGCACATAAATTATTTAAAAATAAAAGGAAAGTGTATATATGTCTTAAGTTCATAAATTTTGAAGTACAAATATATTTTTACGATTTATCCTTTTTCTTAAACATTAGTTTTAAATTTTTTGATAACTAAAAATAGGATAATATAGACAACGGTTGTTATTTAACAAAAATAATTAAAATGCTAAGTTTAATAAAGTGCTTTTTAGATGCTAGTAACAATTTTTTTTTTTGCCCGTTTGTTTGGGGAAAAACAATTGAAGAATATGGGCACATGCGAATTACATATAAACAGATAACTAAAATCAAGGTTGTCGTTTGAAAAAGGTAGCAACATGGTTATAAACAACGTCCTTGGCAGTAACACCCATGATGAAATCAGCATGAGCATATTCTTTCACAAAATGCACATCCATCTTATCCTTGTCGTGAAACTTAAACTGGTCGATGAGGTACTTGACATCGGTCACATCGGCCAGGCAGTCTAAACCGCCGTAGCTGAAGAAAAGCGGGAGGTCGTGTGGGATCGCCGATATGTTGTAAGCCGGCGGCAACACTAGACCGTAATGTTTCATGTTGCGATCTCCACTTCCATAGTTGTATTTTCTTAACTCCTTGTCTCTTACCGCTACAAAAAAATGAAATCTTAATTTCAACGACAGACACGTGGTGCATATGATCATTCAAGAAAATACAAATGGGATATTATTTGTTTTGCTTACTTTGAGAAAGGTGGATCATGTTTTTCGTGGAAGTAGATTGAGGTTCGTTCGCCAGGAACAGATCAATGGTTGATGCGTTAAGGCAACAATTCTTGCCTACATTTTTTTGTAAAAGTTACGTAATTAATATATAACTAATTCATCAATGATAAATTGAAGATTTAAGGTTGGTATTGCATTACCGGTGATAACAGAGATTAAATCATAACAGTCGATCCCCGCTTGATGGCATATAGCCTTTATAAAATCCCCTACTAGTCCACTGCCAAATTTGTTTGATTATTTTATGTAATCAAACAAAGCCAATAACAAACACATTTTAAGAAAAAAGGGTCAAAATTACCTTTTGGGGTTAAACTCTGCCACTCCAATAATGGCGGTGGCCTGTTGTTGAAAGACGGTAAGGGAGTTATTTTTCATAATTATAAGAACAAATTACATATATATATATATATATATAATGGGAAAAGTGAGGAGCTAGGGACCTCGGCGAGGAAGCTTCTGGCGGCGATGTCGCCGATTACGGTGGTCATGTGACTGAGATATGCAATAGGACTCAGCATCGCTGCCGATCTCAATTTATCCGCCAAACCCTTCTCCGAGAACGACGCAAATCCTATCAAAGTACCCTGATAATTTCCATGTTTTAATCATTTCTAATATTTTTCAATCATTGTAAAGAAAATATAAACATAGAAAATTTATGTTGATAACGTTGGACCCACCAAAGAATGTCCGAGGTAGTGAATCTTTTGGCCTGTTAGGCCGTGGATATGGTCAAACATAGCAGGCAGATCGAAACTCACAAGCTCGTCCCACGTCCAGTTCCAGAAAGCCTACGTACAACGTGCCAAAGGTTAAATTTCGGTTTATTTTAGTAATAAAACCACGTACGTAATCTATTGGTTAAAGAGTTGTTGACTGAACCGGACCGGTTGACGAGGGTTAAGGTACTTGTGTCTTCTGCTATATCTAGTCCCTCTTGTGTTTCCCATCCACACATCAAATCCTTGATCCGCCAAAATCAACGGTAAATTTTGATCTGCCGGATTCAAAAGCCACGACATCCCATCCTGCACATAGTTATTTTATCAACTTTTTCATAATTCTGAACTTCAATAATTTAGCACAAAAAAAAAAAAAAAAAAAATCATCAATGTTTTATGATTTTTTTTTTCTTCAATTCTTTCCTTGGAAGAATTTTATTAAATCTGATTTCCGTGATTCTATTCTACACCTCACATATATTGTAAGCAATTATATGCATTAGTAAGTAGTGTGAACTATTAGAAATAAAGGACTATTTAGTTTGTCAAAATCGTCAGAAGAAACTTAAAACATAAGGTAATGCATAAAGTAATTTCTTTCTTGTAGACAAATAAAAATGGTGATCGAGTTTGATGTGCTCTTGATCTATAATGTTTAAGAATTCGACGAGCACTTGAGTCGACGCATTATATAACTTGCGTATACAACCATTCTCCCATATCAGAAAAGCTGTTATACGAATTGACTTTATTTCAATTAACTTTCTAGTAACGCTCGATTTATCACTTTATTTGTTGGACACGCATGTTAAACACTCATGCTGTCCCTTATTTTTCCCCACCACTAAAATATGTACAAAAATTATTTCGTTTTACTTCTAAGTTGAAACTGGCACATAGAGAGTAGAAACATTCCCTTTCACACTCAAATACTATACAAACAGAAATACAATATTGAAGGTGTATATATATCTAGACAGACCATATAGCACGTGTACATGTTCACGAGGCAAGCACTAGAAACATACACGTTGGTCTTGGGTCTTGGCCCACATCTGTATAAATAGAAGTAAACGTATGCACATAGAAAATTCTTTCTACATTTGTATTACTTGTGAAAAATGGGTATAAAGTTTTCACCTACTAATTTATTCTCACTATATTTACGTCACTTCCCATTTTTTTTTCTTACTTTGAAAAACAAATTTGTTTTTTGGGTGGGATGCAATTTTTTCTTGCCAACGGGAACTTTATTTTTCTTTTTAAATATATATACTTGTCTTGTAATTTGAATGTATCACATGGGAAACTAGAAAGAGTTTCGAATGTATCACATTAATTAACTGACCACTAAGTTTCAAATAAATAGCGTGCGTGTCTACATATATATATATGTAAACACACAAAATTAGTTAATTAAACGAATTAAACTTACGACAAGAATTCCATGTTGTATTAGGACAGGCTGTCTCTTGGACATATCTCCGGCGCCGGCTCGTCCTTCCGGTATCCTTTGCATATTCAATATGTATCCATCTGGAGTCACCACCTTCATAATTAATAAATTAAAATCACTCAGTTCATATATGTATATGCTTCTATCGATAATTAATCATCACTAACACCTATATATTTTAAAAAGAGAGAGTCGTACGTACATCATGTTCTTCGCACTTGTAACCATATATGCGGACAGAAGAAGCGCATATGCCGCCGGAAGCAGTCCTCTGCCGCGGCTTTTCCGTAAGCCAGCCGAGGGGTCCACGTGCTTCGAGGGGATTAATGGAAAGAGCGAAGAAGATGAAGACCCATAAGGCTAAACCGATTGAACCGGACGGAGCCATAACCGAACCGGCGATTGAAATAGGCGGCGTCTCGTTCTAGGAACTAAAGTGATGAAACTTGAAAGGGTATTATATAGAGAAGGGATGACGGACAGAAATTTTATTTTGTTTTTTGGTCGAAGGGATGACGGACAGAGTAATAAGGAATTGTTAATCGTTAAAAAAAAAATCAAAGATAACGTCAATTTTGGATATAACAAAATGGTTTCTTAGACCCGCGTCAATTGCCTTTCATTATAATATTATCACACCCCACCAATTTTATGCTTTAAAAAAAAATCAAAGAATTGAAACATTGATGATACATTTTTCGACAAATATCGTCGACAAATCACATAATTGTAATATGTATCGATGATCTTCTTCTTTTTTGACAGATATGTATATATAATATTACTCAGATGTAGAAAAAAAATCTCTTAACCAAATAAAAGCAAGAAAGAAGTTAATTAGAAAAAATCAGAATATCTAATTTTACCACAAAAAAAAAAAAAATTAGAATATCTTACTGATAAGAAAAGTAATGCTGACTAGCTAGTATTTATCAGAAGACGATATATACTATATTTATTTTTGACGTATTACTAAATTGATAACAGCAAATCAATACACACACACACAAACACACAAAGCTGAAGAAGAATTTCAGATTCTAAACCTTTGTTAAAAACAAAAAAAAGAAGAAGAATTTCTACATACTAACATAGACTTATAAAATTAATTAGTAAAATAATTATAATAATAAGAAAAGGTAAAGAAGAAACATCATAAAATGTTTTCGTAACGTTCGTGTTTTGTTTTCGTGAGACGTGAAAAAAAGAAAAAAGATAGGACGAAAGAAGAAACTGTTAAAGGTGATCGGAGATGCTGTAGGGACGGATAAGTGGAGTATGACTTCAGCTTCCGTTACTTGTTTTCTTCTAAAACTCAAAAACAATCTCTTTTTTTTTGAGAAAAAACACAAAACAATTATTTTCAAATTAAAAAATTAACTTCTTCATCGGTTGGCTTTCATTTCACACCCTACATATTACAGTGTAAGGTGTCAAGAATACCAAAAAGAAAAGGAAAAAAAAAAACCTCGAGACATGTTTCGTTTAGATAATATAGGATCCGATAATATAATAAAAATGTGGGGTACACGATGTTCCAAATAATTTATAGACCAAGTCTTGGTTTCATATTTGGTGTCCACATTTGAATCCCTCCCTACTCCCAAGGCACTCCATTATAAATCGTACCATACTCAGAAAATACCAAAATATGTAGTCGGCCACAATTCTCGCGTGGTGGTGTGTATGTACTAGTTGTCACAATTCGTTACATCCAGATCCGATTTTACTGTATGTAAATGTTTTGTCTTTGACAATTTGGTTATTGGATTTTGACCTGAATTTGTAATGGATTTGCCAATTTTTTTTACCAAGAACTGCAAAAGTTTGCTCATTTCTTGATTAATCATGCAATGACACCGCGCTTTAAACTCGAATCTTATGATAAATCTGAAAAATAATCATTCATTATTGAATAATTGCAATAAATAACAAATGTGTAAATTAGGTGATCACTCTGACACCTTTTTCTACAGTGTTTCATCAAAGTAATTTACGAGTTACCCCTTTTATTTATTTTTCTCTTTAATAAAAAAATCTCTTTTATCAACATAATTCCGACGAATTTTTCACCGCCGAGACCAATATCCGTGATGGATGACGCTGTTGGCGAAATTTCCCGGCGATCTCGATTTTCTGGAATTCGTAGAGGGAGAGAGCCGAGATTCTCAATTTCAGTATACTGCCCCTGTCTTCCCTTTTTGACCCACCGCCATCGAATTTCCCTTCCGCCTAGGTACTTCTTCTTACACAGTGACCCACCGGCCATCGTTCAACCCACCTCCATCGCATTGCTGCCGTCGAAGCTCCAAGCAAAATTGAGAAGATTGGATCTTAAATCTCCCTTGACGTCTCCAATTGCGTCGCGATTTCCAATGACGGATTAGGCAAAAAGCGACGTCGTTAAACAGCGTGAACCATTCTCTTATGAGTTAGATAATTTCTTTCTTGAGTCGCATGAAATCATGACTTCCGTCCACGATCGAGCTTGTAAATTGGCGAAGGAAGGACCATGTTTTGTCTCTAACGGTTTGGTTTGGTATGGTTCGTTTGTTTGGTTTGATAAGTGTGATGAATATTTTTATTCTCAGTTAACTTTTTGTATAAGAGAATGTGTTGTCTTTTAATTAATATGTTAATATAAATATTATCTATAAATTTGTTATTTTACATCGTTAATACAAATATTATCCGGATATTCACTATGTATAAATATCGTATATTATTGTAAGCATGTTATAAATATAGAATATTATTGTTAACACGTTAACATACTATATGATAATTGGGTTAACACGATAAACATAAACTTATTACTATAACATATTAATTAACATGTTAACCAAATAATTATCCACTAAAAACCAAAAACGGTTTTATGTTATCCACAAATATTATCCGGATATCTACTATGTTAGCATGTTATAAATTTTAGATATTATCATTAGAACGTTACAAGTATCGAATATTATTGTTAGCACGTTAACGTACTATATGATCCGTCGATGAATAGTATCTTCGACGTTGGATGAATAGTGTCGGCGGTCAGTTGATGAACATGTTACAAATATCGTATATTCTTATTAATACATTAACAAACTATATGATAATTGGGTTAACACGATAATGTGAAGTGTTCCTACACAAATGAAACAATCATCAAGCTACAAACTAAAACTATGCAAGTGAAGCTTCTCTCAAAACATTTGGTTTAGGTTTAGGTTTAGGGTTTATGGTTTATGGTTTATTTTCATCTTTAGTGTGTACGGTTTAGGGTTTAGGGTTTATGGTTTACGGTTTAAGGTTTAGCACGTTACAAGTATCAAATATTATTGTTAGCACGTTACAAGTATCAAATATTATTGTTAGCACGTTACAAGTATCATATATTATTGGTAGCACGTTAACAACATATGATATGATAATGGAGTTAACACGGTAAACATAAACTTATCGCGATAACATAATAAGTAGCATGTTAACTAAATAATTATCCGGTGATGAATAGTATTTTCAACCTTCGGTGAACAGTGTAGGCGGTCGGCTGATCAACAGTATCATCGGTGTATCATGTCGGAAAAAAAATCCAGACCAGTGACAGTTTGTGTAAATAAGCAAAATAAGAAGAATATTAAAGGGTTAAAAAAAATTCTCTTTGCTAGTTACCTAATTTTTAAATTACCATTGCTATAAACTTAATTTTTCAGTTATCCATATATATTGAGTTAAATCACTCTTCATTATATTCTACATCTAATCTATTAAAACATAGTGACTTTTTGTGTCTAAATAGGAAAAAATGTATATAAATCTATTCATATCCTGGATAACTTTTAAACTTTAGATTTTTGTGGATAACTATCCCTGTTTCCAAACATAATAATTTTGTTTAATTAAAAATTCATTTTATTAATCTGATTCAATTAAAGAGTAGTTTAATTAATTAATATGATTATATATATTAATTTGAATTCGTAATTAAAAAAATAGAAATTAAATTAAATATTTAAAATAACAAATAAAATCGATTATTTCAAAAATATGTAAATTAAATATTTCAAAAATAATTTAAAATTTTATTATTATTTTGTTACGAAAATAATATTAGTTATTTTGAATTTTTTGAATTTAGATTATGCCAAATATTTTAATAATCAAAATTTTTTGAATAATACAAATTCAAAATTAACAATTTTCATTGAAATATAATTTTAAATTTTGAATATAATGTAGATTTTCTGAGATTTCATCAACAGTTACAAACAAAATATTCAGAATTAATAACAAAATATGTTTACTTCTAAATTTAAATCTTTTTAATACAATCAGATTTATAATTGAATATTTTTCAAACTGAAAAAGGAATATATTATTAATTAGATTTGCACAACCATAAATTTGATAATGCATATGGACAACATTCAGTTACTAATACAGATTCAATATTCTTTATTTACATATATAAAATTATTAATATTTTAAGAATCACACCATTTAAGGAATTGTTAATTTAGAATTAAATTCAAAATGCAAATCTAATTAATCTTGGTAAGATTGTCCAGATTATGTTAATATTCGTTTATATTAATAAAGATTTATTAAAAAAAATATTATCATAAAATCTAAACCATAAATGGTTATTCTATTCAAATTCAAAATTAAGAATTCTACCACAAGCAAAATTAAAACAGATAAATTTTTTGTGTCCAAACATGAAAACCTTCATATTATGCTATTTTTTACTTGGATAACTAATATTCAAGTTGCCAAACAAGTCAATTTAGTACAATATTAATAAAATTATATTTTAATTTATATATATAAATAATTCCAAAAATTCAAATTTTAATTTAGATTAGTTTGGATTTCCTTAAATATATGTTAGATTATTTATAAAAAATCACAAAACCAGTTGTTTCTTTACAAAAATAATAAACCGGATATTAATTTAGATTTAATTTAAATATTAAAATTTAAATAATATTCTCATAATGACATATATGATAAACGATATGTTATTGTATTTTTTTATCATAATCAATCAGCTTAAAATTTTAAATATTTGAAAATAGTAAATATTTATATTATACGGTAATATGAACGGACGGGTTAGAATTATGTTTTTATAATCTCGGTCATTCTCGGATTAATATGAACAGACGAGTTAGAATATATCTGTTTTTATAATCACGATCATATTTAATACTAGAAAAAAAAAATCTACAAAAACAAACTATATCTAAACACAAAAATAAATATTTGTCACTTATTAGAAAAATTATATCTAAATACAAAAAAAAATTATATTACAAAATTTGGTAAAAAAAAAAAACAAAAATTTCTACTACGTAAAGGAAAAACAAAAAAAAGGTGATCCCTCAGACTTGACATTTTGTGGGCTATATTATGTAACCTAAGAGCAGCCCAATATCGCGTCTATAAATGGGCCTATATTTGTAAAGGCGGAATCGGTTCGACCCAAATTGTAATGGTTTTCTTTCTCCGTAAACACGCAATGGCATGTATTCGTAATAATCGGTAAAGAGAAAGGACCTTTGTATAATGTTTCAACACTTTGCTGGTTTATAGGTAAAAAGGATTTGTTTCAGCCATTCCAATAAGGAAAAACATTAAAACGTTGAGGCCTAATTTCGCAAATGCAAAAACGTGCACACCTATCCAAGTGCCCCCAAAAACTTTTATGTTTTATAATTACTGTGGCACTCACTCACACACTCGTCACAATTTCAAATTTCTGACTCCAAAAACAAAAATGGCGGCGGTTTTGCAGACGAACATCCGGCTGAGTCTGATCAATGTCGTCCCGGGAAAATGCAGATCTCTTACCGATCAGTCTCGCGCGCCGTGTCGAATAAGGTGCGCCGCCGCTTCACCGGGAAAAAAACGGTTCAACATCGCTCTCCTTCCTGGCGACGGGATCGGTCCAGAAGTCATCTCCGTCGCCAAGAATGTGCTTCAGCAAGCTGGATCTCTCGAAGGTTCTATCTCTCGCTCTTATTTGTCAGTCAGAGAATCTAGGGATTTGCTTGTTATCAACGAGTGTGTTGCTTAGACAGTAGACATTGCGTCTTGATTTGATGTGTACCACAGGACTGGAATTTAATTTCCAGGAGATGCCTGTCGGAGGAGCAGCCTTGGATTTGGTCGGAGTGCCCTTGCCGGAGGAAACCTTCTCGGCTGCAAAACAATCTGATGCCATACTTCTTGGAGCTATCGGAGGGTGTGTGTGTGTGTGTGTCTTGTTTCTTCTTTCACTGGACTCTTGATTCAGATATCTGTCTGCTTCGAGTTTTATTCTCTCTTTTTGAGTTTTTGGATGTTTCATGGCTGCTTGGATATTCAGGTACAAATGGGACAACAATGAGAAACATCTGAGACCTGAGATGGCTCTGTTTTACCTTCGAAGAGATCTTAAAGTCTTTGCAAATCTGAGACCTGCTACAGTTTTGCCACAGGTATATAAGGCTATCTTCGGTTTGATCTGCTTAGCACTTGGATTTTTTTTTGCTTGAAATTGTAAATAAACTCAAATTTTTCATCATTTGCCTCCTTTTTCAGCTAGTTGATGCCTCCACCTTGAAGAGAGAAGTGGCAGAAGGTGTTGATATGATGATTGTAAGGGAGCTTACAGGAGGTATTTACTTTGGAGAGCCAAGGGGCATTAAGACCAACGAAAATGGCGAAGAAGTCGGGTTTAATACAGAGTTCTACGCTGCTCACGAGGTAATAACCTTCACTATGTTCTCTGTGACATGGGCTATATATAATAGAGATTATATCTCTGTTTCAATGCTGGTGTAGTTTGGTTATCAATTCTAGTTTAGCTTGTATGTAATAAGCCTTCTTTGTACTATTTTATCAGTTAAAGTGAAGAAAACAATTTCCCAAACTCTCTCTCTCTCTCTCTCTCTCTCGTTCTGTTACAATCCTAAAGTTGAAAAATGCATTGCTCATGTTCTTCAGATTGACAGAATTGCTCGTGTTGCATTCGAGACTGCTAGGAAACGGCGTGGCAAGCTGTGTTCTGTCGACAAGGCCAATGTGTTGGATGTACGTTTAATAGTTGTGTTGAATTTCATTTTCCACTTTTGTGTGTTTCTCGTAATGCAAATTTATTTTTCATTTAGGCATCGATATTGTGGAGGAAAAGAGTAACAGCGATAGCCTCTGAATATCCAGATGTTGAACTATCACATATGTATGTCGACAATGCTGCAATGCAGCTTATTCGTGACCCGAAACAGGTGCTCGTCCTCTCGCATATATCAAACTTACCCGTTGATTAAAGTTAACGCAGAGTGGAAGCTAGAAGTACTCACGGTGTTCTTGATTATTTTAAACATTTGTAGTTTGACACAATCGTCACCAATAACATTTTTGGTGATATATTATCTGATGAGGCCTCAATGATCACTGGAAGCATTGGGATGCTTCCATCTGCTAGTCTCGGTGTATCGGTAAACAAAAATTTAATCTAAATCTTTCAAGGTTCCTCCTGTTTATATACCATATATCTGGATTGTTAAACTTGTGTTGGAATCAGGGACCTGGACTCTTTGAGCCTATACATGGTTCTGCACCAGATATAGCTGGTCAGGACAAGGCAAACCCATTGGCCACCATTCTCAGCGCTGCGATGCTTCTGAAATATGGACTTGGAGAAGAAAAGGCTGCAAAGAGGATCGAAGACGCGGTCTTGGATGCTCTCAACAAAGGGTTTAGAACCGGAGACATCTACTCCCCCGGAAATGTATGTATTGTTTTTGTTTCAAGTTAGCAACAAACAGTTAATAATATATACTTAAAAATCTTGTGTTTTTTTGTTTGTTTTGAAAATGGAATGTGAAACAGAAACTGGTGGGATGCAAGGAGATGGGTGAGGAGGTGCTCAAATCAGTGGACTCCAAAATTACAGCTACTGTTTAAGTTTTTTTTTTTGGTAAAAAGCTACTGTTTTAAGTTATTTGAAACATTTGAAGAAGTGAGTAGCCCTTGGTTTACGGTTATTTGTATGTTAATCCATGTATTAGAGAAACCGTAACATGCTCTGTGCCACTCTGACTATTGTCTTCTCTCTCTCTCTCCGTGAGATATGTTCGTAAGCGAAGAGACTGGATATGCGTGTGCGTGTGTGAGTTCGTGTATTACAAGACTCGTAATAGAATGAATTAACAAAAAAAATTACATTTCATAATAGTAAAAACTATAGTTTATTGGTAACGAATTTGACATTTCTCCTACCTCTCTTTTACCTTGTTCTTGAAGATTGGGAAGTCCATCTACAAACTCATTATCTTCAATCCATAGGAAGGAACTATGCTTTTTACTCGCAAAAGTCTTACTTTTTTTTTTCTTGAAAAACCAAACTTAGAAAACTTTACATTTTGAAGACACAGAAAATACAAAAAAAGCTATCAATCATTAGCCTCCTGATTCACGACGACGTGTCAGATTTGCGTTCAGCGTCTGCGGCAGACTGCATTTGAGCTGCGTACTGTAAGTTCCAGAGAACGTCTTCAAAGGAAGGTCTTGCCGAAGGTTCAAGCGAAACGCATTTATTGGCGATTGAGATCGCAATCGCTAAAGACTCCTGCGAGCTCGTTGTTAGGACCGTTGGATTCACTATTTTCTGTCGACCGTCTTGGCTCCCAAATGACGTCTACAAAAACGTAACATTGGAGCAACAGCTACTTACTAACTTCGTTTCAGTCAAATAAAAAATGATGGAAGATTTTTTTTTTCCCCTCTTCTTTACCATTTCGTTGAGAAGAAAGGCTTCTCCTTTTGTAGTGGGCAATGGTCCTATAAGAGATTCCAGAAGTATGAATCCGAAGTTGTACACATCGTCCTCTCTTTTAGCCATTTTCCTGCAAAATCACCAAGTTAAAAAAAAAAAAAAAAATCATGTTTTTAGCTGCAATTTTGATTAGATACTGCTAAACGCCAAGGAGTTTTAGCTATAAAAGGGGAAACGATACTTACTTTGACTTGTGGGTTTCTGACTTTGTCTGCAAAACGAAAAGTCGAGTCCTGACTTAGTACCAAAGAAGAGAATACGAAATGGAGATTAACACAGAGAGAGAGGAAATGGAGAAAACCTCGAGCTTTTCGTTCTCTTCAATGATGGCAGAGACTCCATAGTCACTGAGCTTTGCAATCTTGTGTTCGTCAAGCAAAATGTTATGCGTCTTCAGCTGATTGTTAAAGGAACCAGGCATCACACCGGTGTGAAGAAAATGAACTGCCTTTGCTATCTCAATCAGGATTGCTAGCCGATCTGGCCACGTTAGGATCTTCTCCGAGCAAGATTCTACATAATTCTAAAAACATTTGAGTTTCCATGTACAGAGAGATTCAGTTTACTTTTGCGTTTACTACATAAGTCCATCTGACCTGACAGATGCGCGCGATAGCTCCCGTTGGGCATATACTCGTATACAAGGTAGAGTATGGTTGCTACAGGATCGTGTTCTCCGCTGGTTTGAGTGCAATGGCCCAAGAAGCTAAGGAGATGAGGATGGTTGAGCTTTGACATCCAATCTAAGTGACCTCTGATACTTTGGCTGGAGAATTTCCTTGATAAAACCAGACATCTTATAGCTATGGAACTTCCATTTTCCAATGTTCCTCTGTATAGCTGCAAAGAACCAAAACAAACAAAGTAAAGCAAATGACTGATGTTGAGGTCACAATAATCAATCTTGCGTTAAACGGACATACCTTTCCCAGGGAGCCTTCACCTAAGTAACGTGATGAATCGAAATCGTCTGTGGCTTCCTTTAACTCTTCAAAAGAAAATGACCGGCATGGGGGCACACCTTGTGCACCTAGCTTTGCCGTTTGAGAGATTAACCCTGCAAGACGATAGAGTGCAAGGATATTAAACTCCTGAAAGACTTTATAGCAGGCAAAAGTCTACATTTTGAGTCAAAGTTTACTCACTTGCACTAGCAAGAACTTCAGAGGAGAGACTGGTGTGTGAATTATCTGTCACAACCTTAAGCCGAGTTTGCGGCGCTGACTTTTCTCTTGAACAACAACAACAGGAGCGCTTTGTACATAACAGGAGGAGTCCGAATGCAACCAACACAAGAACAAGAATAGCTCCACTAATTACAGCAATTAAAGTCCCAATTTTTCTTCCTTGTAACTGTTTTCTCTCAGTTTCAGCCTTTTCACATAAGAATTCTTGATGCTGATCATGATTGCCGTTTATGGACAAGCAATTTCCACCGAGTTTAACAACCCGCTCGCCTGAAGCACCTGCCAAGCAACGGGGAGGAGTCCCAATTAATCTGTTATTCGACAAATCCACAAATCCAAGTTTGCCTCCACAGGTCAGATTGAAAGGTAGCTTCCCGCTGAGCTTGTTAGATGCCAAGTCCAAGTAACTAATGTTTGGCAAAGAGAACAAGAACCGAGATGGAGTTCCAGTCAGATGATTGAACGACAAGTCAAGATGCTGAAGCTGAGACAAACCGCCAAAACGACTGGGAATTTCGCCAGAGAAGGAGTTCTTGCTCAGTAGAACAGTAACTAATCTTTTAGGCATCACAGGTAGTTCAGAATCCAAGTGGTTCTCTCTTAGATCCAGCATATGCAGATGATCTAACTTGCTGAGATTAGGCAATTTACCAGAAATATCATTGTGTGATAGAGCAAGATTTGTTAGTCTTCCAATTCTACAGATTGAAGAAGGAAATGGACCTTTGAACCGATTGTTCTTTAAACTAAGAACAGTAAGATTGGTCAAGGAATCCAACGCGTCAGGAACACTGCCGTTGAAGTAATTTCCATCAAGCATCAGACTTTGAAGCTTAACCAGTCTGGAAATATCAGGAGGGACAGAACCAAAGAGATAATTTGAACTCAAATCCAAGTACTCGAGAGAATTCAACCGATGGATCTTCCCTGGGAACTCACCATAGATTCCTAGAGACACTAAGCTAAGAACCTTCAAGCTTGTAAGCCTTGTCAATGTGGTAGCAAAAGAATCAATTAAGAAAGCTTCAGACAGAGTGTGGTTTGGGAGTGAAGATCCATAAAACATACCAAATGGTTTTAAAAGCTTGTCCCCCATGACCGTAAGCTCCGTGATAGAATTACCTTCACAGGAGATGCTCATATGAGCAGTTGCAGAGATTTGACATAAGTCTCCGTAGTAATTTCCCCAAGACTCCAGAGCTTTGGGGAATTCCAGATGCTTCCTGAGCTGATACAGGACCTGGGTCTGAGAGTTTTGAAGTTGATGGGTGCTTTGTAAGAGCAAGACCCATGAAAAAAAGAGCAAAGGCAAGATCTTTGAAAGAACCATGATAAATTGGCAGAAAGAAAACAGAGCACTAGAATGAGAAGCAGATTTGGATACTGAGAGGAAAATGAAAGAGACCCATTTCTGCAAAAACTCTGGTGACGATGAACTTAACCAGGGAGGAACGGCTAGTCAACTCAAGTCAAAGAAACGAGACCCAGCTCGTGATCCCAGACGCTCTTCTCGAGAAAACTCCAAGGAAACGAGTTTATAATCAAATCCCTGAAAAAAAGTCAGGGAAACAAAAAAACAGCAGAAGAAGAAAGAGAGTAGAGGAAGTGAGGACAAATGCAGAAATCGTGGATAAGAATGTTCGGTGTTCTTGTGTGTGTTTGTCGGATTAACACATAGGCGAGAAAGAAACTGGGGAAGCTAGAGAAGAAGGTGATAAGAGCATTAATGACAAAGGGGTGAGCAGCATTAATGGCGGCTTCTGTATTTTTATCTGAGAAGACTTGACAAAAGAAGAGATTTCAAAGAATCTTTTTTCTTCTTCTTCTTCTCTTTATGAAGGAAACAGTAAATTGAGAATGTGGGTCACCAAAAACAATCATAAAGCAAAAAATGTGCACTCAATTTGATGAAAGTTTGTTCCTTTTAATGAGCAAATTGTCTGGATTTCTCTTTTCTTCTTTACTGTAAAATAAGAGTGATAATCAATGTTAGCTTAAACCAGAGAAAAAAACGAAATTTGAATTTAAATTTGGTATAGATATAGTATGATTGTTAATTTGATGACATTGTTTATCGTTTATTTAATGTATGCAAATGCAATTTGGGACTTTGGTTGACTCATAGAAGATGCCGTTAACAAATGTCTCTTCTTCTTCTTCTTTCATCTTCCTTTATTAGTTTAAAACATTGATTAATGTGTGTGATTAGATTCACCAAACTGCCCTTCTACGATACCGAATACATACCGTATATGACAAAACGAAGCTTTTGCTCTACGAAACATTGTTCGGTAGAAGTAGCTTTCGCTGAAAGGGCAAATACGGCAATAAATAATATCATTTCCAACCATATAATAATAGTATATCTAATCAACCATCTAAGACACAAATCCATAATAGCATCTATTTTTGAGACCCAAATGTTCTATAGACCTGATGTAAACAAAAAAAAAGGTTTCTGTCGACCAGAGTCTAGTCTTGAAGCACTATAAGGGCAAGTTGGTCTTTTGCTCGCAGGCAAAGGTAGTGATTATGCTTTCTTTGTTAAAGGTTAAGGGAGAAAAAAAAAAACAAAAAAGGTTAAAAGCCCACTTTAGTGGGCCCACGTTATGGGTCCCATAGGTCTGCTCTACTCTCAAAGACCGGACCATCATATTAAATATATTTTTTCTGTCTCACATGCGTCAATATTTTTAAAGATATGAAAATTAAGATCGTTCTTCACTCTTGTTTGAAAAAACTGTAACTATTAGTAACAATTTGGTATTTTTCAAATTGACAACTATGAATCAATAGTGAATGTGTAATCATAATTGATTCGTTAAACTGTGGCTGACACATGTACTTTCTCAGCGTTTTCATAAATGTTACCATTCGAAAACCTAGTCCTCCATTCGTTTCATAAAAAGTGTTGTTTTAAGATTTTATTTTTGTTTCATAAAGAGTGTCGTTTTATGTTTTCAATGCATAATTTTGAATAAAAATCTAATTTTAACCTTATTGTTTTAATGTATTAATTAGAGAAAAAAAATTGTTTAATGTATTAATAAAAGTAACTACCGTGCGCCCGCACGGGAATTTTTTTTTTTTTTTATCAAATTTTGTAATATAATTTGTTTTTTTGTATTTAGATATAATTTATTTTTATAGTTATAATTTTTCTAATAAGTGACAAAGATTTATTTTTGTGTTTAGATATAATTTGTTTTTGTAGATTTAATTTATTCTAGTATTAAATATGACCGTGATTATAAAAACATAATTCTAACTCGTTCGTTCATATTAATTTGAAAAGGACCGCGATTATAAAAACATAATTCTAACACGCCCGTTCATATTACCGTATAATATAAATATTTACTAATTTCAAATATTTAAAATTTTAGGCTGATTGATTATGATAAAAATATACAATAACATATCGTTTATCATATGTCATAATGAGAATATTATTTACATTTAAATATTTAAATTATATCTAAATTAATATATAGTTTATTATTTTTGTAAATATATAATAACGACTGGTTTTTGTGATTTTTGATAATTAATCTAACATATATTTAAGGAAATCCAAACTAATCTAAATTAAAATTTGAATTTTCGAAATTATTTTTAAATATAAATTAAAATATAATTTTTATTAATATTGTACAAAATTGACTTGTTTAGTAACTGGAATAGTAGTTATCCACACAAAAATAGTTTAATATGAAGATTTTCCAGTTTAGACACAAAAAGTGTCTCTGTTTTAATAGTATATATATATTAAAAATTTAATAGTTTTCTTAATATGTGTCAAAATAACATTTTTTGTAAAAAAAATGAGTATTTCATAACCCAAAACTTAGTCATTATACTTACTTTTATAGTTACAACCAAAATTAACCTAAACATAAAACTATGTAAACGAAGGTACCATCAATCATATTTTTTTCTCCTATGTATCTATCCAATTAAGCACCACAAAAGTAACAAAAAGACTAGAACAACGCAGGCTCTAATATTGATGCTGCTTTAGTATAAAAAAAGAGACAGAGGACACTTTAAAGGAGAAAGATAAGACAAAGCATAAGACTCCAAGGAATGGGAATGGGAGAGCATGTGAGACGAGGAGACCTGGACATTAAGATACTAACATCTGACGCTATGACAACCTTTTGGGACCATTTCATGGTTTTGGTTTTGGTTTTGGAGAAGAAACAAGCAAAACATCAACATCCCCTTCTCACCAGAAACCAAACAAGTTTCTCTCCAACTTATCTAGAGAACAGAAATAAGATCTTCAAGATAAGCAATTTGGTTTTAGAGATTCTTCAATCCTAAAATCTCTCATTCTATCATGTTCGAGACCGGTGAGAAAATAGACCAAACAATATATGGATCGTTTATGCTGGAATTAGTGAGTCTATGACAATCTGGGTTTTGCTGAGTTTGTTGGCTAATCTCACGGCTTGTTACATTTTACAAGTTTACAAACTAAGCGATAAAAAAAGGACGAACCTTGGCAATGTTCATATGCTGTCCTCTGGTTTCTTGTCATTTGAGCAAGACTCCAAGTATGAGATCACAAGATCAGCCGCTTTGCAACCTGATGCTATTGACTTCCCAACAGAGAGCCTGCCTCGATGATTACCTGTTCATTTTGATCCATGCACAATAGATAAATAACTGCAGCGAATCATTTCAAGACCATAGATGTGCTACACTCATCATGTCCTCATCATGGATCATGTATTTAAGGCTCCTATTAAGAGACTGAGACTTTAATTGAAGTTACCTGCGTAGAAGAATCCAGGTAGATCATTCTCCATCTTGTCAATTGCTTTTATGACCGAGTCATAGCTGCTGTCATACAACGGGAATGCTTTGCTCCAATAGAAATGGCTGCAATTAACATATTTTGTTGATCTGTAAGGGTAATCTTCTCTTTCGTACACTAAAACGAGCAAATGAAAAAATCTCCAAATTCCACATACTTGACAAACACAGGTTCACCTTCAACCCCCAACAGTCGCTGAAGGTCAGAAGTCACAACTTGTTTTAATTCATCTCTACAAAGATAGAACCGAAAAAGAAATTTAGTCAGAATCAGGTGAAGTAAGAAACTAAAAAATGGTATAATGCCTCGATACTTCACAGCTTCCAAACGATCCTGCATCACATTTGTTAGTGACGAAGTAGCTTAACTTAACATGGTTAGGGTTGTCTTGGACTGCTTTACAAAATTTAAAGCAGTTAGATTTCTTACGTGGAAGCTTTGGCTAGTTCCTGGTTCCTACTCCCACCAATAAAAGTTGTATATAGATGAAGGTCACTAGGGCAACGATCTGGAAACATCATTGAGGAAAAGAGTGTACCTGTGTGTAGAGGAGTATGAAGGGTTGATAATTGTAGAAAGAGAAATTTAGGGCTATTTGTTTAAATTATGGCCTAGGACACCAACAAGTTACCCAGAGTTTTGAAACCATGCTTTTGCTCCTTAGATGGAATGAGTACCCCAAAACCTTCGAGAGGTCTCTTTACTTTCTCCTTTGTGAATGTAGTGATTATAACCGAGAGGGGCATATATTTAATCTGAGAAATGAACAAGATCAACATCGTGATGCAATTACCATGGAATAAATAGTACATATAAGAGACAAGTAATCATGCAAAGAAGTTCTTTGATGTCACATTAAGGTCTCTCATTATCAGTATTTGGAGTAGAAGAATCTAAGGCAACACGAAAGGACGGACTGAATCTAGATGTAGGCCTAATACTCTCAAACATAAACTTCTAAAAGTTGGATAAGACACACAATTACCTCGGGGAGGAAGTTGAGCTGAAAGGGTTGTCCGGCTTTCACAACCTCCATCTCCTTCACATTGCACAAAGGAGCCTATGGTACATAAATTTCTTGTCAGTTGCGAGGTTCTGTAATTTTCATCACACATCCGACAAAAACACACTAACCGTCATAATTACGGCATCATAATGGAGGTTTTGTCTCTGCGTCTCATTATGACAAACACAGGATAGTGACCAGTTCTCCTCTCTTGATCCAGAATTGTAAGACAAAGAGAGAACCTTGGAGTCTAAATTGAGCTCATCATGTGAGAGATCTTTGCACAACATATCAGGAAGAATCTGCAATATCCCAAAGTGGAAACATACCAGCGACAAGTGGTACAGAGCAAGAAGAACATGAGTAGTACGGTGGAAAGTATTCGTTTGTATGATAAAAAAAAATCTGGCTTTCATTGACAAAGCATCACCTGCATTCCCCCTTGAAAAGAGAATGACCCTCGCGAACCCTTTTTTGTGACAGGAGAATCCATTGTTTCTCCACTTTTACCACCTTTAGCCGCAAACTTTGTTCTGATTGCACCGACTATAATAGAGCCAAAACTGAAAAATAACATAATTTATTTAGCAACTAACCGGGGAACAGTTAGAGAGCTCATCGCTATAATATCAGCATAGAGAAGTACAGAACCAGGTAAACTCAAGCCAATCCCAAATTAAGGAAGCTAATGGTATTTACAATGCTGTCTTTGTCAGTAAACTTTTCTGCCTATCATATTACACGACAAGGGACCAAAATATTGTTTGATATTACCAAGCATAAAATGACACAAGCAAAGACATGACAACCTCAAAACCTGAATGCATCACCCTATCAACACAGAAGAAAATCTCGGAAGTATTCTTCAAGCGGAACTCTCATTGAATATAGTGTAGTCATATGAGTAAGTACCTTTTCTCTACATTCCAGAGATCTGGAAAAGTATGCTTCATCTGATCATAAGTCGTAGGGGAAGGATATAAAAAAGAGGAGTATCAAACGGTAAGTTTAAAAAAAAAGACAATATGTTAAGTGCAAAGTTGCTCACTGAAAGGGAATCAGGATCTGCAGCACTTGTTCCACCAACAAAAGGGTCGATGATATAGTCCACAACCTTACAAATCAAATACATAAAAAGGAACACATGAAAGGAAGATCACAGTTGTCTGAAATTAATAAAGATAGTCCACAATTGGTGTTGACACATGCAGAGAAAAGTGAAACAAAACAAAAGGGTGAGATTAGGTAGCAACATACCTCTTGTCCAAAATGGCGTTGAAAGAACCCGCTCACACTACAACAGAGAAATGGAAGTGAAATTGAAGTTACAATCTTATGTGATTGAGATATTGTTGATGGCCTGGGCAAGAAAATTATACTCACCTTTCTACTGCAGTTGCGTCAGACACTTTTGAGGACGAGTCATTTTTCTTCCATAAAAATGGTTCCAACAAGATTTGAAACTGCAGGTAAGACCTAGTACTTTTAGAGGTTTTTGAGATACAGGTAATATAAAATCACTTGGTAGAAGAGAGCTTCTAGTTTCTGGTGGTAGTCCACAGAAAGTTATACACAATTAACCATCAAGACAATTCTTGTCAATGTAATAAATAACAAGTGCACTTCTATCTGGAGAAATGTACCTTAGATTGGGTAGAGAGCACACTACTTGTGACCAACGCTATGGGATTGGTGGGTATCTAGCATGAAAACAGAGAACATATCAGCATCATAAATTAGACACGAACACCTTGTCACATGAAGAAGCAGCAACACATAAGAACAAGGAAACAAGTAGGGATTACCATCACAGGTAACCCATTCCGCACAATATAGCGTTTTTTCTGGGAAATTGGCTGAGACAATAAAGAATGCTCTTATAAGGGGTGTGAGACACATTATCAATGAGAAATAATATATATGTCTCTTAATGAGCAAGGGATGATCATCCACGACCATGGAAAGTACTCACAAACTGCTGTTTCTCACGAAGCCCAAGATCATCTAGTAAACTCCCAACTTCTGGCTCAGCCTCAGTCTGCACATGAAACAGACGATCATCCGTGCCCATTATCGAAACCAACTGAAACAGACGTGACTAGTGGTTCTAAAGAATGCTGGGCTTGAACTAAAACAAGAAACTACCATGGTGTTTGCTCCTTCGTCCCAAATCAATCCATTATGCATAACACTTCTCAGCTTCCCACCTGCTCTTCCATCAGCTTCAAACACAGTCACATTCAAACCCCTCGATTTCAACTTGTAAGCCGCGGCAAGACCACTTGAAAACCCATCAAAGTCATTCACATAACAACATATCTGTGAGTAATTTCCTTGCATTTTCTAGAGGAACAACAAACAAAACTCGGAGCAAAGAACCCAGAACCGAAAAGTTGAAGAAAAAATAGATAATCAGCAGAAAAAACGGTACAATAGAGACGAAATACAATGATGATGAGCTCTGCCAAAATTACCTTACACCTGCGCCTACGACTGCAACTCTTTTGCCTGAAAGTGCTTCAAATTCTAACCGAACGACCGGGAAAAAAAGAAAAAAAAACACACACACACGGACAAGCAAAAACAAATCACTAGAAGATACAAACAGTTGAAAATTCTCAAAGCAGGACCTGAAATTCCAATGAAAACGGAGGTAAAACAAAAGTTTTCTTACTTTTATCATGATCTGCTACTGCGTCAGGCGCCATTGCTATCTGCAAGCGGAAGACAATTCGGCGTCAAATCTCTGACCAGACCAAGAGAAAGCACGACGGGAAAAAATAAATAAAAAACTCAACGGCAAATTCCTGTTTTTGAAAACGACAACAAAAGGTACCGTTTTATTTCCTCGAGGCCCACTATCATGAGTGATATGTCTAACGGGCCTTAGTTTATTTCTTTGCATCCAAACCAGATTTTTTTTTTTTGGTGTAACTGTCCAAACCAGATTCTTATTTATTTTATTTTATTTTCTCTAACCATTCTTATTCTACATCCATTTCGAATATTTTTTTTTTGTTGGTAAGCTATAAACCATAAATAATCCATAAATTGTTGGGGAAAAAAATTCATAATTTCCTCAGGTTCACTATTTTAAGGCAATTTTATTTTATTTTTTGGAATATACACTAAATTCTATCAGTTTTTCATTTCGAGCTGAAAACATTGGTCCTACTTGGTGGCATGGAGAATACATTTGGTCACTCAACCCTGGTCAAATAATCCATAGTTTTAAAAATAAAATTACCAACAATCACGATCTTATCTTAATTTGTGTTCCCGACCAAAAAGCTTTCGTTATTTATAAGGCAATTTTATTTTATTTTAATGTGGATTTGGGCAACTAAAGGAATGCTAAATTTGTTGGTAGTTAATTATCGTGGTAGTTAATTTAATCGATGAAATGAAAAAAGCACTTTTTCGATAAGATCATAATTGGTTTTATTATGAGTAAAGTTTGTAAAAGTACTACTAATAATCGCTTTTTAGAGCATACCATCTTTGAATATTAACTTAACACATAAGCTCAAAGGGAAAAGAAAACTTAAATAATAGATTTTGCTGAGATTACGAGAACATTTTGTGGCCCATTTGTACAATGGAAATTTTGAATCTCAAATTTAGTAGAGTTAGGATTCTCGCATGGGTGAACGAAAAGGATAAGTCATTTTGCTTTAAGGGAGTAGATGTCTTTTTGAAGGTAAATTATATCATTAATAAGACATGATATTTGCTTGCGCCATGGAACTTTAAGGTTGAGCAAACAACTTAAATATTTAATCTCTGCCGCCAAATATGATTTCGAAATCATGTATTTGATTACACGTATAATCATGTATGACTATCTTCTATTATCCTTTTCAAATTTCAAACTTAAAAAGTTACAAGTCCTAATATGTTTGGTGCAAGTTGTTTCCCTTAAGGAAAAAAAAAATCAATTAACAAAAAATGTGGTGGATTTTAATTTTGAATATTTTATATATGCTTGATGTCTCGACGAGTAATGGATATGGATTCAAATCCGATTATTGGTTTACGTGTTTCTAGTTTCTTGTTAATATAAATTTAATTTAGTTTGGTCAATTTTGGTTTGCATGTTGAATTCAAAGAATTAGCGGTTTCTTTGGTTGTTAGATTGCTTGTGATTCCACAAAAAAAAAAAAAACAACAAAACCATTTGACAAAAAACAAAAATAATAGAACCAAATCGTTTAAATAAAACTTCAGTTATAATTTTTCGGGATCAATTCGGCTCAAGTAAGAAAAGAAACCGATAAGTTAATGATAAATTGATGACCATGATTCGTAACTCAACGAAAATAATCATTTTATGAATATACGTTTTCTTATAGCGCATTTTAATGGGTTTGAATCCGGATTGTGAAACAACAATGTCATTAATATAACAACTATCAATTCAAAAAAAATATTAACAACTACGAGAAATACCTTAAAATAGCACTAAATTTATTTGTTGTTCCAAAACTAGCACCTTAAATTTAAAATTCCAAAAATATCACAAATAATTATGTAAAAATACTTGTTTACCCAAAATAAATTTAAAATAAAATTAAACATTACGTTTGAGTTCACTATTTCTAATTTAAAGTTTAGTTTTTCCCCATTAGGAAATAATTCTATGTCATTTTAATATTAAATTTGTGCTATTATTGTCAAAATTTGTGCTATTATTATCATTTTCAATATGTGATGCTAAGTTTGGAACAAAAGTTTTAAAATGTGTTATTTTAATCAATTGACAACTACGGCATATTATATAACTTGGTCAGATCTTTTATTATTCAATTTACTGTATGTTTATTTAAATATATAGATGTCTTGTAAACAAATGAAGTTCGACATTTTACAAAACATATAATATTGTACATATTATGTGGAATCAAACATGTAATTTTCATGTCGCAATCTGGATCACGAGATCTTCCCGCGACATGAATGTCCAAACTAGGATCCGATGAATCGCGTTCTTTTGGTGAACTCATTTTCATTTAAACCAAAGTATATCATAAAATAATAAATTATATGGTTGAGCTCATACTCATGAAGTTAAAAATATATAGAGCAAAACGTAAATACTCATGCAATACTCGATCGGTATGATAAAATAAGTCATTCTACAATTTTTCGTTAACAAACAAACTGTATAGAAATTAGGAAACTATACGATACAATTATAATTATAGACGAAACTGGCGAAACTGCTGTTATTATTGTTTCATTGAAGATCAATGTTGTCACTACTATTATGTGCTTTAAAAAAACTTTTTATAAGGTCTTGCCTATTTTTTTGGGATATTATTATGATGCAATTGAGCTATATCCTTATTAAATCGATTTACGTCGATTCAGGTATAATTAGATGGGGCTGTGTTGATTTAACCAAAATAGCCATATCTACAGAGACGTATTCCACGAATGAGTTGTTAATGGTTGATGAGGAGTCAACCTCATGACGAGTCTCGTCTTTCCCGTACGTACGATTATTGATTTACGAAGGTATGGTCCTATTATATTACCCCTTATATATCTCCACCGACTTCTCCAACACTCTCTCTACCACACTTTGATCTTCCTTGTATCATCCAAAGATCTCACTTACATCACTTCTCTCCCTCCATTTAATTTTAGTCGCCCACCGTTTTTATTATATACATGATCTGTTTTCTACTCGAATCACATCGTCCACGACAAAAAAAAAGAGAGTTATAATTGTGGAGATATGTGTGTTTTAAAAACCCTCACTATTGGTTATTAATTTGGCATGTAACATACATATAATAAATAAAAAACCACCATTAATGCACTGCGATGCATCTAACATAAGGCCAATAAACACGTGGCCAAATATCTCAATTTACTACTTCCTAAAAATATAAAATAGATAGATACTCACAAAAAAAAAAACATAACCTGAGAGATATAGCTGGACTAGTTGAGCAGGGGAAAGTTGTAGGATTGTAGCTAGAGGAGTGAGCAAAAGAGTATGGACTCACTGAACAAAATAAATAAATCTTCGTATTGATAAGTTTCTATATTAACAAAATGAACAATCTCTCAACAGTCTTATCTAACTTTCCCTTCTACTTGCACCCTCCAATATTATTCTACTTCTGTCTTCCCAGCTAATATTTACCTAAATTTGACATGAACTACTCTAAACGAACTCCCCATTTCAGGAAAACTAGTCTTGTTTCTATATATTTTCTTTATGCTGCTCTATATATAATTACATATCATTATCATCTAAATAATTTCATACCAACTTCAACCCAACAAAGTTTGTAACAGTTTTTTTTGTGTGTGTTTAATGAGATTATCTCTATTTTAAGTTATGTTCTACTGTATAGATCTTATATTATTTTAAAATGTACAAATCTAGTATTTTACTTATAAAAATTTATACAAGATTTAATGTTCATCAAAATTATTTCTCGAAATATAAATAAGTAAGAGTTAATCTATACAATAAAAGTACTAGTTTAATTTTTACTATACAATAAATTTACTTGTTTAATTATTTTTAGACGTTTTAGGGCATTTTAAAATGTTTAGATATTCAATAAATTGTTTTATGTCAAAAAGATATTATACTTGTTGTATTAGCAAAAAAAAAAAACAATTGTGATTATTTTCTGCCTAAGCTACGCCGTTGCGAAGTAGTGAGCACAACACACTATGTATTTATTACCCACGGTTAAAAAAGGGGACCCACGGATTCTCATTAAATTACCCCCATTTTTAACCAGTCATCGTTAACCGTGGTTAATGCTGTAAATTTCCGTTTCAATAAATTCTCACACGCCTTCTCCACCATCACTGGCGCTCACTTCTTTTCAAGTTTCCCTTCTCTCTGTCTCTCGAGCCTCGCGTCTGTAAAGAGACAAAAACAACCCTCTTAAAGCGGCGACGTTTAGGGAGCTTCCGTAACTGGGACATTCTGGTCAACGGCTTAAGGCGGCGTAAGGATCATAACTCCGACAATGACGGTTTTCTCCGGCAGACAAGTCGTTCCGATGGATTACGAGGCCGAGGTATCACAGCGGCTCCTTGATGCTATCCTCGACGGAGATATCAAAACGGCATCGGATTGTGTCTCCGATCCGCTCGTCGACGTGAATTTCGTCGGCGCCGTCAGCTTAAAGACGAGGAGGAGCGAGGTCGTGCTCCGTGAGGAATCTTCCAGCGAAATCCGAGTGGAGTACGAGGAGTTCAAAACTGATGTAACGGCGCTGTTCCTCGCCGTTAATTTCGGAAACGTAGCTCTCGTGAAGAAACTACTGGTAAATTTTTAAATATTATTTTCAATCCGATTTTTTCATATGAACGAGATCGTAGCCATTATTTTCTCTCCTCATTATTTTCTTGCTTCTGTAACCAATTTAGCCGTTTCTCATTATCTTTTAGCTTAGATTTCGAAACCGATCAACAAATCTGCGTTGATATTCATTGTTAGTAAATTAGGCTGAAATCTGGGGGAAAAAAACTTGGATATGGATTGCTCTTCGTTGATGGGTTTTTTGAGACACAAGAGTTCCAAAGCTCACTATTGGTTTGCAGTGATCATTGATTGATTTGATTTGATTCTCTTGTTGCCTGAAAGGAACTGATGATATTTAGTACGACAAGAAGTGTTGATATTGCACCGTGTAGCCTGTTTGTTAAACAGAACCTGAGGCCCCCCCATATGGTCCTGTCACTTGTCATTGGATGCATCTGGAGTACATATGAATACTATATTTTCATACTTCCTCTCTTTCCATTTAAATCATCATCAGATGTCTGTGATCAATCCAAGCCATGCTCCTTTGCGTCAGGGTTGTTCCCTCATGTTCTTGCAGATCCATTTCAATTATTCACTTTGCATTATTGTACAACTTACTATTATACACAGTTTTATTTTTTCTCGTCTTCTTCTGGCTCTGGGTTTCACCCCACGTGGGGTCCTTAGTACTTAGCGTGGGGTCCTTAGTACTTAGCAATGTATAGCTAAAAAAAAAATACTTTACAATCGTTACAGTGATCTGACCTTTCCTGCAATATCATATCACAGAACATTGGGGCTGATGTGAACCAGAAGCTCTTCAGGGGATTTGCAACAACTGTAGCTGTAAGGGAAGGTCATTTCGAGGTACTTGAGATTCTACTCAAAGCCGGTGCTTCTCAGCCCGCTTGTGAGGAAGCTCTAGTAGGGGCGAGCTGTCACGGACGCCCGAGGTTCGCTGAGCTGCTCATGGGAACTGATCTCATTCGGCCTCAGGTTGCTGTGCACGCTCTAGCCACTGCTTGTTGCAGAGGTTTTGTGGACGTTGTAGGGACCTTGCTCAAAGTAAGTTCTTCATCTTGTGGTTTTAAAAAGTGACCACTTAAGAGTTGTTCAATAGGCATCTTATAGAAGACGTTTTCATGTTCTTGCTTTATTACAGTGTGGAGTAGATGCTAATTCAACCGATAGGCTGCTGCTTCAATCTTCAAAACCTTCTCTATACACAAATGTGGACTGTACAGCTCTTGTCGCTGCCATTGTCAATAGGCAGGTCTCGGCCGTCCGCTTGCTACTTCAGGTATTTTTCTCATTTCCTTATACTAAAGCCCTTAACACAATGTGCAATTGAAAACTTGGTGCTTGCAAGGAGAGTGGGTATCTAAGACATCCAAGCTTTTTTCTGAATGATTTGCACAGGCTGGTGTCAAGACAGATATCGTGGTGAGGCTAGGAGCATGGTCATGGGACACTAACACTGCAGAAGAGTTCCGGGTGGGAGCTGGAGTGGCTGAGCCCTACCCTTTAACCTGGTGTGCTGTAGAATTCTTTGAAACCAGTGGCGACATCTTGCGTTTGCTACTCAAAGTCCAATCTTCAAACGCTCCTCACAACGGTAGGACTCTGCTCCACCATGCCGTCCTCTGCGGTAACCAGGCAGCCGTCAGAGTCCTCCTCAACTGTGGTGCCGATCCAGAAACTCCTATCAGAACTTCACGAGGCATTGAACTCCGACCGATTCATATTGCTGCACGTTGTGGATCAGTGGAGATCATACAACAACTGGTTGGCTTTGGCTGCGTTATAAACTCAAAGACTGACGCTGGGGACACGGCTCTGCTGATATCAACAAGACAAAAACATTCAGAGTGCGTAAAGGTTCTAGCCCTCGCTGGTGCTGATTTCGGCTTAGTGAACAAGTTTGGCCACTCTGTTATTTCGATAGCTGAATCAAACAAGTGGTCTCTCGGATTAGAACTAGTAATTCTTGAACTGATCCGGTTTGGTGTGGTTCCATATTCGAGCAAAGCTTCAGTTTTCTCGCCTTTGCTATACGTGGCTCAAGCAGGAGATGCCGAGGCACTTAAATCTCTTGTAAAAGCTCAAGAAATCTTCCTAGACTATCAAGATGAGGAAGGTTTCTCGGCTGCAATGCTAGCGGCCATGAATGGCAACGTTGAAGCATTCAGAGTCCTAGTCTACGCAGGCGCAGACGTGAAGCTTTTCAACAAATCCGGGGACACAGTGGTCTCTCTGTCAGAACAGAATGGTAACCGAGATGTGATCGAGAAGGTGATGCTCGAGTTTGCTCTCGAGAAGGACAACAGGAACATGGCGGGCGGGTTCTACGCTCTACACTGTGCTGCAAGGCGTGGAGACGTCAAAGCGGTGAAGCTTTTAAGTGGAAAAGGATACGGTCTGGACGTCCCGGATGGAGACGGCTACACTCCGTTGATGCTTTCGGCCATAGAAGGCCATGGAAAGATGTGTGAGTTCCTAATCGCGCATGGCGCAAACTGCGATGTTAAGAACGGAAGAGGGAAAACGCTGCTGGATCTTGCGGTTGGTGATGCAGAGAAGGTGATCCGTAACGAATTGTCTCGGAGGTTTGTGATAAAGGGAAGCTGTGTGATGAAACACACCAAGGGAGGGAAAGGGAAGAAGCATGGGAAGGGATTGAGAATGTTGGAATCAAGTGGAGTACTAAGTTGGGGAAAGTCGCATAAGAGAAACGTGGTGTGCAAGGAAGTAGAGATTGGGATGAGCCAGCGATTCAGGAAGAATCGGAAGGGGAAAAGCGATGCAGCGGAAGAGGGAGAAGGGATTTTCCGGGTAGTAACTACGGAGAACAAAGAAGTTCATTTTGTGTGTGAATGTGTGGTGGGTGCAGAGATGTGGGTGAGAGGGATAAGACTTGTGACCAGAGAGACTATTTGTGGGAGAACTCAGAATTAGAGTGTTGTTTTGTGTATAAAGAAGTTTTGAAAAGTGAGCTTTAATTTGAGGTAGTGTGCTTCTGTTGTGTTTATAGTTGTTGGGTTTGCTTAAGAAGGTTGGTTCAAATTCTAGGTTTGATATCTGCAGTATATTTGTGAAATAGCTCAATGGAATCGAGATTCGAGGGTTGCATATGTATGAAAACCAAGACATCTCAATGGATTTGGGATTCTCCAAAAAAAAAAATTTCGTTGGCCGGAACATAGACTATTTAAAATAATTTTTGGTCCTTACATGGATTCAGTCTTAGATCCAGCACTGAAAGTCGGCATGTGATGAGGACCTGGATATTAAAAACAACATGAAATTCCAGTCTCTTTTAAAACAACATGAAGATTTTTAAAAAGCATTACATCACAAATGAAGTCAGCACTTTTGTTTTACCAGTCACAAACGCAAAGTTACACAACAAGCAATAACCAGCTGTTCTAATCGCTATTGTAACCATCATCATCGTTATCCTTATCTTCGTGGTCTTTCACCACTCGTTCTATGAACTGTCTTCGAACTCCAGCCATCACAGCTTCCCTTGAGGAGTCATCGTCTCCGCTTTTGCCATCGTTAAGAACTGGCTCTGACTGACACAGAACTAAGGCTACACCTGCATTAGCAGCAAGCATGTTCAGATATCATTTCCTCAATTCTGCTGGAAGCATGATAAGATGCAAATGTGGTCGCATCAGTTATATTCAGATCAGACAAAGGTTAGAGACGAGACATGCCATAGTTATCAAACACAATTGGGCACAGTGAATCGGACATCAAACAAAAGGCAAAGGAAGGCTTCAAACTTACTCTCTGGGGTGCACCGACGGCCAAAGCTCTTCATGCCTACATGGGTTCCTTTAACGGCACCATGGTGGTACACCAGCAAGGTAGGAAGATTGCAATCAGGGTAGTTCGGAATACAATCAGTGGATATAATCTTTACAAACTTTGTTGCCGGGTATCTGCTAGCCAATTCATCTAGACAACCCAAAAGCAAGCCACACTCTGCGAAACTATCAGATTAAACAAGAAATGAACAAAAAGTTTAGTGTTTCAAGCATGAAATAAGATTGGGTTCTTCAAGAGCAATCATAATTCACGAATGTTTCAAAAGCATACCCATCTTTGTAGAGGCATACAACAACCCAATCTTCAGCAGAAGCTTGCGTAACCTCCCGCACGAAATCAGAGCCCGAGATTGGAGTCACTGATCCATACCTCCTAACTTTAGCAGCTTCTCTCAGCTCTGTCAACCTCTTCTTCCTATCAAAGCATCAAAACATTAGAGAAGAAACATCAGACACATCGAAATAAAGTACTACTCTTTTCTATAGGCATTACGAAACGAAAGGCGTTTCATATCCAAAACACAAACGAATCGATCAAAAACCAGAGCTTGATAATTGCATTCCCGATCCAGAAAAAAAAAAAAAAGATAAAAAGAGCTAGCGAGGAGCTACATGACAACAGATCCGAGAAAATTGAATTCACAATTCAGAATATCATCACAGAAAGGATCCTCTAAGGTCAATTAAGATGGTAAATACAAAGATCAGAATGTTCGATTCGATCTGCAAACCTGTATTCTTCGAGGAAGCGATCATCGTCGAGATCTTTGTCGTCCTCAAGATCCAAAAGCTCCTCCTCTGTCTTCTCATCGAACCATGGCTGGTCCTTAGGAGCTGAAGACTCGTCTTGTGCCGGAGTATAAGCCGGCGGTTTGAATGCCGGAGCCTTCGCCGGGAGATTCCCCAACTTCCGCTGGATATCGTCCCACTGCGTCGACGTTCCTTCGACGTCCTTGTACACGAAATGATAATCTGCCATCGATTTTACCACCTACGAAGCAACCTTTGAATCTGTGATCGCAATCTCGTCGATGGTAGAAAAGGCTCTCTTCTCCTAAAAGGTCAGACCGGCAACTGGTCTGGTTAAACCAAATAATACCGAGGCTATTGCTTATCTGATTCATACCGATCCAATAGTATCTGGTTTATAAGACGGTTAGCAATGCGTTTCATCTTATGCCAAGAGCCTCTGGAAGATTCGGAGTGTCCGCACTTTTTCGGGGGCTTGTATATTATAGAGAGGATCCAGAGATAAACAGTTGGGAAATTTTTGAGAGGGAGAGAAAAAGGCGATCGATTAGGGTTTTTGTTTTCGCCTGAATTTTCTGCATGATCGGAGTTATGACCTCGGTGGAGGCTGTGATAGCGTCAATCCAGGGTCTATCGGCGAGTCCTGGGGACTTATCTGCACTCCACGATCTTTTGAAAGGAGCTGAGGAGTCACTCCGAACCGACTCGGATGTTCAACTCTCTATTCTTGACCAGCTCGACCCCTCGAAGCATTCTCTCGGTTACCTGTATATCCTGTGAGTTTATTTTATTCTGATATGTTTGGATTTCTCATATCTCTTTCTAGATTGGGTTCTTGCTGCTGTTTTGCGCATACCCTGAGTCTGGTTGATGAATCCGGATACTGAAATTACTAGTTTCCTTTCGTTTGGGATAATCTGCGTTAGCTGTTTTTATTTGGTGTGTTTATGGTTATGTTCATTGAAACTTGAGGTGTGTGATGAGCTTGATAGTGTTACAAGGAGGATTGTTTTTATTCTTCTATTTATTTGATACCCGATGCTAAAATTTTGTTTCGTTTGATTGTTCCAGTGAGGTTGTTACGTGTGGTCCAGTGTCCAAGGAGAGAGCTTCTGATGTGGTTCTGTTAGTTGCACGGTTCATCAACTCTTGCGATGCTGGGCAGATTCGTTTAGCGAGCGAGAAATGTAATGGCTGACACTTGAAGGAATCTTTTCTCGTCTCTTTTTGTTCTTATCTGTAGGAAGATGCTGATGTTATTATTTTGATCTTGCAGTTGTATCTCTTTGTAAGAGATTGAAAGACAAAGTTTTGGAGCTCAAAGATCCTGTACGAGGGGTGGCGCCACTGTTGACAGCTGTTCACAAGCTTCAGGTCTCCACCAAACGTTTGACTGCATTGCATCCAGATATTCTTCAATTATGTCTACAGGCCAAGTGCTATAAAGCTGGTTTTTCCATTCTTAGTGATGATATCCTGGAGATTGACCAGCCAAGAGATTTTTTTCTCTATTGCTATTATGGGTAAGCTAATTTCCCTCATTGCTATTAGTTTTTTGTTTTGTTTTAATCAATGGTTATATCAACGCATTAATCCATCCGTTTGAGTTTTTTTTTAATAGTATCTTAGATTCTCATCCTTGATCCCTATGCTAGTATATCAATAGTAACTTTCTTATAATATATTCTGCACTTTTGACAGGGGAATGATATGCATTGGACGGAAGAGATTCCAGAAAGCTTTGGAGCTTCTTTACAATGTAAGGCATTCTATTTAATTTTTTTTCTCATGCTTTTTAGCCATCAACGACTTTTGCTTTAGTTTTATAAGTCGTTCAAATGACTTGTTTCAGGTTGTCACTGCTCCTATGCATCTAGTCAACGCCATAGCTGTTGAGGCGTACAAAAAGTACATGTTGGTGTCTCTCATTCACAATGGGCAGGTAATCTTTCTTTTTCATTTTTTGTTTGTTTGTCTAGTATTCTGTCGTGGGAGCGATCATATTACTCGAGCCTGATCCATTGGATGTTCTGAATAATGTTGGTTTCACTAGTTATATCATGTGTCTGAATTTCTCTTCAACCATTGATTTATCTATGATGTTATTCTTATAATATAATATTATTTTTACTTGTGCAGTTTAGTAACAGTCTCCCCAAGTGCGCTTCTACAACAGCTCAGAGGAACCTCAAGACCTGGTGTACAGTAAGTTTGAACCGTATCTGTTGTACATTTATCGATTTTTCTATGTTATGATGTCTTATTTTTTTAGCGCATATCATAAGTTTTTTTTTCCATATGGTGGCTAGTCCTGTTTTCAGTTCAATCCAATGAATTTAGCGGCTTTGTACCCCATACTAGCTAGATCTATATATAGGCTTTTGATTTTATCATTCACTTTTTTCTCAGCCTTACATTGAAGTGGGTAATTGTTACAACGAAGGAAAAATCAGTGAACTAGAGGCAGTGGTTGTTGCCCACAGCTCAGATTTTGAAAAGGCAAATCTCCCCTAAACACTCACTGTAGTTTCTGTTCTGATATCAATCTTCATTCACCCTATAACTTGCATGGAATGTTATTTTTCAGGACAAGAACCTTGGATTAGTTAAGCAAGCAGTGTCATCCCTCTATAAGCGGAACATTCTGAGATTGACTCAAAAGTACTTGACCTTGTCGCTTCAAGATATAGGCAACATGGTCCAACTTGCTAGTGCTAAGGAGGCGGAAATGCATGTGCTTCAGATGGTACTGTATTCTTTGTGTCCCACACTTGATTTTTGGAAGCTAGCTTTATAACTATATCTGTTATATGGCAATATCATGTTCTCTTTCCAAACTTGCAGATCCAGGATGGTCAGATACATGCCCTTATCAACCAGAAAGATGGAATGGTCAGATTCTTGGAGGACCCTGAGCAGTACAAAACTAGTGAGATGATAGAGATCATGGATTCTGTTATCCAAAGGTATGTCTACAAACCAAATACTTTGCTGTCACGAAACCAATTTCTTTGTTTTTTGGGGGGAACATGGCTTGAATGTTGAAACTTTCAAGCCATGATGCCTTCTCTGGGGAAAACGAAAGAAACTTCGATCCTCCTTTCTTTTTGAGTGCATAATTAGCACTTGGAATCAAATTGATATAGAAATGAATTGTTTAGCCATAGTAGAGTAGTAGCATCAAATGAGCTCTCTGTGTTTATGTGATTTTCAGGACTATTGGGCTGTCGAAGAATCTCTTAGCCATGGATGAGAGCTTGTCATGTGATCCTTTATACTTGGGAAAGGTAACTTAGTTCCATGTTTCATATACTGTTCTGTCCTGGAACTTGAGTTTCTCAGACTAAACCGTTGACAACTTTTTGTCAGGTTGGAAGGGAAAGACAAAGGTATGACTTCGGAGACGATTTTGATACTGTCCCACAGAAGTTCTCCATGTAAACAGTAAAAGACCTGAAGGAACAAAACTTGGCTCAAAGACAACCGTAGTTGTGAATCTGGACAACGTTTCTTTTGCTTTCTTTGTTCATTTTTGTTGGTTATGAAGTTTCATATATTTTTTCACACAATGGCCAACAATTAGAGAAGATCATTTTGGACCCGCAAATCTTTATCATTACTTAAAAAAATTGCGATTAGTTGTCTCTCTTGGTAAATTGCATAGCCATTAGACACCACGGACGTGAGACCGCAGATGACTGAATAATCCACTGAACCAGTGCAAACGAGCGACTCAATCTCTGTGGTGGTCTCGGCTTGCTTTAGAACATAGTAGTCATAGATGTTACTAGCGATCACAAAGCTCTTCATGCAGGAGCGATCGCGCAATGAGCACCATAATCCATTCCTATTAAAATTGTCACTACGTAGATCTTGGCGGGCCAGTCTTTGACCTGTTGGACCAGCCCCAAGGACATTATTGCCTGAACCGTAGACATTGCCAATGTTCTTGGAAGTGAGAGTTTTCTTGTGAAGAGGAGGAAGAAAGTGAAAGAAAATGTCAGTAAATAAACAGTTTATAGGAAAGTGACCTTATTGTTCTATAAAGCTTTAAACTGCGTGTCGTTTATGGTGAATCTGATAGGCTGTCGTCCCGTAGTGGTTCGGGGCTTTTGGGCTATGGGCCTTCGTGGAATGGGAAACGTAATAAAGAACGGTGTCGTTTCCTTTCCCGTCTCGCTAAACGCCACGTAGATTTTTATTTTTTAATTATTTTTTTCGTCGCGTCTTCTCCATTTCGTTTTCAACCTGATTTCCCTCTCTTATCCTCAATAAAAAAAAATATCTGAGAATACGCGAAGGAAGAACAGAGCAAAATCCTCAGAATCGCCGCCGGAGAATCTTTGCGCTTCGAAAGATTCGATTTTGGGAATCGCTAAATCCGATGGAAGGGGTTATCACATGTTTTCATACCAAATGCGTCTCTCTTCCAATTCGTTCTTTCCCACTTCCTAGGGTTTCTTCACTTTCGCGGTGGAGAAATAGTAATTTAGTCTCTTCATCGCGATCGGTTCCTCAGAGGACCTTGTGCGTTTCTTCTTCAAGCTCAGATACTTTAGTCGCGGGCGGTTCACCAAAGGAAGACGAGAGGCAGATCAAAGTATCGAGCAGGAAGGATGGAGATGATTCCGAGGATTTGAAGTTTTGGATGGATAAGAAAGGTTTGCCACCTTGCAAGGTTTTGCTCAAGGAGAGACCGGCTCATGATCAGAAGCATAAACCCATACATTATGTTGCTGCTAGTGAGGATCTTCAGGTGTTTGACTTAGCATTTCAGCAGTTTTATTGTCGTTTTATACAGTTCTATCGGCTTTCCGAGTTTCAAATTCTGGGCTTTGATGGTAAATCTTTCCTAATTCCCTGTTTGTTTTTTTTGCAGAAAGGCGATGTGGCGTTTTCAGTTCCGAACTCTTTGGTGGTCACACTGGAAAGAGTGTTGGGAAACGAGACTATTGGTATGATATGAACCATTCTTTATTACGTTTCCCATACCACGAAGCTAATTTTACAATCATGCGCAATCTTATTTGGATTAGAATTTGTGACTTAACTTACGTGGTTGCAAATTGAGGGTGGGGATACGGGAGTTTGGAAGCTGATCTGAAGCCATAAACCTCTCCTTTTTTTCATACAGCCGAACTGTTGACGACGAACAAATTGTCTGAACTGGCTTGCCTAGCTTTGTATCTGATGTATGAGAAAAAACAAGGGAAGAAATCAGTATGGTATCCATATATAAGAGAACTCGATCGTCAAAGAGGGCGAGGTCAGCTAGACGTGGAATCCCCGTTGCTGTGGTCAGAGGCTGAGTTAGAATACCTAACTGGCAGCCCGACGAAGGTATTGCATTAGTCTATGCATGACATGTGATGAACTAGTCTTGTGGGTTCTCTGTGTTGATCTTCTTTAACATGGTCCAGGCTGAAGTTCTTGAGAGGGCCGAGGGGATCAAAAGAGAATACAAGGAGCTTGACACTGTCTGGTTTATGGCTGGATCTTTGTTTCAGGTATTTGACTACTATATTTGCTCCTAAGACTTGGGCTTCCTTTTTTTAATATATGGAATGCTAACAACTGTAACGGACATACATCACGTGATTTGTGTGTTTGCAGCAATACCCATTTGACATACCAACTGAAGCTTTTACATTTGAGATTTTCAAACAGGCATTTGTTGCCATTCAATCCTGTGTGGTGCATTTACAAGTAATTTTTCTTTCTTTTTGGACTTGCCCTTCACAATTCATATGTCCAGCCCATGTTTGAAAGACTACGTAGAGTTAATTTTAATAATATGGTCTTACCTCTGTTACTCTATAGCTAAATCAACAGTTTAGCTTGCAGCTCATAACCTAAGCAACTAATCAGGGGTGGATTGTTGCTTCTCCTAATTTAGATTTGTTATGCTTCTTTGTACTCAGAATGTCAGTTTGGCTCGTCGGTTTGCTTTGGTTCCTCTTGGTCCTCCCTTGTTGGCCTACTGTTCCAACTGCAAGGCAATGCTTACCGCTGTTGATGGTGCTGTTGAACTCGTGGTAGATAGGCCATATAAGGCTGGGGATCCTATAGTTGCCTGGTGCGTCTGTGTGCCAAATTGCTTCTGGCCGCTAGCTTTCTCTTTCTGATTTATCTTTTCTACTTTTGCGTTTCATCCTTTATCTCAAGGTGTGGGCCACAACCTAATGCAAAATTGCTTCTGAACTATGGATTCGTTGATGAAGATAACCCTTATGATAGAGTAATAGTTGAGGTAATTATGAAACTTTGGTGCCTTACTGTAAACTTCAGTATAGTTTTCATGTGATATCCTCAAGGTTTACATGTTTCATGAGTCATATCTTGCATTCCAGGCAGCGCTGAGCACTGAGGATCCTCAATATCAGGACAAGAGAATGGTTGCTCAAAGGAATGGAAAATTATCCCAACAAGTTTTTCAGGTATGAACGTGTGAGTTTCCCATTTCAACAAGGCAACATTGAGATGTTTTGCCTGGTTTTTGTCTTTGCAACCACCTCAGGTTCGTGTGGGAAAAGAAAGAGAAGCTGTTCAAGACATGCTTCCCTACCTGCGATTGGGTTACATGACTGATCCTGCTGAAATGCAATCAGTTATTTCGTCCCAAGGTCCAGTTTGTCCAGTAAGTAGAGGATGAGTGACCTGGCAGACATTTTTGTCTAAGTAATCTTTTGATATTTCCTTGATTGTATCAAATGCTCAGTCCCAACATGTGAGGCCTCCAATGTTACTTCTATACATGAAGCTACTTGTAAAGGTTTAACTCTCGGTCTCTTTTTTAGACGAGCCCTTGCATGGAAAGAGCAGTACTGGATCAGCTTGCTGATTACTTCATGAGACGCTTGTCTGGCTACCCTACTACCCTGAAAGAAGATGATGCATTGGTATGTTCGTCAGACTTTGTAATTGCTACATATCAAACACATTATTTTTTTGGTTTTCCTGCATGATATTAATAGAATTCCTGCTCAATAGTTGGAGGATCCTAGTTTGAATCCTAGGAAGCGAGTTGCCACACGGCTTGTCCGATTGGAGAAGAAAATGTTAGCTGCATGCCTTGTGGCAACAGTTGACTTGTTAAATGAGTTGCCTGATACAACCATCTCTCCATGCCCAGCACCATATGCTCCATCGTTGAAATAAAAAGGTACTTATCTCTATCCACTCTCTCTCAAATAACAACTAGTATATTCTGAACCTGTAAAACAATGTTGTTGCAGGTTCGTGTTGTAGCTGCAATTTGTTGGACATGGCAAGAGTACATTTTGGTCGTGTCCTTGATCATTACTACATCTGAGGTCGCTTAAATAAGGTCAGTTTTGTGTGTACAAATCCATATCTTATCCTAGTGTATGCTGCTCGAAAACATGAATAGGAAGTTTCCCAATTAGTTTGTGATCCTTATTCGTTTAAGAGGATGAGGTACAACTTCTTTAGAGTCTAGTTGAAATAAGTTTTTTTGTGGCCTTTCCCCGCTTTCAATGATGTTGTTTCTGAATCCAAAAGTTGATTTCTATTTTTGCAATTGCAGGTAGGTTACTTGGAACGTATCTCTCGCTTGACACGCAAATGTTTCAGCCTATGATTGTCCTTTTTTCTTACAACAATGAAGCTTAGGTCGTGTTATGGAAATCCTGCGAGTGTAATTACAGACATGAACCTTGTTAAACTTCACCTTGTTATTCCCTACTCCCTCTGTAATGTTTCCTTCCTTTTTTTTGGACAACAAATGTTTCTATGTGTGTGTTTTTAGAAATTTAGAATTTTATCGTTTCCGAAAGAAAAAAAAGAAGGAGATTGGGCAGTGTAGCTTCGAAAGCCCATTGGAATACAAAAACGTCAGGACGAGCGGATATATTTAACAAAACGGCATGTGGTTCTCAGATTGCTTGACCGCATGTTGGTTTCCATGTAAATAATATCTACCAGATCTGATGGCTGAGGTACCCTAAGCCGTTCGATTCAAATCCGACGGTTTATATTGCTCTCGTTAACCGCTGTACAGTCAGGGTAGGTGGAAGCAGGCAGTGTAGAGTAGAGAGAGAGAGAGAGAGAAACATTTCTCTTGTATCTCTCTACTTCTCGGTCGTCTTCGTCATCTGCCTTTTCGTCTATTTCTTCTACATCAAATTTTAGGGGTTTTGTTATCGTGCTCCCCTCGCTCGTCTTCCCCTCGCTCGTCTACGGTTTCGCTTCTGCTTAGGTTCTCTGGCTTCCGCTTCAGTTGGATCATCCATTTTCACGGTTTCTCCGAAGTTCAGTCGGTTTTTTTGTGTGTATTGGGGGTGTTTAACTCCCTCGGGTAAATCGAGGTTTTTTTGTTTTTCTTGGTGCGAATTTTGAGTTGTGTCTTGGGCGATTAGTTTTCATACTAGAATGTTTGTTTCCTGTAGGTTAACGACACGAGAATAAGGAAAATCTATTCAGAATTCAGTCGATATGACAGTGAGTAACGGTGGTTTCCCAGGAGATTATTGTCGTAACAGTTTCGAGACACCCGGTGGGTACGATGAAGGCTCTGATAGCCCTAGCGCCTCAGAAGGTTCAAATTGTTCCAAAAGAAAGTTGAGCGGGTTAAACTATTCTGACCATGAAACATTTGGTGTCTCCAAAATGGTATTACCCTTGTCTGGCCTCTCATCATCAGATAGGAAGGAGTTGATTCGTAGGCTAAGACAAGAGCTGGAGCGGATACGTCTCTTCCAGAAGAATTTCGAGCTTTCTCGATCAATGGGTTCATCTACAACTAGTTTGGGTCGAGCCAAGATTTTTGGGAAGTCACGATGCTCCTCAGGGCCAGGGAAGACAGTGGTCCCCATAACTGCTCCTAAACCTACTCCAGTCAGTACCGCGGTTATGCTTCTTATGAAGCAATGTGAGGCCCTCCTAAAACGATTGATGTCACATCAGTATGGTTGGGTGTTCAGTACTCCCGTGGATGTTGTCAAGATGAAGTTACTGGACTATTTTACTATTATTAAGCATCCCATGGATTTAGGAACTGTGAATAATAAGTTAACTTCGGGCACATATTCCTGTCCCTCTGAGTTTGCTGCTGATGTTCGGCTTACCTTCAGCAATGCAATGACGTATAATCCACCTGGTAATGATGTTTACATCATGGCTGATACACTTCGCAAGTTTTTCCAAGTGAGGTGGAAGACTCTCGAGAAGAAATTATCCGCAACTACAACTCATACTGAACCGAGTAACTTGAATATTCACAAGGAAAAACATATTGTAATGCATGTGCCTCTGACTAAGAAGTTGAAGACGAGTGCAGTGCACTGTGAGGGCGTCTTAGAGCCTGTAAAACGGGTTATGACCAATGAGGACAGACTCAAGCTCGGTAGGGATCTGGAGTCCTTGACCGAGTTCCCCGTACAATTAATAAATTTCTTGAGAGACCACAACTCAAATGAAGGGGTGATTGGAGATGGTGAGATTGAGATTGACATTAATGATCTCAGTGATCACACCTTGTTCCAGTTGCGGGATCTCTTAGACGAGCATTTGCGAGAGAGCCAGAACAAAAAGTCAATTGTTGAACCCTGTGAGATAGAGGTATATGTCTGTTTATATCTCATCTTTGAATCATTTAATAGCATTATGACTGCTAATAGGGGATAGTTTATTTATTGCAGCTTCTGCATGGATCAGTGCCAGGGAATTCGCCAATGCAACATTGTGATGGTTAGGTTGCCGCCTGCTTGTTGTTCGAGCAAATTTTCTACCTGGCTCTTTGATCTGATTGACATTTTCTTACTATATCTTCGTTGCAGATAGTGAAATGGAGGAGGTTGTTGACGTTGGTGAAAATGAACACCCAAAGTCAAGCATTTCTCCTCTCATGATAGAGAAGGATCTGGTGTTTGGAAACTCAAATGGTATCTTTTCTTTGGCTTGTTTATATAGCTCATTCTTGTTCTGTATGGAACTTTTTTTGGGGTTTGGTTGTTGCATTTTTCATTTCCAAATCCTCGGGACCTCAAATTGTTATTGATATGCAGTGAAAAATAGTAGCACATTTATTTTGTTATCTTCTGAGTTTTTAATTGGAGTGAAAACTTATGTTTCCTGCTCTGAAATGAAAGCAACTGCTATTTCATCTAGTGGTTTGAAAGTAGGAGGCCTGCAACAATCACCACTTGTTCACTAACTAACTGTGAATTGCTTTTTGTTTTTACGGTGAATTGGTGATTAGATTATCCCCTGGATCGTACTAATTTCTGATTGCTCCTCTTTTGATGCATATAACTTATCTAGGTATTAGCTCGGAAAGTGTATCGGGTGATCTTAAAACCTCAAGTTTACCGAGGACATCAAAGGTACATACATAGTGGTCTGAAATAACATGCAGCCTTGAATAATTGAGCTTTGATGCGACACCATATGCCTATGTGGAGGTTTTTGTTACCGTGTCACAAAGTTGATATAATTTGATATGGAGTATCTACTCGTGGACTACAATTTTGTTACCGCTGTGAGTCGTAATAATATGAAATGGATGTCATAGTCAGTTTGAATCCTAATATCTTCTTGATCACTAGAAGATAACTTGATAATTCCCAGATTTGTTAGGATGGTATAGAACCTGATTGTTTCTTTGTGCTCCTGTCCTGCGGTTATACAGGGGCTTGGAACTATGGATACTGAACCTTTGTTGGATGGAGCTAACAGTGCTTTCCCTACAAGAGGAGGTGAGTACATTTTTTATTTTGGTCTTTAAAAGTTTAGTTTTTTGGTGTGGTCCTTATGTTTTGTTATTTCATTTCTACAACCAGCATCTGTTGGTGGGTTGGATCAGCTGGAAAGTGCATCTCAGGAGAAAATAAATTGTGTTGAGGAGGCGGATTGTCAGCAAGATGGTAAGAAAAGGAGTGTGGCAGAAAAATGTTTCTGCTCTTCTGTCTGAGGTGGCATCTCACTCTTGACCCTTTAATACACTAGGAAATAGTGCTCAGAATGAGAAGCAATTACCTTCTGAAAAGGTCTACAGGGCTGCTTTATTGAAGAACCGATTTGCAGACTTAATCTTGAAAGCCCGAGAGAAAACTCTTAACCAGGTTTGTTGTGGGTTCTGTCTGACCCACTATTCTGGGTCCTTTTTTACCTTTGATATGATTTTTTCTCAAGTTTTATGTGTTCCTGAGATCAGCATGATATGCGAGACCCAGAGAAGCTGCAACGTGAGAGAGAAGAGCTCGAGCTTCAGAAAAAGAAAGGTTTGCTTCCTTGATTTGCTAGTTCAAGTCTGATTGGTGATGTTAATCACCTCTAAGTGATAAAAGCATAGTGCAACCAGAAGCAATGATATGTGCCCTTTCTTAACAGAGAAAGCACGATTACAAGCAGAAGCTAAGGCAGCTGAAGAAGCTCGTAGAAAAGTTGAGGCACAAGCTGCAGCTGAAGCTGCGGCTGAGGCTAAGAGAAAGCTGGAGCTTGAAAGAGAAGCAGCTCGCCAGGCATTACTGGAGGTAAAGATGTTCACAGCAGCGTTGCATGCAAAAGACGTTTCCTGATTCATTTTATTTCATAGTAGCTGACTGTAATAGTCTTTATAATATTCTATTGAGCCCTAACCAGATTACGCTGTGATTAAGAATCAGAATAGGTGCTATAGAAAAATGGAATTCTAGTACCAGTGTTCACTAAAACATAAGTTTTCATGGTAAATGGTGCAGATGGAGCAGTCGGTTGAACTCAACGAGAACACAAAGTTTCTCAATGATCTAGAACTGCTCAAGACAGTCAACACAGACCATTTTTTTATAGATGCTACAGAGGAGGATGGGCCTGATGATGGGTTGCGTAGTTTCAGTTTTGGGGGTAGTAATCCTCTGGAGCAGCTTGGGCTGTTTATGAAACAGGATGAGGATGAGGAGGAAGCTGAACCGCCCACTTCTCCAGCTCCTGGAATTGAAGTAGAAGAGGGGGAGATTGATTGAGCTTGTGTGCAGATCCACAAAAGTCAAACAATTGAAATATCTGAATTCTGAATCCAGAACGAAGAATCAAGAATCCTTCAGCAAACGTTGAAGAAAGACGAATATCAGTGAGTGATCCAGTAGCCCCAAGTAGACAGGGCCGTCCAAATGAATATGCCTCCTCAGGATTGGATTGGTACTGAGAGTGGAAACAAGAGTCATTCATGAGTTACGTTTTGCTTGGAATGGTCGTAGTGACCGTGAGAAATGGGTTATCTTAAAGTTTTTTTTGTCTATGTGTTATGTGGTGTGGTGTGGTGTGGTGTGTTGTTGGGTTCTTTTGTTGCTTCTTGATGCTTCGGGTCGGTTTCAGTCAATTGTCAAACTTACGATTCGGGTGTAAAGACTTGAATATATGTTTTGGGGTGGATAGAAGAACCCTTATATCGGATACAACGTCGTTTTTGGACGGGTTAAGAGATTCAAACTCTGTTTAAGAGATTCAAACTCTGTTTAAGAGATTCCAGAAGGTTGGGATGAATGCTAAGGCTAATTTCGTCACTTACCGTGGCCCGACTTTGGTGGCTAATGCGCTTCACGCAGCACATTTTGCTTCGAGAAGGTGGAGATTGGGATTGGTTCATCAATCTCAGCGCATGTGATTTTACCCACTCGTAACACAATAAGATTCCTATCTTAGTTCTTCGGCTCAACTCTATTTATTGTTGCTTAACCAGGACCATTTGCATATCCTTTATCAGGATGGTTTATAATATTTTACTAAACAATAGAAATCATTAAGTCTTCAATTTCCCACATGTCTGCCGCTTACTAATTTATTTGGCTGATCTTAGTAGATAATCCATGGCCAACTTTACCGGAGTTGGTGAGATTTTGAATAGTGATTATTAGGGCTGGGCATTCGGGTCTCGGTTCCGGGTCCGGGTCTTTCGGGTAGGAGGGTGTTGGACCCGAATAGGAACCGAAATGGTTTCGGTTCGGTTCCGGTTCGGGTCCTCTCGGTTCCGGGTCGGTTCGGGTCCAAAATTCAAGAACCGAAAAATACCCGAAAAAATCGGATCTTAGATCGGTTCGGGTAATTTCGGGTTTTCGGGTATTTTTTTCGGGTTTCGGGTATTTTTCTAGTATATTTTTCGGGTATTTTCGGGTTTTCGGGTATTTTTCGGGTTTTCGGGTATATTTTCGGGTATATTTTTCGGGTACTTTTCGGGTTTTCGGGTATTTTTTCGGGTTTTAGAGTATTTTTCAGGTTTTCGGGTATATTTTCGGGTATTTTTTGAAAACCCGAAAAAAAAAACTAAAAAAAAATATATGGGTTCGGTTCTCGGTTCCGGGTCGGTTCGGTTTCGGGTCTTTCGGGTAGAAGGGTTTTGGACCCGTTTAGGAACCGAAATAGTTTCCGTTCGGGTTCGGTTCGGATCTTTCGGGTCGGGTCCGGTTCGGGTCTCGGGTCTCGGGTAAAATGCCCAGGCCTGGTGATTATATTGAATAGTGATGATTATTTATATCCAATCCCCCTGTATATATTAATTGAGAAGAACCGGGAAAAAAAACCTTGGTTTCATCTGTGATTTACAAATGTGTCATTGCTGATATGTCATCAATATAAAACTTCTCAAGACTTTTATAAAAAAATGTTTAACTTACTAGAATAATTATGTTAGTGTCATTCACATTAAACCATTGCATAATCCCCTATATATTAATTGAGAAGAATTGTTAAAAAATAACTTTGACTTGATATGTGATTTACAATTGTGTCATGCTGATGTGTCATCACCATAGAACTTCTCAAGACATTTCTCAAAAAATGACTTACTAGAATAATTACATTCATGCCATTCACATTAAACTTATGCATACTCATATAAATTTCATTATGAGATTTTTTATATACATTGTTAAATCAATATTAGTTTATAAGTTATTTCATTTTTTTAAATAAAATTTTTATCTACGAGTTTTTTATATTCGAATTATATTGTTTCGTTTTTAGATTTCTTTTTTTATTGTGATAAATATTATTCTTACAAGTTTCATGTTTATTTGCTAATTTTTTTTTTTTATTTTTTTTTGCAAAACCTTTTAGTTATATTTTATTTCATACAAATTTTTGCATATTCTTTTTTTTTTCGACAAAAACTTTTCATTTTTAAGGAAAATTTGAAGTTACATAGTCTTTATGCAAAAGAGAAGTTAAACCACAAGGTGGATTAATACAACCAGAATAGAAACAAATTTTTGCATATTCAAATTCAAATTATAATATAAAATCTAGCCTTCATATTATTGTTATGACTATTGAGATATAAAGCGTATAATATAGCTCTCACACACGTATTAATGATTATTGAGATATAAATCGTATAATATAGTTTTATGCTAATGGTTTCATCAAACTTTATTTTAATTTGATATAGTGTGATGCTAATATAGTTTGATGCTAATGGTCTCATCAAACACACGTACTAACGGATATTCACGTGACAAATTTGAAATTCGAATTCAAAATAGATTAAATTGTTTTGAGATGACCATTTATTTTGCATATTCAACTTCAAATCATATTAAATTTCATATTCAAATCTAATCATATAAAATTGCATATTCAAATTCAAATCAAATTAAATTGCATATTCAAACCTAATCATAATAAATTGTGATTTACAAATCAAATTGCAATAAAAACAAAATTTTCATGGGAAAAAATTTTTCGTGGCAAGAGTGATTTTCGTGGAAAGAAATATTTTCGCTACTGATAATTAAAAACTAAATACAAAATTACGTTATGTTATTGAAGAGACATTTGATTTTGAATTCTCATTCATATATTCTTAATAAGTGAGAAACCCTTAATTTGAGCACTATATAACACTATTTTGCATAATCATTTCATTCATCAATTACAAAACATCATTAACACACAAACCCCATCAAATTTAAACAAGGTCTATTATATCATCGTGACTCAAATGGTTTACAAAAGACTTATATATTAGATTCATCATACTTTTAAATTCTTATGTTCCATATTATCATTTTAAACTCGGATATTAAAAAATTTTCATAGATATCTCACTCCGCGCAAGGCGCGGGTTACTACCTAGTTATTTATATACAATGTTCAAAAATTCGCTAGGCGCTAGTCGAGCGGTCGAGCTGGGCCTAGGCGATTCTTAGGCAGTTTAGGAGTTTACAAAAGAAATCAATATATTATATATATTTTTATAGAATATAGCATATAAAATACTATGGCTAGTTCATAAATAATAAACTTTAAATATTATCAATCTCAAACATAGATTCAAAGTTCAAATTACACACAAAAACCAACATAAATCTTATAAATATCAAATCTAAAACATTAAAAATTATTATAAATTCGAATTAGACAAAAACATCCATTTGGAAAATCAAAAATATTAAATCATAAATAAAAATTAGAGAAAAACATTCACTATATTCATAAAAAAACAATATATAAAATTTTATAATATGTATTTATGAAATTAAAACTTATAGATCTAAATGTGGTTAAAAATTCAAAAACTGCACCGAACAAAAAAAACAAATATTAATTGATTAAGAATTTTGATGAACCGCCTACAACCGTCTAGGACCACCTAGAGCTGTCTATGACCGCCTAGAGCCGTCTAGAGCCGCCTAGAACCGCTTAATAACAATAACGCTTAATGCCAACGCCTATGAGGTAATCGTCACGGTTTATGGACCGCTTTTTAGAACTCTGTTTTTTAGATACATAATTAGGCATTGGATGGATATTTTTGGTCAGCGGAAGAAAACAAAAGTTAGTTGGAGGTCTGATTTGTAGTATTACAAAGAAAAAGTAGATTTCGCATCTTTGTTGAAAGTTTCGGGTTTATTTTGCAAATATATTTTATGAGAGACAAAAAATCCATCGTATAAAGTACGGTCACCTCCTCCGAGATCGATATACGAGTAATCTCTAGAAAGGAGAAATCAGAGGAGAAGAGAATGGCGCACGGAAATCTAAGAGATCATGAATCCGATGGATGGGAACGATCCGATTTCCCGATCATCTGCGATTCTTCCCTCAATCCGTGCGTTCGAATGGTAGATTCCTCTCTTCCATCTCTCGAACAATCTTTGATTTTCTTGTTGCTTGTTTATTTTTATTTTTTTTGTTTCGAAGGCTCCTGAAGAAGATTTTCGGATCTCATCTCTTATTCCGTCTCTTACTCGTTGATGTTTTCTGTACGTATATGGGAGTGCTTAAACTTATTTAATCTTCTAGGTTTTAGGTTTTCGGATTTAGGTAGTCATCAAATTCGTCGGAACTTTGGTGTTTAGATCCAAAGTCGTCTAGTTATAATGGTTCGAAGTCATTATAGCGGCTGATTCTGATAGCTTGTATCTAAGTCTAGTGATTTTGATTGTTTTTCTTTTATGTAGACTAGAGCTGGAGTGGATTCTGAATCTGATACTATCTTAACGCGTCAAAGAACAACACCACTCAGTAGATGGAAACTATTTCGTCAAAGACATGGAAGGAAGCTACCATCTGTTTGCATCAGTGATCAGTGCACAAGAGGTGCCGAATGTCCATTCAGGCATGAGATGCCCAATAGTCATCGTCTTGCGTAAGGTATTTTCTTCTGTATTGCTTAAGTCTCTTTGTTGACGTTTAGTTGCCTTCCTCAAATGCTTTTGTGAAATTTTATATGTTTCTTCTATGGTACTATTTTCTCTTTGATCAGCTCATATACCACTGACAGATATGAATTGTGATTTCATTTTCTTGGGCTGAAATTATGCTATTTTGCCTCTTACGTAGTACTTGTGCATTTATGCATGTCAAACACTCGGATTGAGTTTCTTCTTGTCATCTTCTTTTACACATTCACAGTTTGAGGAAGGCAGCGTTACTTGCAAAGGTAGGCATGAGCACTTTGGAACCACCAGAGGATAAAAGCATCAAAATGCTTCTCGTCCGTGGACTTAACTCGAGAATCGTGGAGCAGGACATACGGGTCCAATTCGGTGCTTATGGAGAAATCGAATCTATCAGATTCTTGGCCGAGGAAGGCCGTGCGTTTGTCACATACACAACCCGAGAAGGAGCAGAGAAGGCCACCCAAGAGCTGTCCAAGGGGCTAGTCATCAACGGTCAGAGGCTAAAACTCGCATGGGGAAGACCTCAGGTCCCCAAATCTGATCAAGATAGTGAGAGCCAAGCTGCGGCTCGTCGTCGTTTTTTTCTATCTCAGCAGTAGAATCAACCCCCACCAATGGCCGTCATTTCCAGCCGAGAGGTTAGTGTTTCAAGCACCAGTGAGAACAACGGAGCTTCTTCTTCTTATCAGATGCCTCCAACACCAGCCATACCCGCCATGACCATATGAATATATGCCATCACCATACCAGGATGAGTATCGAACTCATCCTAAAAGACGCAAATACTAATGCAGGATTTAATATCCAAACGCAGAATGCGGAGAATTTACGTTGATACTCATACTTTTAATGTTATGAATTTTGTAACCAAATTTCTAATGATTGTCGTTAATTATACTCTATATATAAATGTGGTTTTTTTGTTCTTTCTTTTTTAAAACGTTTCCCGAGGAATCAATGATCTTTAGATGTTAAGAGACCAAACTTGCTAACTCCTACTTATGGAACTGTAGTAACAAATCTTAGTTATGCAAAAAGAGGGAAACAAGAGAAAACGAAACCGAGAAAGTCAAATCCGTACAAGTATCAGCTTCACGATAATGCCCGGAGCGGTGGAGAACCAAAAGGAATCCGCAATCGTGACAAAGCGAGGCTGGCCGGAGAGAATTTCTCATATCTATGTATCCGTTGCAGTGAAATAAATTTTGTATTAATATTATAAAACTTGGTTACAAGTAAACGTGATGCGATAAATATTATGATTTACTGAAAATCATAGTTATGTACTTTATTGTTTTAGCATAATGTACATTTTAATAACGAGTCAGATTGAACCATTCAACTTCTGGATCCTGAAACCAAAAAACAAATATTCATGGTTAGCTAACAAGCTGTTGAAGATTCGAGACATTGCCTACAACTGGATTAAATTGCGAGTTGGTAATGGAGAACAAGTACGGTTTTGGACAGACAATTGGTCCCCGTTTGGAAAGCTTCAAGATTTTTTATCTCCAGGGATTACTACAAGGATGGGTATTGCTATGAATTCTACTCTTAGTCAACTGTGGTCTCAAGATCATTGGGTTATTAGAGCTGCTCGTTCTGAAAACCAGGTTCTTCTACAAACTCATCTCTCTACTCTCTTATTAGAAGATACTGATGATTACTACGAGTGGGTGGTTCATGATATATTATGGCCTAAGTATCGAACAGGGGAAGTTTATAATCTGTTAAAGAACCATGCGGCAGTAGTACCTTGGAAATCAGCAGTTTGGATTGCTGGTGGAATTCCTAAACACAGTTTTCATACTTAGCTATTTGTGCTTAATCGCCGTCCTACGAAAGAGAGAATCGCTGGTTGGGGTTTTCCAGTGAATCAGGTCTGCTTACTTTGTAATCAAATGTCGGAAACAAGAGACCACTTACTGTTTGATTGTTGCTTTAGCTGGTCCGTCTGGGAACGAATTGGTCACCGTTGCTGCCTTACTCCTTCGCGTTCTTGGTCTGCCTCTCTCTCGGACTTGCAACTTTTTCAGGGATCCACGGCGAAAAAGAAATTGGCCCGTATATCCTGGCAGTGTGTGATCTACTCGATCTGGACTGAGAGGAACTCACGACTCCACCGACAGCAATTCCGATCGACAACCTCCATTCTTCTGTCCATTGATGGTGTTATCCGCAATCGTAACTCTAGCCTGCGAGATTCCAACCCATCACAAGCTTCTTTGATGATGCAGGCATGGTTAGCCACTTCGCCTCCTTGATTCCATGGTTACCACTTTTTCTCTTCGATTCCAGAGTACAAGTTTACCGGATCGATCCCGGCAATGTAATTTTTCTGTCAAGTCGATTAGGAGTTGGGGCGGCGTGAGACTCTTCCACTGCCTTTCTTCTCTTTTCGTGGGCTCAAGTTTGGGTCTTCTATTTCTATTAGTTATTTCAATTGGTATTCTGCAATAACTAACAACTGGGCTAGCCCTAAACACTAAGGCCTTTTGGCTTGTTTTTCTTTCTTTCTCATGCATTATATTGAAAGCTCTAGTTCAAAAAAATAAAATAATAACGAGTCAGATTGCGACTACACTTGTTTTAGCATATTATGATTTACTGAAAATCATCATAGTCATGTACTCTTTTTTTTTTTGAAATGAATGTAGTTTCGTTTGCCCGTTTTAGTTCTCTTTAGACATGGGCATTATTAGGATAATCGGATCGGGGGTATTTCGGGTCTCGGGTAGTTCGGGTCAAGGGATTTAGGTACCGATCGAATATTTTTGAAATTCGGATCGGGTTCGGTTCGGTATCCGCCGGGTTCGGGTCGGTTCGAGTATTTGATTAAAGAACCAAAATTTTTGTTGGTACAGTTCGGTTTGTATCAAAAGTATCAAATAGTATCCAAAATACCCGAAAAATCAAGAAAAAATATCTGAAAAATATACTCGTAATATCGAAAATATACCCAAAATACTCTTAAAATAACTAATATCTTTGGGTATTTGGATTATAGAAAGTCTAAATTTATACTTCGGGTATTTCAAATACCCATTTGGTTTTCGGTTCTTTAGATATATGAGTATTTTGTCGGTTTTGGTTTGGTTTGATAACTCTTGATTCGGTTTGATTTTTTAGTTTCGGGTATTAGAAAAGTTGACTAATTTGTATCCGGAGCCGTTCGTAGCGTTTTGGAGGCTGGAGGCGGTTATGAACGATTTTAATTAGAAAAATTTGAATACACATTATAACTAAAAAACGTTTTCACTTTTAAATAACACTTTAATATTATTATATTAATAAAATAACACATAAGCTATGGGTGGGAATAAAAAATCTACTCATCTCCTCTTGCGGGGGAAGCACTTGTAGCTCCATCCAACAAAGGTTCATGATCCATAGTTCGAGTTAAGGTGTTTAGGTACCGATCAAATATTTTTGAAATTCAGATTGGGTTCGGTTCGGTATCTGTCGGGTTCGGGTCGATTCAAATATTTGATTAAAGAACCAAAATTTTTGTTGGTACAGTTCGGTTTGTATCAAAAGTATCAAATAGTATCCAAAAAACCCAAAAAATAAAAAAAAATATACCCTAAAAATAACTAATATATTTGGGTATTTGGATTATATCAAGTCTAAATATAATTAATATTTTGGGGTGTATAATTATACTTCGGGTATTTCGGGTACCAATTCGGTTCTCGGTTCTTTGGGTATATGATAGTATTTTGTCGGTTTTGGTTCGGTTTGATACCTTCTAATTCGGTTCGGTTCTTCGGTTTCGGGTGTTAGAAAAATTGACTAATTTGTATATGGAGCTGTTCCGAGCGTTTTAGAGGCTGGAGGCGGTTATGAACGATTTTAATTAGAAAAATTTGAATACACATTATAACTAAAAAAAACTTTCTCACTTTTAAATAACACTTTAATATGATTATATAATAAAATAACAATTATCAAAACGCCATATTGTTTTTTCTAAACATAATTAATTGATAATATGTGTACAAGAGTCTTATCAATAAAACATTTCGAATTTACAAAAAAAAAAAAAAAATTGGTTTAGTTTATTTAGTGATACTTTTAAAAAAAAATATATTAAAAAGATTAACAAATAAAATGTGAAGTTTTTTTTTTGGCAGATAAGAGCCTAATTTTGTAAAAATATAAATAAAAATAGAGGAATGTCTTCTAATTAAATAAAAAGTTAACTAAAAATGAGTGATTGCACAATTAAAAAAAAAGATATAAAATGTATGAAAGATGTTTGAAATGTGTTGAATTTAAATCCACGTACAATACTCAACAAGATGCTTATTGTTTATCAAATGTGCAATCATGCAAATGTGCCGTACGTAGCTGAGTGTTTCCTTTTTTAAAAGGAAGGCACGGCCCTGGTCTTAACCCAGTCAATAAATTTGTTGTTTTTCTCTCTCACTGATAAATTTCAGAAAGAAAGAGAAATCAGGAAGAAGACACGAAGCTGCTAATCTTCATCTTCTGTAAGGAACTCTCGTCGTCATCTTTTAGGATTTTATGAATTCCAGATCTTTTTCATGGGCACTTAATAGTATATTTATCCTAAATCTGAATTCTTCATTCGCATTGTTTTCATATTGTTGGGCGTATTTAAACTTTTAAGCTTGGGGATTGTTCCTCCTCGACTTGTTAGATCTGTGCAGCAATCTTAGAAAATTAGGGTTTTATGAGGCTTCAATTTCTCTTAGTAGCCGATTTATTTTGATATCTGATTTAAAACGATGGACTTTTATAGGTAATGGAAGGAATTGAAAGGAGTTTTATCGTCGAGTGTTACGGAGCTGAGGTCGATGTGAATGAGCTGAGGTCGATGTGAATGAGGAGGATATTGCCACAGCCTCTTTACTCCTTGAAGGAAGAATGTATTTACCCGTCTCTCTGCAGCGACGCCAGATCCGACACCTGTGTAAAGAATGGATCTGGCGTCGCTGCAGAGAGACGGCCAAGAATCTGATAGATTCGATTTCTCCATAAGCACCGAATTGGACCCGTATGTCCTGCTCCACGATTCTCGAGTTAAGTCCACGGACGAGAAGCATTTTGATGCTTTTATCCTCTAGTGGTTCCAAAGTGCTCATGCCAACCTTTGCAAGTAACGCTGCCTTCCTCAAACTGTGAATGTGTAAAAGAAGATGACAAGAAGAAACTCAATCCGAGTGGTTGACATGCATAAATGCACAAGTACTACGTAAGAGGCAAAACAGCATAATTTCAGCCCAAGAAAATGAAATCACAATTCATATCCGTCAGTGGTATATGAGCTGATCAAAGAGAAGATAGTACCATAGAAGAAACATATAAAATTTCACAAAAGCATTTGAGGAAGGCAACTAAACGTCAACAAAGAGACTTAAGCAATACAGAAAAAAATAGCTTACGCAAGACGATGACTATTGGGCATCTCATGCCTGAATGGACATTCGGCATCTCTTGTGCGCTGATCACTGATGCAAACAGATGGTAGCTTCCTTCCATGTCTTTGACGGAATAGTTTCCATCTATTGAGTGGTGTTGTTCTTTGACGCGTTAAGATAGTATCAGATTCAGAATCCACTCCAGCTCTAGTCTACATAAAAGAAAAACAATCAAAATCACTAGACTTAGATACAAGCTATCAGAATCAGCCGCTATAGTGACTTCGAACCATTATAACTAGACGACTTTGGATCTAAACACCAAAGTTCCGACGAATTTGGTTCACCAATGTCGGTTCGGAGTTTTGAAGAGGTGTCGACGGGAGTGACACATGGATTACAATTGGTCATGTTTGCGCGGTGAAGGATGTATGCGGCATAGTTTTGCTGACTTAGTAACATGCCGTTGTTGTTCATGTGCACAGAAATGCCAAGAAAATAGTGAAGTAACCTGAGATCAGTCATAGAAAATTCAGATTTGAGAGAGGATATAATCGACCTGAGGAGTGTATCTAATGAGGCTGTGAGGAGGATATCGTCAACGTAGAGAAGAAGATAGGCGAAGTCTTTGCCACGACGCAACACAAAGAGAGAGGCATCACTTTTGGTGTTGATGAATCCGATTTTAGTGGCATATTGAGCAAAGCATTGAAACCAAGCGCGAGGAGCTTGTTTAAGGCCATAGAGAGACTTCTTTAGAAGAAAAACATGATCGGGTTTTGACGGATCAGTGAAGCTCGGTGGCTGATGCATGTAGACAGTTTCTTGTAAGTTGCCATGAAGAAAGGCATTTTTGACGTCTAGTTGATGAACCGGCCAATCTCGAAGAGAGCAAGATGAAGAACTGTTCGAATTGTAGTGGGTTTGACAACGGGGCTGAAAGTTTCGTGACAGTCGACACCGATTTTTTGAGATTTTCCGTTTGCAACGAGACGGGCTTTGTAGCGAGAGAGGGTGCCAAAGAACTAGGATCAGATTGTTGCACCGTCGAATGAGAAGGAGCAGCCGATGCAGGAGAAGTGACATGATCAGTTGAGCGAGAGGGAGAATTAACTTGATCATATGTGTTTGAAGGCGATGAAGAGGGTTGTTGAGAAGAAGAAATCATTGGAGAAGGTGGAGTAAGTGGATCCATGTGAGGAGAAGGAGAAATGGCGGAGATGAGAGGTAGCAGCGGATAGGAGAGGATCTTTGGGGCTTGAGTTGTAGGAGATTGAGATGTTGTGGGTGCAAAGGGAAATGTCATTTCGTCGAAAACAATATGACGCGAGATGATGATGCGACGAGATGAGAGATCAAGGCACCTATATCCTCGATGGTTCGTCGAGTAACCTAGAAAAATGCACCAAGTGGAGCGTGGGGAAAGCTTGTTGATAGACGTTGGAAGAAGATTAGGATAGCATAAACAACCAAAAACCCGAAGGTGATCATATGAGACATGTTTATTGAAAAGACGAGTAAAAGGAACCTCATTGTTTATGGTGCTTGAGGGAAGGATATTAAAGAGATGAGCAGCCATGTTTAAAGCTTCGACCCAATATGTGTTGGGCAGATTTGCCTGAAAAAGGAGAGCATGCACAAGATTGTTGATAGTACGTTCAGCCCTACCGTTTTGCTGGGACGTGTAAGGGCACGAGAAACGGGGCTGAATACCATTTTTGGAGAAGAAATCATTAATATTATGATTGTTAAATTCACCATTGTCACTTTGAAAAGCTTTGATAGGAATTTGAAATTGAGTTTTCATAAAGTTGAAAAAATGTAAAAATTTTGCAAAAACTTCACTCTTTTGACTGAAGGGGATAAATCCAAACAAAATGTGAAAACTGATCAAGAAAAAATAACGTAATACTTTATTCCACTAACGCTCGAGACTGGAGAAGTCCATATGTCGAAGTGTATTATTTCAAACAAAGAAGACACGACAGAAGTCGATGAATAAAACGGTTGACGAATGTGTTTCCCTAACTGACAAGCATGACAAAGGAAAGACACATTGTTTTTAGAAAATTTTAAAAACCAGAAGAAGCTAAAAATTGAAGCACGGAATCAACGGGATGACCCAACCGTTGATGCCAAATTGAAGCAGAAGGAGATGTGAGAAAGACTTGATGCGATGTAGATGGAGAAGGTGGAGAAACAGCGTAAAGAGCTCCGGTGCTATCACAACGGATGAGAGGAGCTCGGGTATGGAGATCCTTAACAATAAAACCAAAAGGGTCAAATTCAACATAACAAAGATTATCAATAGTAAATTGTCGCACATAAATGAGAATTTTAAGAATTTTTGGACATAAGATGATACGATTCGACCCAAGGAACACACTTCACGGTTTGGGCAAGAACGGGATAACTTTGCAAACGACGAGTCGCTTCAAAGGATGGGGATCGATTGGTCTCACAAGGGTTGCGGAAGACCCTTGATATTCCTCTTGAATATTTTCGGATATGACTCACCAAAAATATACAAGGATTTCGTTTGATATGACTCACAAACGAGAGGGTTTTGATCTAGAGAGAAAAGAGATTTTTGATTCATAAACTAGATGCCTTTCTCAAATGAGGATTACAAAGTATTTATAGAGGAAACAAGAGGCTTGCATGCACAGCAATAAATAAGCCTCGAAAATGACACAAGGCTTGCATGCAAAGCATTAATCATCCTCGAAAATGAAAAGAAAAATAAAGAAGTTTGAATGCCCCTTTGACTTGACAATTTCGTGGGCTTCTTTGGGCTTAGATCAACAAATGGGTTTTATTGGAAGTGATCCAATTGCCTCATTAAAAACCTTTCTTTGGAAAATCCAATGGGACAAAACCAAAGAGGAGGAAAAGAGCTCAATTAAACCACTTAGCCATTTGTTGATCTACTTGGGCCTTGTTCCCAAATCCGGTGAGGATGGTAACAACTTCTTCGACCGAGCCCAAGTGACCTTTGATAAATCCGACTTGATGGAATAACTTCCCTAAGACCTTTTTGAATCGTTTGGCCTTAGCTCCTATCCTTGAGCAATATTTGGATCGGTTAGCATCCGATCTAGATCCTTTCCGGAGCATTCCAACTGGTTCAAGCAAAGCTCCCAGCTCCGGTTCAAGCTGCTCATCCAGAATCATATCATAAGAGAACATTTTTAAGATAGAGAGGACGAGAACTATAAGGAATTGAAGAATGACCAGAAGCAATAGCAGGTAAAAGAGAACCATTACCAACAGTGATAAGAGGAAGAGATGAACGAGAGGAGATGGAGTCGAGTGTACCAGATTGGGAGGTAAGATGAGCAGTGGCGCCGGTGTCCATGTACCAAACCAGCATCGGATGGATCGAAGAGCGTCATGGTGTTGAAAGCATTGGCAAGAGTGGTGGGAATGAATTCAGAGTTTGGAACTTGCGGAGTTTGCGGAGCGGTGGCGATGTGAGTCGTGAGATACGCGGAGCCGGCTGGCGATGGTGTGTGACCTAGGCTTCCAGATCTAGTGTGCGATGACGACGGAGGAGGCTGGAAACGTGATAAATTTTCTGAGTTTGGCCAATGTTGATTGGGCCAAGGAGAAGCGTTGGGCCATTGAGGAGCATTGGACCATGGAAAGTAATTGGGCCATTGAGGATAGTTGGGAAAAGCCCAAGGTGGTGGTGATCCAGAATTCCAGTTGTTACCTTGTCAATTAGAGACGCCGCGACCGCCTTTGTTGTTTCGTCCACCACGACCATTACGACCACCGCGATTGCTGCGACCGCCTTGATTGTATTGGAATTGATTTGGAGATGATAAAGAGCGAGCGTCAAACTGAGGTGGAAATGATGCGATTAGAACTTGAGGCGAGGATGCATGATCTGTGTGAGAGGACTGAGTTTGATGTTTCGTCTTCAAACGATCTTCTTCATCTTTGAGCATAGAGCAAGCAGTGTTGAATGTGCACGAAGGATATCGATGTTTGATAACATTGATTATGTTATCAAACTTAGGACTTAGACCGTTGAGGAGATGCATAACGAGGGCACGGTCAGAGATTGGAGAGTTCACATTTGCGAGGAGATCGGAGAGAGATTTCAGTTTCTGACAATAGTCATGAACCGAGAGATCTCCAATCTGAAGAGTTCGTATCTCATTCTCGAGTTGGATTGCCTCGTGTCTCCTTGCTGTCGCATAAGTGATTTTCGACGATAGTCCAAAGCTCTTGAGCGGTACACTTGATTTTGAGAACAGATTTGAGCAGAGATTCAGATAGAGTGCCGTATATCCACATCTTGACGGTACCGTCGATTTGAGACCATTGCGTGTCTATCGGACCGGTGGGCAGAGACGTACCGTCGAGATGGCCAAGAACAGAGAAACTGTGACAGTGAGTCTCGAACAGCTCTCGCCAAATATCGTAGTTCATTTGGTTCATGTCGAGAATGATTGGGATGTGAGCCCAGATCTGAGTGAGGCTCATGGAGCGATCGGTGGCCATGACAGGATTTGTGCTGCCGTTTGTGTTTGCCATTGAAACAAAGAGAAGAAAGAAGATCGAGAGGAGACAGACATGAGAACGAGAAGTTTGTGAGTTGCAGGAAAAAAAAAAAAACAAATTGCAGAAAATTGTAGAGAATAGAGAAATGAAGAGAGAGAGAAGAGAAATGGAGAGAAGAATAAAAAGAGCGGCTGAGAATTTTAGAGCATCTCCAATGTATTCCCTCATTTTTATCTCCAAAATGGAGTTAGATTTCTCTCCAATGTATTCTTCCATTTTTTACTCCAAAAATAATATTCTTAGTATATTCTTAATTTTTTATTTTATTATTAATTGCTAAAAATACACTTTTTCTATAAAATTTACAAATTAACTCATTATTTTTTTCCTTTCAAAAATTTTCACAAATTGTGATATTATTTGAATTTAACCATTACAATATCATAAAAAATAACAAAACAAAGCACATTTTAATTTAAACATCACCATTTGAATATTTTTCCTATACATGATCAATTAACGCATTTTGAAGTGAGAAATGAGCGTTTTTATCTTTGATTTCTCTGAATCGAGCAGGAAAATTTTGGAACTGAATATTTTCGTCCTCAATTACTTCTACCTCTGGAGGTGGAGCTTCTCTTCCAACTTCAATTGGAGCATCGAGATCGCGTTCATCCTCGATTATCATGTTATGTAAAATTACACATGTAGTCATTATGTCATGTAACACATTCTTTTTCCAAAAACGAACCGGTCTTTTTCCAAAAACAAATTTTTGTTTCAAGACTTGAATTCGATACAAGATCCGAATCTTCGTGCATATGTTCAGAGTGAACAAACACGGATTTTACAAAAAAAAGGCAGAGCAACAACAAAATCAACAAAATCCACCTCAATCTGGTTCATTTGGACAATATTTTAATGATCTTGTTGGATCTGGAAGCGATTTACCAGATTATTATTAGTCGTTTTTGTATTAAGTTTACTTTATGTTATTTCTAATTTCAGTATTTTTATGTATTTTTAAATTTAATATTAGTTTATGCTATTATAATAAAATCCTATCATCATATCTATAAATTTTAATCGAATCCAAATATATTTTAATTATTTAATTATATTAAATAAAAAGTGAAATTATTACAAGAATATTTGACGAGTCATATTTTGTTGTGCTGTTGTGCATATGTGACAAGTACATTACTTAAAACTTTTTGGAAAATAATGAAACCATAAAATCATTGTCTCATAATATTTGTTAAAATGAAAGGTACAAATTTAAAAAAAATAATAAAATATGAAGGACTAAATTATAAATAAAAAAGTTCAACTCCATTTTGGAGTTGAAAATGGAGTTACTCTATATTTGGAGGAAAAAATGGCATTTCCCCATTTTGCAGTTAAAAATGGAGTAGGGTTGAAGATGATTTTACTGCAAAATGGCATTTAGAATAGAAAATATGATAGGGTTGGAGATCCTATTTGATTAAGTAATTCCAATCGATGGCTTGGTGAGTATTATTGACAATGAATATATACACAAAGATGGAGAGATTAGCCGTTTGAGGCTAATCAATAGTTTCCTAAATTACATAAAAGAATATATGGTTTCCCCCTATTCTATTATCTTCTTCACTGCTATCCTTTACCTAAGAAACTCGTTTATTTCCTTCACATATGAGCAGATGGAACAATCAATGAGTTTAGTCGATCCAAGGAACTGTTTTCTGCCGCCTATGGTCATCTTGTGTGTGGCATTTGTTGCAACAAGAAGCTAAGACAAATTACAACACTTACAGATACACACGCCCATGACCACTTAATGAGGACTGAAGCAGCCTGGTTAATTAATTTAGAGTCCCTATATGGTACGTGACTGTTGATTGTAGAAATCACACAAGGATAAAAAGAATTGAAAGATCGATCGTGATCTCGTTTTTATTAAATCGAACTCGTCGAAGTTTACAAGGTGCTTTTAGATCGGTAAATATGATCGAGATCGGATTTTGAGTTCTCACTTTCTCTCTCTAAAAATGTATTGCCCATTTCCCCCTTCAAAATGTAGTCGGGCTTCCTTATTTATAAGATTCCTCGGCGGCTTCGACACGTTCCCCGAATCGGGGAAAAGTTTCGCGAATCCGGGAAAAGTTCCGCGAATCCCGGATTAGAAAACTAATTAATCTTCTTTTTCCGTATTTTCCGTAAAGTTCCGCGAATCCCGGAAGTGGGTTTTGATTACGACGGTTGATACCGACGAGCTTGGTATATCGCAGGTCGGCAATCGCTTGATGTCTTTTTCTTTACCGATCTCGAACCGTCGTTGATCGGATCAACCTGGCCGATCTCGGTTCGAGATAAGGATTTGAGTTCGGCCTTCACCGAGCTCGGTGATTGTTGCTTTGTGAACTTCTTTACCGATCTTGAACCGTAGTCGATCGGGATTAACTCGCCGATCTCGGTTCAAACTCGTCGTTCCGAGACGTTCACCACCAGTTCGGTATTTCTTCGGATTCTTACCGAACTGGTGTTCTTACCGAACCAGTGTTCTTACCGAACTGGTCGGTTAGCAAGTCCTTCGTGGACCTTATTTCAAGCTCGGAAGTCGGCAACCGTTTCGTGGTCTCTCTTTCTGGGTTCGAACCGTCGTCAACCGGGATCAATTGGGCCGGTCTCGATTCAAACTGGGCTAAGCCGGGGAGTACTAAACTCACCACCAACAGTGACTAGCCTTCCTATCTGTATATTACCTACAAAATTACAATCCGACTGGTTTTTCTCAATTCAATAAGCTGGTTTAATCAATTTGTCCATGTTATTTTGCATTTCCGGTCCACTTTAGACCGATCAAACTTTGTCACGATTAAAATGGGCCAAGACGATGATGCCAATCCAAAGCAGAAAATTTGGATGTGGAGATAGCAAGGGACGATGATAGGCCTTGATTCATCATCGCCTTTTAATTATTTTTGATTTTCATTCACGAAATTAATTTACAATAGTAGATGTATTCAAAAACTTTGAAGAGAAAATCAACGACACAATAGACAAGTTGAGATAGCTATATACCTCGTCTTGATCTTAAACTATTCGATCCAAAACCAGATGATTAGAGAGAACTTCATGTCACATCATCTAATGCATTACTTGATTGCATTGTTTTTTTTTTTTTTTTTTGCTTTACCACATTTTGTTTCTCACCGTGCAAAAGAGATTAGTGGATTACCGAGCTAAGACATGAATCCAACCCAAAATTGATTGGAATGCCTTTTATCATGTCATCGGAGGTTCCATTAATTGTTGCTAAAATCTCCAAAGAGCAGCTTGTTGAGTAAGATCAAGAAGTTGAAAAGGAAACTCGTTTTTCGAATGGAGAAAATCAATCACGGAAAAGATCCGCTCTTTACTGGGTCTAGTTAGCCTTTGGATTTTCCAGCATGATTTGGGGCAAAAATGAAGCTGAATTAGCTAATGGAGGCATGGATAAACAACAACAGAGCGAGGGGGTGGATTTATCATATGTTTATGTCCTACTTTGGTTCAGCTTTGTGATATTATAGTTACTTCTTTCTCTAATAAGATCAGATACTCAATATGGTTGAATCTGTATCGGTCTAAGAAGTAGAATGATTTTGATATTGTTTACTAATATGGTTTTGTTGAATCAGAAAGCGACATTACATCACACATGAAAGCGATAAAATGTTTGGTTATCTACTTGGGAAAATGTTTGTGGCATTTCTACTTTCACATTTACATCACACATGAGTTTCCCTCTTGTGTTGATTATTCACTTACCACACAAAGCAACTGGTAAGTGCTTAGTTTCTTCTTCTTTTCTTCACAGGAATTAGTTTATAGATGCTGCAAAATTTGTTCCGTGTTTCAACAGAACCAGTCCAAAATTATATGACGTCTAAAACACACTTACAAAATGATATCCTTTTACCACAACTAATCACTATATATACCAAAGAAACTTATCTCAAATTGATGCCCTAAATTTTTAATAATTTGGCGCTTAAAACCGTTGATTTACGAGCTTTAATAGAGGGTCAAACCTGCGTGTTTGTTTCCAAGTTTCAGCTCAACTTTTGTTTATTAGTTTTGTCTTGTGTGACATCGTGAACCTATCCTACAGAATTAAAATAGTACTTTGTTTTTGTCAATTGAATTAAAATAATTAATTCTTGGAGTTGGTCTTATTAGACTTTATAAAAAATATATATAAAAAAGGTAACTGACCAAAATAGCATATTTTAAAATTTTGTTTCAAAGTTAGCATCACTAATTGAAAATGACAATAATAACACAAATTTTGATGATAATAGTATATATTTAATATTAAAATAATTTAAAATCATTTTCTAATAGGAAAAAACTAAACTCTAAATAGGAAATAGTGAACCCAAACATAATGTTTAATTTTATTTTCGGTAAACAAGTATTTTTACATAATTAAATAGTTATGCTATTTTCGGAATTTTAAATTTAGAGGGTTAGATTTGGAATAAAAAAAATATTTTTGTGCTATTTTAGAGTATTTTTCAAAAAAAAAAAAAGAGAAAAATGGGGATGATATTATTAATTTTTCTGGTTTAAATATTATTATTAAATGTGTAAAGTATTCATAATCCATCTATCGATTTTGGCAAACTCGCGACATTCCTAACCGGGATTAAGTTGTTCCGTGTAGATTCTTCTTCTTCTCTTCTTCTTCATTCTTTAGATTCAGCTAGGGTTGGGATTCCGATTTCAATGTCGATCGATGTCGGAGAAATCTCCGTTCCAGACCTCCCTCTCTTCTTCTCCCTGTTCTTAATCATCTATCTCATCGCTTACTCCATCGTCTTCCGCAATTGGAAACCTCAAATCCGTCCCGAAGCTTCAAGCTGTCTGATTTCAATCTTCCACGGGACTCCGGCGGTTTTCCTCGCCTCACGCGCCGTCTTCTCCTCTCCCTCGCGATCCTTCTCCTCCGCCAACACCGCCGCTCAGAACACCGTCCTCGATTTCAGCGTCGCCTACTTCCTCACCGATCTCCTCCACTACATCGTCTTCTACCCTAGCGACGTCCTCTTCATCGGCCATCACCTAGCCACTTTGTTCGTCTTCCTCACCTGCCGATTCCTCGTCTTCCACGGCGCCTGCGCCATCTTAGGCCTCCTGATCCTCGCCGAAGTCACCAGCGCGTGCCAGAACGCGTGGACGCTCGCCGGTGCAAGGAAGAACGATCCGGAGTCTCGGTTAGCCGTCAAAGTGTACGATCTCTTGTCCCCTCCGTTTTACGCCTTCTACAGTATCGTTAGGGGAGTGTTGGGACCTTTGTTTTTCGGGAAGATGGTTGCTTCTTACGCCCGAGGCGAAGCCAACGGCGTGATTCCTAACTGGTTGTGGATTTCTTGGGCCATCGTTGTTGGAACTGCCATTACTGTTAGTATACTTTGGATTTGGAACCTCTGGATAGAATTGTTTAGAGAAAGGAAGGCTAAACTAGGAGGACAAGACAAGAAAGTTAGATAGTTTTCCTCAACATCATTGTTTGCTCTTCCTTCCATTACTATATAAACCACCAACTTACTTACCATTATTATTTCACCTTCTTAAGAGTTTTCTAAAATTATGTTCGTTCTGGAATGGTTCTAGATTTGCTTCTGGATGACAAGTATGTGCAAATTGCACTTTTTAATTCATGTTTGTTTCATCTCTCTGTTATTCCCAAGTTATTGCTACCAATTGTCTGTCGAGCTCGTCTGAATTTTTTGGTCAATTATTCTGCTACACTTGGCTGGTCTTCTCTTGATTCTTAATATTGCTAAGAATTTGGAGTTATACAAGATGCAGGGTATTAGAATTGGTGTGCTTTATAAGTGTGTCATTCTTTTGGAGTTATATCTTGGCTGTATTATAACTCTCTTTGTTTATGCAATGAAAACGAAACTGAGTTTATGCAATACATCCAACAAATAGAGAAAAAAAGTTATGAGAATCTTGTTTGTTCCATGATGGCCTTCTTGCCAACAACCAGAATGATTGACACAGTCCTGGGAGGCCTAGCATATGTCTCTCAGGTTTGTGTGCAGCCCAGATTCGTTAGTGTATCTTTTTGAATTTGTTTTCGTACTCAAGGTAACGTTTGAATTTACTAACTTGTTCCACCAAGGTAGACTAAACTTTTCTGGTTTCTTTAGGATCAACCAAATGATGCAAGGGATCTGAATTGTGAATCTATACTTGCAGCCATCGCAAGAAGCAAGGTTTGCAGATCTTTAGTGCGCGCAAAGTGTATTTTAATCAGGAAGTAGACTATTAAATAGAGAATAGAAGAGTTGAGAGGGATCGAGATGAAACCATATTTACCACATGTTTCCTCTCCCAAAATACAGAGGAAAGTTTCTTTCCAACTAAAGCATATATTAGTCCAAGCCAATGAAGAGCTTGAACAAGTGACATTCTCTTACCTTAAAGAGCATGGTATTAGAGTAAATCTATCAAGACCAAATGTTCCCAATGATAACAAGGAAAAGGAAGAGTTTGCTCGAGCAAGGGCAATGATAGTTCCTACAAGTCGTTATTGAATCTCAGTTCTTGGCCTTGATAGAATTGTTCTCCTTGATTCTAGCTCGGGTGTCCAGCTTCACAAAACGTTTAAGATCTTCAAAAGGAAGAGACTCAACGTTCTTCCTTCTAAGTTCACTAAGCGCGGGTCGCTTGCCAAGCAGATGCCAGAGACATTCTGGGTAATCTGAATCAGGCAAGATGTTAGGGTCGAATCCATCTTTCAGAGTATTAGCACCAACGACCACACTGGATTTGATCTCTTTGCTCAGACTCGATGCTTTTGGTGCATCATTGGCTCTACCTCCCTTCCCACCTTTCTTCAATTTACCAGCTGCAGCAGCAAATGTTCTCTGGCACACAACTCGCACTCCATCTTTTGATCCAGAAATGGAATCCCCAAACAGTCGAGTAAGGTTCATATCAAACAACCTTATACCTGAAAAATTTCCAAAAGAAAATTAGAGAACAAACCAAACGAACCTATACAACCCTATAACCACTCTATAATCAGCTAATGTGTTTCTCTTTCGGGGAAAAAAATCTTGAAACCTAATTAAATCGGATGATTGCCATATATACTCCCACAAGAACTGTTTAAACGTTCTTATACCCAAACGACAGACGCTCAAACCAGAAATCGCACAAAGGATTTACACGGAAAATAAATCGCAAAAAACCTAATCCTTTTACGGTACATTTCATAAGAAAGCATCGAGATTCGAGAAGATAGATCGAAAACCACCAACAATGAATAATCCAGATTCGAATTGGTCGTAGTATTACCTGCTTTCGATCTCTCTTCCACACTAGTAAGATTTTGGGAGAGGGTTTATCGCGCAGGACCGAGATGGCGAGAGTGCATCGCGGGAACTGAAAAACCTAAAAACAAAAAAACAAAAAAAAAGGTATATTTGGGCCCTAACGGGCTAAAATAAGATGGCCACAAAACCCACCAATATGGACCACATCATTGAATTGACCCGATCCGGTAAATGAGAACCTTGAACAAGCTTTAATCCTTTCCTTCTCCCTCACGCAAAAAACACCCTTTAAAATCTCATCTCCTGCGTTCTCTAACTACGTCTCACCTACCTGAAGAAAAACAAAACCATAAAACAACACAAAACGAAACCTAAAACCCAGTTAGGAGAAATATGAATCCAATCATGCCTTGGATGGAAATTGCAAAGACGGCTCTGGGTCTAGGTGCAGCCTTGACTGCCTTGAACTCGACGATATACACCGTCGATGGCGGCGAGAGACCTGTTCTGTTCGATCGATTTAAAGGGGTTCTCGAAGAATCAATCGGAGAATAAGGGACACATCTCAAGGTTCCATGGGTGCAAAAGCCTTATATCTTCGACATTCGAACCAAACCCTACGAATTCAACTCCGACTCTGGAACTAATTAAGGATCTTCAGATGGTCAATCATCTCACCCTCCGTGTTATCTGTCGCCCTGAGGTACTTTCATTTATATGGTTAGAATGTTGAAAATGGATTTAACTTCAAATATGAATAGAAATGTCATGAACTAAATCACTTATTCTCAGATTTTGAGTCATAATTTCTAAAAGTGGCTATAAATTCAAGATAAAGTCTTATTTGACTTAGGTTTCGCGTCTTCCGTACATATTCAACCACTTGGGTCTCGAGTACGGTGAAAAGGTTCTACCAGCGATCGGGAACGAGGTGTTGAAAGCAGTGGTGGCTCAGTTCAACGCGGACCTGCTTTTAACAGATCGTCCACAGGTCTCGGCTCTTGTGCACGAGACGCTAATCAAGCGAGCTAAGGCTTTCAATATTGTACTCGATGACGTGGCGATCACGCACCTCAAATACGGTCCAGAGTTCTCACGTGCGGTTGAGCAGAAGCAGGTGGCTCAGCAAGAAGCTGAACGGTCCAAGTTTATAGTGGCAAAGTCTGATCAGGAGCGACGAGCAGCTTTGATCAGAGCCGAAGGAGAGAGCGAGTCGGCTCGGGTTATATCTAAAGCGGCTGCAGATGCTGGGATGGGGTTGATCGAGCTCAGAAGGATCGAGGCGGCTAGGGAGGTTGCGGTTTCGCTCTCTAAATCTCCCAACGTTGCCTATTTGCCTGGTGGTGGGAATCTCTTGTTTGGAATGAATGGGCCGAGCCGTTGACTTGCTTTGGTTGACTTTTCTCCTTTAATTTAGGTTTCGAACTGTTCTTAGGATTTTCATTTTTTTTCATTTGAGTAATCAAAATCAAATTTAAGATAATAATTTAATCGGTTTCACACACATCTACCCACTAAGTCGACATTTAGATTTAAGCATTCATTAAGTACATCGAAGCTGTGCGAAAAGCCTAGAGACAAGTAGTTCAAGTTCAATGGTTAATCGAACCAGGGTCAGGGCCCGTAGGAGACAAGAATCTGTTTTCAGACTAGACAGATCAATTATCTCGTGAAATATTTATACAATTCTCATTAAATTATATGGGCCTATCTATTGTCCCATGGGCCTTATCGACCGAGACTAATATTGCAAATTAGTATTCTTTTTTCAACTGTCATTGGTGTCAATTTAATATTCTAATTCGACCAATATCTTATACATTTATCTCTAGAGTCTGATTTTTAATTTAGGGTCAAGTTCACCAAGAGAGACCAAATTTTTTGAAATTTTCAAGTTTTTTTTCTTTCTTTTTCTCGTTTTTAAGCAACTTTTACATAGTTTCATTAGAACATTGAAGAAGATTATTAAACATTTTGACTCCATAAGCCAGGATGGTCAAACAATTATGGGATGACTAATTCAAGGTAGCATTCCTTGTTACATTCCCAAATTTAAGTTAGCTTTTGGTAACAAAAATAAAAGATATTTAAAATTTAAAATTTAAATGAATGTTTCCCGTAAATAACCAAGATGGTTTGGTAGATTATGGAAAATAAATCATTATTTGTGCTGTCTTTATGCCATATAAGTCTATGATTGAAACACAATGAAGTGTCAATCTCTATGATTAATAGTTTTGGAATCCAAATTATAATCCGTGAGGAACAATAAAAAAAAAAAAAAAAAACGCAGAGAAGAAAGCTTTTAACATTTGTACCCCTCTAGAACGTACAAATCTCAAAAGCGAGACAGAACTTTCGGTTACCGTAAACGCGTTTCAGAGGATAACTTTCTCCTCTCATAGCAATAGGCAATAGCCAATGACACTTTCTCCACAATCGTCTCTCTCTTCTTCGTCGTCATCATTTTATTATTCTCTGTCGAAATTATAGAGACCGAAACTGGGCTTGATCAATTTTGACTCTTTGCACCCAATTCTTCATTCAATTTCGATTCCAGTCTCCGTAATTGTTCTGGAAATCTTCAGACTCGGTCAATTTCAAGTTGGGAAGCCCCAACGAGACCTCCATAGATGTGATATCTCTCACACCTTGGATCAACGCTTGAAATTTTCGGGTGAATAATTTGGTAAATCGCGGCAAAATTCTGGGTTTTGCTGGAGGGAAATGCCAAGCGTAGCTGTGAAACTCTATAGCGTCTTCTTCAAGTTACTGTTGAAACATCGGCTCCAGAATCTAATTTCGATTTCAGCTGATGGGTTATCGGATTCGTTCGGCGTCTCGACCCGATCTGATGAATCCGTTGCCGCCGCGAATCCGTCCTTCACCGACGGGGTTGCAACCAAAGATATCCACATTGATCCAATGACGTCACTCACGGTGAGGATCTTCCTCCCCGAATCTGCTCTTTCTCCATCCGAACCCGATTCGCTGAAGCTACACCACAGAGATAATTATCACCACCAATCCAGATCCGATCGGAGACACAGCCACGGCCCTCTTAATCAGAGCTCTCCGCCGAACGAATCTCGAAGGAATAGCTACGGATGCAACAACGAGAATCTAGAACCATACGGAGGATATGCGCCATCTCCGAAGAGGAATTCCCGGAAACTTCCAGTGATGTTGCAGTTCCACGGTGGAGGTTGGGTCAGCGGAAGTTCCGATTCGGCGGCTAATGACTTCTTTTGCCGGCGAATCGCTAAAGTATGTGACGTAATTGTATTGGCCGTAGGTTATAGGCTTGCGCCCGACAATCGGTACCCTGCGGCGTTCGAGGACGGAGTCAAAGTGCTGAATTGGCTTGGGAAACAGGCTAATCTAGCTGAATGTTGCAAGTCTCTGGGTAATCGACGCGTCAATGGCGTTGATTTGAAGAAACTGAACGTTCAAGGGCAGATAATGGATGCTTTTGGAGCTTCCATGGTTGAGCCTTGGCTGGCAGCTCACGCCGATCCTTCCAGGTTTGTATTTGTAACCTTGCCTGGTTGTTGCTTAAGACAGACAAAGTATGAACTTAATCGGTTAAGAAGTATGAGCTAGAGACAGCAAAGAGTTAGATGTAAACGACCATAGAGTGGATTGCTCTCCCACTTCAAATATTTGGATTTTGATGTGAACATGAACCCTTTATGTTTACTGAAGTTAGAACACGCTTTGATTTAGATTGTTTCAGCAATCTTGATGCTTGCTTGCAGAGATTGCTTACTGGAATTTAGACCCATTTCGGCAGATTAATTCTTTAGAATAGTTTCAGGTTGTTCTATTGAAGAACTGAGAACAAAGTCAGGCTTCTATTTAGAAGCACTTAGATTCCGTTGGTTGCAATTTCACATCAAATTCTGTTTTTGCACATATGACTTTAAAACAGATGTGTTCTTCTCGGGGTGAGCTGTGGTGGGAACATAGCAGACTACGTAGCTCGGAAAGCAGTGGAAGCTGGGAAACTTCTAGAGCCGGTTAAAGTTGTTGCACAGGTTCTAATGTACCCTTTTTTCATCGGAAACAACCCAACACAGTCCGAGATAAAGCTAGCAAACTCTTACTTCTACGATAAGCCTGTCTCTGTTCTCGCCTGGAAACTCTTCTTACCAGAGAAAGAGTTCGACTTTGACCACCCGGCAGCGAACCCACTTGCCCATAACCGCAGTGGACCACCTCTGAAGCTAATGCCTCCAACGCTTACAGTAGTGGCTGAGCATGACTGGATGAGAGATCGAGCCATTGCTTATGCAGAGGAGCTTCGAAAGGTAAACGTAGATTCTCCAGTTTTAGAATACAAAGACGCAGTTCATGAGTTTGCAACACTTGATATGCTTCTCAAGACTCCTCAGGCACAGGCCTGCGCCGAAGATATTGCCATTTGGGTCAAGAAATACATTTCGATCCGCGGCCACGAGTTCTCTTACTGAAATTTTACCCTGTTATTATTCATTTCCTTCATTTTTGTATGATAGCAAGATTTTGTGAGTAGGATTAGAGACAATTCAAGATTGAGTCTTTTTCGCAAAAGTTATTAATATTTTTTTTGGGGGGGGGGGGGGGGGGTAGTGNAATGATGTATTCATATGTACGTATTCTGAATAAACCATATTGGTTCGATCAAATTTTCAGGTTTGTTCTTGGTTTGACATCAACATGTTGTGGAGCACATCTTTGTTGAATGTTTTATGTAATCATCTCCACCCCTAAATCCAATGAGACGATTCTTGCTTGAATGCTAAAATCTTCAACTTTTTCTGTAACTTATTAATGAATGATGAAGACATGGAATAAGAATAGCCAGAAAACCGAAGATAATCTGGAGAGGGCTAAATTCGAGCCAAGTTTCAGGGATTACAAAATCACAATTTAAACAGACAAACTAGACAAACTAAAAGAGTATTACAAAACAACAAGGAAATCAAGATCATGTTTACTTGGAAACTTTCTTCTTCCCTGCAATGGCGATTTTCTTGCCTTTAAGAGTCCTGCAGTTGTTCTTGGTTCTCTGCCCCCGACATGGCAGCCCTTGGATGTGCCTTACCCCACGGTAACATTGGATCTCCTTCAATCTCTTGATCGCAAGAGCATTGAATCTCCTCTGCACAAACACCCACAACACAAATCACAAATTCATTCTCTAAGGCCAAAGAACACAAACCAAAACCACATGAAACCACAAACTAAAGCAATTTAGCAGCATAAAGTTTTGTAGCAGAATGGGTATTTCATATCACTTCTTGAGATTAAAGAAGAACTTAGACTGCTATATGAACGTTGCTTTGTGCTAGAAAGCAAAGATGTAGGAGAAAAGTGTATACCAGATCACCCTCGATCATATACTTGGAGACTTCATCACGAAGAATGATGAGTTCTTCCTCGGCCATGTCTTTGGTGATTTTGTTCTCCATCTGGAGATCAACGAGAATCTGGCGAGCCCTTGTTCGGCCAATCCCATGAATGTACTGAAGAGAGTATTCAATTCTCTTATTACTCGGAATCTCCACACCTCCAACACGAGCACATCGGATGCTTAGACTCTGCTTCTGCATTTCAATACAAAAAAAAAAAAAAAACCCTAAAACCAGAGACAAGTACCTAAATTGATGGGGTCTTAATAGGGTTTAAACTGTGACACCCACACACAAGATTTCTTCGGCCCCTAAAAACAAATTGACGAACAAGATTGAAAACTAGCACACATAACACCAAGAAATCAAAATCTAGAAATTCAATTACAGCAATCATACGCAAGAGAGAATATCCTTGAGAAATTATTACATTGGGAGCGTTTGAAGCTGGCAGAGCAAGAGTGTTGCGAGAGAGAGGATTAGATTTCGCCCAATTGCAAATGAGTGAGAGCGAGTGCGCTACGGGCATCGCAACCATCTGCGCCATTTTTCTTCTATCCTCTTCCTACGGATTTTGAAATTTCAGAATCTGGAGAACTTAATTCAGAGGCGACGAAGAAGATGAGACGAACGGATAAGGCAAACGTCGAATCAAAACGCGTCTCTGTTGGGCTCCGTTTATTCAAGAATATAAATACTTATTGGGCTTTATTCTTTGTTGAGGCAGGCTCATATTCACACCATTTATTTATTTTTAATTCGGCTTTCATTATTTATTCCTTTTCTGTATATTTTAAATGAATAGAAAGCTATTTGGGAAATGCTCATTTAATTTTTCAAATATTTTATTTGGCAAATTTATTTCCTATCTATCATAATTACGGATTAAATATTCAAGTATGAATTGACTGCGTAAATTTGGGATTAAAAAAAAGTCAAACGTTATAAACGTTATGTCTCTTTAATTAATTCTAATGTTTTCCGTTTATTTTTTAATAATTGACTTTTATAATCTCAATTTTAAATTGATAACCACTATGCTTGGAGAATAAATTTGTCAATTTGCAAATACTTGAGGAATTAAATGAACATTCTCCCAAGGCTAGTTACTCTTTTTTAACGTCAAATTAAAATGCATAAACGAGTGACTAATGTCCTAGATGATTTTTTATTTGAGGGAACACTATTGTGTTCTTCTTTTGTGATTTAATATATGGCGAGAGTGAGAGATAGAGAGATTGTATTAAAATGGTAAGTGGATAGATGCAAAGTCAACGGAGGATTGGGGAATGAGTCTTGTAACTCAATTGAGACGGTCGTTGACTTTGTTATCGTTACATGCTGTTCTAATGAATTTTAAACTGTTTGGCTTTCAGTCATTTTTGCACATCTGATGATTCAGTGGGTTGCAAACTATACTACAACATTCTGGTGTACTCAGGGTTTTAATTGCAAGCTACTACAATATTCGGGTGTTTTTATTTTTTTTTGTTACTTGGATATGTATTTGTTGATGTTCAAAGGTGGATAATATGATAAAACATAAAAAAGAGAAATGTTTTATAGATAGGACTTATTATTGCAATAGATCATCACAATCTCTCAGAAAACAAAAGGAAAGAAGGAAGACATGAGATTAAAAATAAAATAAAAAAAACCAAGAGAGAAACGATATTAAATGAATGGAAACACATCTCAGAAGACGAAAGACAAGGCACCGACCAATGCGGTGGCGATGAGCTGAGGGTAGGCGGAGAAAGTGGCAGCACTTGGAGTGGGACCATGAGCCTTGGGTCCATGTGGCGATGGAGCCGGAGCCTTGGGTCCATGTGGCGATGGAGCCGGAGGATGGGGGCCGTTGTGCGACTCGGCAGTCATGACCAACACGGCCAAGACAATGCAGACGAAGGCGAAGCGGATCAAAGAACTTCTTGCTGCCATTTGAATTCTTCTTCTCCTTCTTCTTCTTATTTGGTTTCTTTCTTTGTTGTTCTCTGTAGGATCTATCAACAAAGGGTACTGAATTTATAGAGAGAGGGGTTGTATAAAAATGGTTAGTGGATTTAAAAGTCAACGCATACGAATTAGTATTCGTGCTGAGACGATCATTAAGTCGTTATCATTACATGTTGTTTGGTTAGATATTTTTAAAAAACCAAAAAAAGAATTCGAAAAAAAGGACAGAGATGTGAACATGGTGATGTGTCTGAATTTGTTAGTGGACACCCATTTATATGTTCGTTTATGTCCTGGAACAGTTGTTACTTCGTCGTCACAAAGAGAGACGTTTCTTGACCAAACCAAATTGTTCCGGTTTGATTAGGGATCGATTCTAGCTTAATCCGGTTTTGTTAGACTGCGACCAAATAGAAATTGGTGTATGTGCATCCTATGAGGCTTGTATGTTTTCTTTTGGCTCTTGATGTGGTATAAGAGCATGATTAACGAACAAACCCAAATGGGGTTTTTAACCATTTGTTTAATATTAAAGTGGGTTAAGAAATTTAGGTAAGAGACCCTCATTTTTTGGTATGTCCAATGGTAGAATTCTATAGGGGTTCTTAAAATAAAAAAAAATTATTTTTTATTATAAAGAAAGATAATTATTTCATTAAAACATACTTAATACAAAAACATTAAAACAAGTAAAATATAAATTTTGCCATAAATTTTCAGTTGTTATCTTGATTATGTCCAAATTTTTGCCATATATGCTAAATCAAATCGGCCTTCAATTGTTGATGTTGTTGTCTATCACGAATTCTAGTTCGAACACCCAACATATTGAGAAGATTTGTAGGCATATCTGTGGAAAACGTGAGATCCACATTTGAACTTCCGCTTCCTTCTCCTTGTTGGAATTCTGAAATATCAAAGTGTGTGTATCCATCTCTTTCGTCTTTTACTATCATATTGTGGAGTATGATACAAGCTCTCATAATCTTTCTTATTTTTGTTTTATCCCAAAAAATAGTTGGATTTTTAACAATGGCAAATCGAGCTTGCAAGACTCCAAAAGCACGCTCGACATCTTTTCGGGCTGCTTCTTGATGTAGAGCAAATAAAGATACTTTTGGGCCTTGTGGAAGTGGAATAGATTGGATAAAAGTTGTCCATTTTGGATAAATACCATATGTCAGATAGTATGCAAAATTATACTCCCTTCCGTTGACAGAGAAATTCACTTGCGGAGCTTGACCTTGTATTATATCATCAAAAACGGGTGAGCGATCAAGAACATTTATATCGTTTAAGGTACCTGGAGGTCCAAAAACCGCATGCCATATCCACATATCATATGATGCTACCGCCTCTAAAACGATTGTGGGTTTGCCTGAACCACGTGAATATTGCCCTTTCCACGCGGTAGGGCAATTCTTCCACTCCCAATGCATACAGTCGATGTTTCCTACCATTCCGGAAAATCCGTGTTGCTCTCCAAAATGAAGTAAGCGTTGAAGATCCTCCGTTGTGGGTCTTTTTAGGTAATCATCACCAAACAAATTTATTATTCCTTCGACAAAATTTTCCAAACATGAGCGAGCAGTAGTTGCACCGAGCCAGAGGTATTCGTCTACTGTAATAGCCGCAGTGCCATATGCCAAGAGACGAATTACTGCTGTACACTTTTGAAGTCCCGAGAGACCAGGCCTTCCGAGAGCATCTTTCTTCTGTCGAAAGTATCAAACTTCATTGGATAGTCGATCAACAATCTTCATGAACAATGGCTTATTCATTCTAAAACGGCGTCAGAATGGATTAGCAGGGTATGTTGCAGCTTCACTAAAATAATCGTTCCATAAACGTATATGGCCTTCTTCCCGATCTCTTTCGATAAAAGCTCGTTTTTTTTCTTGACTTGGTTGCCTCCTGATGATGTCCATAGTCAATGAACAGATTCTCAAAAGGTTGTTCAAAAACTTGATCAAAATTTTCATCAATTGATCCATCAAAATCATTATTAGAAGATGAAGCCATAAAATATTTTTTTTTAAAGTGGATTTAGTAAAGTAAAAGAAAAATAGAAGGAGAGAATATGATTGTTGTGTAGTTAAACGATTGTTATGGTATCAAAGAAGAAACCACATTGGAATAGAACAATAGAAGAAGGTGAATGAGAGAAGAAATAAGTGAAAAACAACTTTGATAAAACGTTTGAATTCTTCAAGTGTGGGTTTGGTTTACAAACTAGAAATAGAAGAGTCATGAATCATATTTGTGGTGGCAAATAAACAACAAGATTTATGGTGTCAAATGAAACATAGCAAAAATACAAAACCCAATCCATTTAAAAAAAAAAAAAATCCCGACAAACGTGGCCCCAAATCTTGTGCCGACAAAAACAATAGGAAAGGCATGTGACTTGTGTTGTTCTTTTGTGCCGACTCCCACTCATCACACCATTACGAGTAAGGCTCAGCCTCTTTAGCACAAAAATCTGCTAAGTTAAGGTATGATCATACCATTACCGAGAATGATTCTTTGGGAGCTTCTGAATCTGAACTCGTCAATGTTCCCTCTTACTTTCAGCTGTTTGATCTTAAAATCAACACCTACAATGTTATATCGAGTATACCAAAGACATAAATATCATTATCCAAAATCACAAGTACAGAGTTGACTAATAACCGATTCATAACATAACATAGCATCACATTACAAAGCTGATACATGAAACATACAAAGCTAAACCACAAACAGTTTAAAAAATAATAGAAAAACTTATGCTAAAACCGAAACTCGAAACTCACTAAGTAGCCAACATCTCTGTAATGAGTTTTTTCTTTAGAGCTTCTTCAAACTCAGACAACGGTTCTTTTTTTGCTATGAGTCCGTCAAGAAGACCCATCTTCGACAGTCTCTCTTTCATTGCTAAGTCTTTCTCTTTAATGTCTCACATCCTCTGAAACTCAGACAGAGTGTTGCCTTCAGCCTTCTCTCTTTTCCCTCTGGCTTTTGCTGCCTTCACACCAGAAGGACGATTGCTAGAAAGATCATCTTCGCCACTCTTCATCTCCTCTGTACGCGAGCCCAGTGATTGTGAACCCTCCTCACTCCTTCTCCTTTTATAGGATGCATCAGTCTTTGTTGTTGAAAGCTCACACCATTTCTGGTCATTCCTCAACTCATTCCATGCGTGTTCAAGAGTAAACTTCTTCTTGTGATCATTGAAGAAGATTTGGTGAGCAAGCTTAAGCACATCGTTCTCATTCTGGCCACTGGCCTTCTCTCTTGTTGCAGACTCATATGCACCACAGAACTTGCACACCAAATCGTTGATCTTGTGCCACCTTTGCTTACAGTGGCTAGCTTCACAGTGTTCACGTGATGCAGCATTTGGACTTGCTGCATAGTAGGTTGCTATCCTCTTCCAGAATGCTCCCCTTTTTTGCTCGTTGCCAACTACAGGGTCTTTGCTGGTGTTGAGCCAGGAACTGATGAGCAACACATCGTCGCTGGGGGTCCAAGGCCTTCTTTCTCTTCGCTCTTGAGGTGTAGACTGAGAAGAGAAGACATGGACTTGCTCGAAGGAATCATCAAGGCGAGTTTCTTGTTGACTATTCAACAAGTCAACAAAATTTGAGGGCTGAGAATATGGATATGTAAAGGACATAACCATTAAAAGGGAATAGAAAAGAGAAAGAGAATAAGGAATTAAAGAAAAGATGAATCGGTTTAAAAGGGTATAGAAGAGACAAAGAGAAGAAGGAATGAAAGAAAAGAAGGATCCGTTGTAGGGAAAGAAAAGATAAGAAGGAAGGGATTTGTTTCGAACATGAAAGGAAGAAGAAGAAGCATCGGCTATTTAAAAAAGATCAAAGAAACAGATCTTCTTTAAAGAAGATCAAAGAAAAAAAAACGCATTAAATACCTATCTAACCACATCAACAAGACTTAAACCTAACTAAGAGTATTCAAAACCTATCTAACCAAGCCTTTATTACCATTATCTAACTCTAAACAAGCATTTATTACCAACTACAAAGAGACATTGTTATGTTAAATAGAAAAAGAAATGATCTTTTGATATTTTGAAACCAATGTCATCTGAAGAAATGGTCTTAAGTTTTGTTCAATACCTTCAAACTCCCTCTAGAACAAAAAAACAAAATGCATCAAAGCTCAAAACCATTAAACAGGAAATTAGATAGAAGAAATGAGAAGAGAGTGAGAAGCTAGAACAAAAACAATCTCATGTTCACGGCCCCCATAACTAGCAACACAATTAGTAAGCCGCAAGAACAAAAACAATTTCATGCAAACCATTGAAATATAAAACCGGATCAAACACAAAATCAAGTTCTGATTTACACTTAATCAACCACAAAATCCGGATCGATTAACACTTCTCTTCCACAAACATCAATGGCTAATGTCAAACACTAAATCCTACCAAAAAAATCAAAGAATCATACACTCGATCCCTAATTCAATTCAGAAGAGAAATACAACCAAAACAAAATCATCAAACCGATCGAATCAAAAGGAGGAAGAAAATAATCAAACCCAGCTAAACAAGAAAATAATCAAACCGATCTAAACAAGTAAAACCGACGAGTGAGATATCCGATAAAACCGAGGAAAGAGGGGAAAGAGAAGAAATCCCTTACCGTCGCGACGTCACAGAGTTCCCGATCCTCCGATGCAGATGACCCAACGCCGTCACTGGCCGGAACTGTCGACGATGCCGACGCCGAAAGTGAAGAGTCGTCGCCTTCGACGGAGAGAACAAGGAACAAATTTTGGTCGGGAAAAAAATGAGGAGAGAAGGAAAACATTTTTTCTCCCCAAATTGTAGAACCACTTACAATTGGCCACGTGTCATCTAAAAACCGTATCTTACGTCTCCAAAATAAGAAACATCTCTTAACCATTTTAATTTTTTCTGATTAAATAAATTAGCAAATAAGCATAAGAGACTATCTTAGGAAACCGCGATAATATAATTTTAGTACTGGTTTAGTGTAGATACGTGGCTTTGATTTACCAATAGAGTATTCCAAGTTTTAGCAACAAGTTTAAGATCAAACATCCGGAAAAAAAAATATAAAACTAAATTATATATAGCATTCCTGAAAGCAAACAACTTTCGCAGTTATAAAAAAAAAAATCCATGATATATCTCTACTTCTTAAAAAATAATATTCTAGTAAACAAATAATTAATAATAAGTAATAATAACAGAAATAATAATTTGAAGAAACGAAATGTGTACTACGAAAGTACGAAGTACGAACTACGGAGGGAGAAACTAATTTTCTACGTATCATTTGCGCTGTTCCATCTTTAGGCCCATCCCAGTTAAGATGCGGGATTAAGTTGAACCTAATGGGCTAAACACGTAAGAGTATATTTTAGTGGGCCTATAGATGATAAGTCTTATAATTTTGACCCCTCGTATTAAATACTTTTCTTACACATGCTCCCTCGTATACTCGTCGAGGAGGTCCCCATATATTTAAGGGGAATAACAATGAATGACCACAAAACTTAGTAAAATTAGGGAAATAACCCAAAAAAAAAATTGGTTATGATATTTATACAATAGGGTCGACCATCTATTTCTTTAGAATTTTACTAAGTTTTGTGGTTATTTCCCTAATTTTACTAAGTTTTGGCATCATATGTCTTTCGAATTATATCTTCTGTCTATATACTCACGAAAACAAAGTTAAAAATCTTAATCCATAAAAAAAAATTCAAGATTTATATTTCCACGAAATAAAAATTCAAAATCCAGATCCCATAAACATTGGTTTTAATTGATTTACTATTTACTAAACCAACATTAACCACCTAAATACGAAACTAAACCATATTAAAATCCGATTACACCTAACTACCCACAACCAGACCCGTTTTCTAACTGAAATCCAAAATTCCTAAAATAAAAAAAATTCCCAAATCGAAAACCTTAAATCAGAAATCCCCAAATGAAAAATCCCCAAATTTTAGAACCCTAAAAACCGAGAAATCTGAAATCAAACTAGTCTTCAAATAGTCTGGGTGTGTGAGTCAACAAGAAGTCAAGAAACAAATTTGGAATTCACTTGTTTAGAGTTGTGAATTTGATTATTATTGCTCAGGTTTGCCTCCAATGAGTTAGAGGAAGGGAGGAATGAGATGCTCGATGGATACAAAGCAAGGAAATGGCTCAGTCGTGGGGGGGCTAGAGTTTCAGCGGCGGCCATGGCGGCTTTGATGGCGCTGATGAGAAACCAGGCGATGGCGTTGGTGGATGACAGGATGTCAACGGAAGGAACATGATTGCCGTTTGGGCTTAGCAACAACCTCTTGGGTTGAATTTTGTTTAGAGTGTTTGGTTGGATCTGGACTTTCTTCTCTCGAGGAGGATGAAGAATATTGTCTGTCACTCTGAACATGAACTATATGTCCCTTTAGCTTCAATGTTCATCTCTCTCCGTTTCCATGTTCGTGTGAGGACATGAATCAACAATGTTCTTCTAGTTTCTTATAACTTGGAAGTAAAGATAAAAAAACTATTTTCATGTGTACATCTTGTTTCAGTGTTTCACACTCTCTCGTAGATGATGATGATGATTAAATATCATCAAAAATTCAACAAAACCAAACCACAAAAAGGATGAATTGCAGAGCCGTAAAAATAATAGGTCAAATTCTTGTTTGAATCATTGAAACGAATTTGAAAAATATTATGTTTGCTTTCATGGATTTAGGTGTATAACTTTGCTATAGTAGGGATATATACAAAAGACAAAGTTTGGGAAGCATCTGGTTATATAGCATAGTTCTTGTGGATAAATAGATCATTTACCCATACTTCTACATGGTAGTTTAATGAAAATTGAATGTTCACGTAACATTATGAGGCATGAAAATTGAATGTTCACATAAAATTAAATATTCAATTAAGAAAAAAAACTAATACAATTTAGATATATAAGATGGTTTTTTTCTTTTATAAAATATTTATCGAGTTGGGTTGGTAATTAAAGATTATACTATAGACTATGACACACAGCCTAATAAATTTCAGCATTGATCTATAATTAGATAGATTTCTATATATTTGATCCATATTTGATATATGCATATACCTTCAAGTACTTGGAGAATATTCTCATTCATGCATGAACGCGAAATCCCTCGATTTTGGAGTATTTTAATGCCAATTGTTCCTCTTAATTACTTTTTTTATTGTGCAACTTATTTCAATATGATTAAAGATACCAGTTCTATCTAAAAGATGAAATAAAATAATATTTAAAAATAACTATTTCAAACTAATTTTATGGTGATATAGCGATCGAAAGATAAAGTTGTGGAACTAATCACTACAAGAAAACATGCAATTTCCTACGGTAGTTCATGTTGGAAAGGGCATTTTTCGACGGATTTCCGACGGAAAAAAGCCGTCGGTTCTAGCTCGTCGGAAATCCGTCGAAACATTCCGACGGATTTAGGTCGTCGGAAATAGGTTGAAATATTCCGACGGATTAACAACGGTTTTATTTCCGACATATTTTCCGACGGATATTTGATCGGAAATAGACGTCGGAACATTGTTGAAAAGCCATCGAAAATATTTCTAACAGGATTCCGACGGATAAGTGTCCGAAAATTATGTCGGAAATCCGTCGGATAGTCGTCGGAAACATTTCCGACAACCCTCCGACGGACCGTTTCCGACAGATATTCAATAATTTGTTTTTTTTTAAATTTTATTTTATTATTTAATTTTTTTGAAATTTTGTAATTATTTTGAAATTTTTTTTTTAATTATAAATAAAAATATATGTAAAAGAAATTAATTATTAAAAATTCATTAAACATTCAAATAAATTCATTAAAAATAATTAAAATTGTTCGGAAAAAAAAACATAAAATGTTTAATTCAAACGGTCGGAGAGTTGTCGGGGTTGTCATCCCGAAAGAGATGGGGGAAGGCGCCATGCAGGATCTTATGCAAGGAGGTGAGCTGTGTCTGGGTTGAGGTGTGTGCGGTCTTTAACTCGTGGACCTCCACATCACGGTCTTGAACCGTTTGGGTGAGCTTCGCGATTTCTTCCATGTACTCCGAAGCATACCGAAGAACCGAGGAAGAAGATTCCTGGGTCGGAAGTCCGCCTAACCCAGCGAATCGACCTTTGACTTGTCGAGTTTCCTATGAAATATTATAAATGTTAGGGCCCTAAATGTTATTAAAGAAATTAAGAGAAAAAAAAATAGAAAACAAAAAAAAAATTACCGCGAGAACAATTTGGTTGATCTCTTCTCGAGATAACTCGTTCGAAGACCCAGATCCGTCAAGAGTGAGCTGCGACATCGAAACTTCATGTTCCGTCTTCTTCTTCTTGCAAGTCTCTACAAGCTCACGCATCCCCACGTCCTGGATCACACCGGTTTTTTTGTTGGTGTGTCTCTGGTCGATTATTTTATGGTAGCTCGGAGCCTTACCGTCTTTCTTCGCATGTGAAATTTTGTTAAATAAATAATAATAAAAAAGAAATTAGTAATTAAAAATGGAAATTTTACTTACCATTTCCATCACCTCGCATTTGATGGTCTTTGCGCCCCCGTTGTGAACGTAGGCCCCCTTCTCTCCTCGTTCGCTCTTCCGGTTCTTAGATTGTTTGTCGGAGAGCGTCTTCGTCGAAGGCTTACTCAAGTACTCGCAGAAGCCCTTCCACACGTCGTCGTCGAGGTCCTTCGGCTTGCCATTGTTGTACTTCCACTTCTATTTCCACTCATACATGTGGTTTGAGTACGAAAGCGCGGCATACGTGTCGAATTGGCCAATAACCGTCGTCGTATGCCAATGGTCCCACGTGAATTCTTGCTACATAAAAAAAATGTTACATATCAAAAAATATTGACAAAATGAAAAAAAAAAAATCCAAAACTACTTATCGCGAAACTCCGGTGCCACATGTCTTTCTCGACGGCCGGCATGTCGGAATACTTCTCGTGCGGTTTGTCCAACATGTCGTGGAGCATCCGCAAGATCGACTTATTCTATATTAAAAATGAATTAATTACGTTAAGATTCAAAATATAAATAAATTGAAATAATAAATAAAAATTCACTTACCAAGTCCCGTCCTCGAACTTCGGGTCGAGACGGATGCAATGGCCCCGGTTGGACCCTTGGACAATATCCTCGATCCTAATGTTGCTCCGAGCAGCGGAATGCTGGGAGTCTGGGACTTCAGTTCCCGAGCTCGATCCGCCATGAGGCGTAGCCCGAGAACCCCGAGAACGACATCATTGGGAGCCACCGCCCAAACGTAGTGAGTCCTCGTTATTTTTGCGAAAAAAACATAAAATCGTTAATAAATTGATTATCCAGAAAATTTTCAAATTTCCCAAAAATTTTCAAATTTCCCAAAAATTTCAAATTTCCCAAAAATTTCAAATTTTCCGAAATTTTCAAAATCTCTCAATTCCCGAAAATTTCAAAATTTCCCAAAAATTGTAATACGTTTTCAAAAAACGTTATAAAAACGTTTTTATTTAGTACAAAATTTTGAAAAATTCAATTATAATTTTATAAATACTTAAAAACTTTATAAAAACGTTTTTGAAAATCACAATTTATAAAAATGTGTGTTTATATAATTATACAAAAACGTTTTTTCCTTTATATAATTATAATATATATATATAAACGTTTTTTCCTAAATCTAACAAACTAACATCCTAAATCTAAAAACTAAACCCTAATCTAATTCCAAATCTAAATCTAACACCCTAACAATCTAATTCCAAAACAAATTAACTACCTAAATCTAACAATTAAAAACCAACAACCTAACTAATCTAACAAAAAAAACTTACATATTATCCATGTGAGGGAGGGAGAGATCACCGCCGGAGAGATGCCGGAATCGCCGCCGGAGAAAGGAAGAGAGAGAACGTCGGAGAGAGGGAGGGAGAACGCCAGAGAGAGGGAGAGAGAACGCCGAAATCGCAAAAGAGAGAAGGAGAGAAAGATAGAGGAAGAAATGAAGAAGAAGAAGTCGGTTCGTTTAATTAAATCAATTGATTTCCGACTGGCGGATCCGTCGGATCCCAAATTTTTTTCATTAAGGCGGTCAATCTTCCCGCGTTATCGAAAAAACTAAAATCCGTCGGAAATCCGTCTGAAATTTTCCACGGATTTCCTACGGATAAGGGAATATACCGTATAATCTCAGCATGTGTTTCAATTGGGACACGTGTCGAAGGACCCAGATCCGTCGAAACTCCGTGGAAAATTTCCGACTGATTTCCGACGGATTTAAGGTATAATTGGGGTTTAGGGTTTAGTAATAAGTTTTAACTATCCCTAATCTACATGTTTGATCCAAAAAAATTGTTAAATCATCAATATTAAAGACTTTCTATGAATTTATTAATTTTACAACATAATACTTAAACATTTCACATAACATCTATATACCTTATACTATAACTAATACAAACACTTCCATTAAATTTTATAAATTATAAATAACACATTTATTTTGAAATTTGACAACTTGAAGGTATTGTATATACATCATACAAATGTTTGGCATCAATTTCAACCAAAAAATGCCTAAACCATACCCTAACCTAAACCACATTTTTGACCATGCCGTCGGAAATCCGTGGGAAATTTCCGATGGTTTTCCGACGAATATGGGGCTTCAAGGTGCAAAACACGATGTAAACGTGTTTAATACCAGATTCACAACAATCCGTCGGAAATCCGTCGGAATTTTCCCACGGATTTCCGACGGACTCATAATCCCCGGCTAAAACTGAATCCCCCAGCTAAAACCGGATTCGTACTGACATTCCCCCGGCTAAAACTGAATCCGTCGGAAATCCGTGGGAAATTTCCGACGGATGTTACTTATCATTTTTTGGTACACATTTTCATTTAAGCGATCGATCCAAAAACTTCGGATCGATCGATGGTCGGTCCATAAAGTGTGCGCGGTAGGAGATCGTTCGATCTGAAGTGTTTGGATCAATCGATCCGATCGTGTACAACAATCCGTCGGAAATTTCCGACGGATGTATACTTAGCAATTTGTTTTTGGGTTTTCGGAATGGTTACACTTAAGTACAATAAATGTCTAAGTTTATAAAACGTCCACATAACTAATACATTCCACATAAAAAAATATATAGTACAAGTACATATTTTACAATGCAAAAATTATAAAACTACTCTGAATCCGATGATGAGTAATATGATTCTCTTGAATCGGAAGTTTCCCCAAATTTGTCAATTTCTTCCTCTGAATCCTCAAATACATGATCGTATGCATGTATGGTGAAATCAACAACAAGGTCGACCTCATGGGAATGCTCGATTGAACCCAAACCTACGGAGCTTTGTTGGAGGGGTTCATGATCGGACATCCCATGAACCCTCCCTCTCGGGTTTATCGATGTGACTGTTACCCACGGGTCTTGCTTGTTTGTCACCCGATGATAGGGAATATAGCATACCTACACCATGTAATAAAGTCATTAAAAATTTAGCCATGGGAATGCAAAAATGTTACTACCAAATAAACGTAAAAGAAAAAAACAAACATGGTCTGCTTGTGAAGCAAGTACGAATGGCTCGTATTTCTGGAGTCGCCTTCTGCTATGTAATGATGTAACACCAAATTGGTCGTGTCGCAATTTGCTTCTTACTAATGGGTCATTCCAGTCGCATAAAAATGCAACGCATCTCAAATCGAGCATTCCCAGGTACTGAACATCGAAAATCTCACATACAACACCATAGTATACAAGATCACCGGACTTAGTAGATACACCGTAATCTGAAGTTGTCGCACTCCTATCATCCCGAAGAATCTTAAAAGCGTACTCCGTGTGCTATACATCACATGTTACTGCACTTTTTCTAGTGGAAAACGCACAATTTATTCTAACCACGTGGGAAAGCTTTGTCTGTTAGCCTTCTCTGTCGTGACCTGCACAAATAAAATCAAAAAGTGTAAAATAAATCATCCATTATATATGATAGTTAAAAACAAGGCAATTAAAACACTTACATAATCTCTTAACTTATATTATCTCGTCTCTGTTTTGTTCGGAAATGCAAAACGTTGATATACCATATACATCATGTGAGATTGAAGTGATCATCACGTAAACATATATATAATCAAGGACCCAATAAATAATTAATAATTTGGTTCAATATAATACCTCTCATATTCATCAACTCCGTCGCAGTTTGTGAGAATATACATATGCAATTGCTCTCGCTCCTATGTTGAAAGTCTATGCTTTTTAACTCTTTCACTAAGTCGTCCAATCTCTAAGAATATATGAGGAACATGGACCGGATAAAAATGTATTACGCCTCCGTCATCATGTCGACCTGGTCTACGACTCTTCGTTTTGACTTGTGATGAAAAGTAGAACTCGACAAAATGTGAGGTTTCTTCATTGATGCTCTGTGCGACAATAGAACCCTCCACTTTGCTCAAATTTTTCACCTTCTTCTTTAGATGAAACATATACCGTTCGAAATGATACATCCAACGGTACTGAACCGGGCCCCCAAACTCTGCTTCTCGAGGGAGATGAATTGTTAGATCTTCTATAACATCAAAGAAGGAAGGCGGAAATATCTTCTCTAAATTGCAAAGGATTACGGGTATATTATTCGCAAGGTTGCGGATACCGTCTGATGTAAGAGAGCGCGAACATATATCTCGAAAAAGGCACTAATCCCTTCATAATATGCATAACAAATGAATAAATAAATACAAAAGTATTGTGCAAAGTATTAAAAAAATAATTTAATGATTGTACATGCAATTGTTGCGTGAAAATTAAGTGGTAGAAGACATGCAAATGCAAATGAAAGGAGGCGCTGCATCACAACATGACAATCATGACTCTTCATCCCAGTAAACTTCCCTTCTCCATGATCAACGCAGTTCCGAAGGTTAGATACGTATCCGTCCGGGAATCTAACACTATCGGATATCCAGTTAAAAACTCGGCCTTTGAAGGTTCATCCAACCAAAAAGCCGGGACCGGAGGCTTCTCGTTCCCTGTCACGTGTAGTGCTCTACGAGAACAAATGTCTGGCAAGTCCAATCTAGACTTCAGATTGTCCTTCGTCTTCCCTTGGACATTGAGAACGGTGTTCATAATGTTGTCGAAAAAATTCTTCTCAATATGCATGACATCCATATTATGTCTCAAAAGATTGTCCTTCCAATAAGGCAAATCCCAGATCCTCTTGTGCCAATTATATACGTTGCCACAACCATAACAGTCTTATCTGCACCAAAATCAACGGTCTTATCTGCACCAAAATCTCTGAAATGAGTCAACAAATACTGTCCATCTAACTCAGGAGGTGGACCATCAATTACTTTCCGGTTCTTCCTAAACAATGTCGTGCTCCGACGATAAGGATGATCGCTTGGTAGGAATCGCCTATGATAATCAAACCAAGATGTTTTGCGTTCGTACTTCAATTGGAACGCATCTATGTTATCTTGACAATACATGCATGATAACCTTCTGTTCGTTGTCCATCCTGATAACATGTCATATGCTGGAAAATCGCTAATGGTCCATATAAGTACCGACCGCATGACGAAATTCTGCTGACAAGAAACATCAAACACCTTAACACATTGGTCTCATAACATTCGCAGCTCATAAATCAATGGCTGCAAAAACACATCAAGTGATCTCTTCGGATGCTCTGGTCCAGGAACGAGAATGCTAAGGAACAAGAACTCTCGTCTCATGCACAAAGATGGCGGCAAATTGTAAGGCGTTACAATTACTAGCCACAAAGAATATTGTCTGTCGTGCTTCCCAAAAGGGTTGAAACCATCGGTACATAATCCAAGGTATACGTTCCTCGCCTCATACGCAAAACTGGGATACATTGATTGAAAATGTTTCCATGCTCTTGCGTCTGACGGATGAGCGATTTCTCCATCCGTTGTATGCTCTGCATGCCATCTCATTGCTCCCGTTGTGCGCTCTGACTGATATAACCTCTTCAATCTCTCTTTTACGGCAAATACCACATCTGTTTATATGGCACTGACACTCTTCCACCTGTTTCCTTATACCGAGGTTTGCGACAAAAATGGCATGTCGAACGGTATGCGTCCTCTCTCTAGTAGAGCATACAGTTGTCGATGCATACATCTATCATCTGATACGGCAATCCTAGACCAGCAACAAGTTTTTGTATCTCATAGTATGATGCCGGTGCAAGATTATCTTCTAGCAAAATGTCTTTCACAAAATCAGCGATTGCATCCACGCACTCCTCTCTCAAATTGAAATCTGTATTTATACCCATCATCCTTGTTGCAGTTGATAAAGGGGAATGTCCACCTCTACACCCATCATATAACGGATGTTTAGCAGCGTCTAACATATTAAAAAATCTTCGAGCTTCTGTGTTAGGTTCTTCTCCTCTATCTCCATACTCAGCAACCGATGCTATACTTTCACGGAATGCATCGTTCACCATCTGAATATGACCTACAGTACTTTCTACTTCATTGCAGGTTCTTCTAAGCTAGTGTTATCCCCAATATACTATGTACTAGTACTAACATAATTATCCACCATTGTATCATTTTCTCTATGATAATACCAAATCTTGTAACCTGGCACAAACCCATGACAATACAGGTGTGACCATACTTCATCTATCACGATAAATCTACGATTCCGACAATTGGTACAAGGACAGTAGATTTTACCGTTTTTTTTTTCTTTCTTCTGCATATCCGCAAATGTCATGAATTCGTGCAGACCTTATTTGAATTCCTATGTAACTAGGCTCGTGTCCGGAATTTGATGAGGTTTGTCCATCTATGATCGAAAATAATTATAAATATCTGAATAAGACATTTTGGTAAGAAATTGTAGATGAGAGGTTTTTTTTTATGTGATTGTAAATGAGAGGGGTGAATACGTTTTTATAAGAAAATTATGCGCGATTTCCGACGGATTTCCGACATATTTCCCACGGATTTCCGACGGATACCAACAATATTCAAACGGCTACCGACAATATTCAAACGGCTATGTAACTTCTATATTCTTTCGAACGGCTACAACATCCGTCTAAATTCCTTCGGAAATCTGTCGGAAATATTCCGACGGACATAATTGTCGGAAAATCGTCATAAATTTTTGACGGATTTTCGACGGATACTACTTTCCGACGGATATTATTTTCGTCTGAATTCCATCGAATCCGTTGGAATATTCCGACGAAATGAAGTCCGTCGGAAATGCCCATGTTTTCTTGTAGTGAATGTTTGAGTACTTTCACTACAATTTCAATTACCAAATGGGGATATCTTAGATAGTAAATATCTGATTTTCCTATAAGTTCTGGAGTTTAGTATTCCCTCGGTTTCAAAATAAATATTATTTAAAATTTGTTTTTACGTTACAAATTAAAGTGTTGTTCTAGGTTTTCAGTATAATTTTTGGTATTAAATAACTAATTTAACCTCAACTTTAATAAAAAAATACTAATAGTCACTTTACTTTGAGGAGTATAATAGAACTTATAATATGTTTTTAAAAATGTGTGAAAAATCTTAAATAATATTTATTGTCAAACCGAGAGAGTAGTTTATATTATTACGAGAGTAATTAATGAAAGTTAAAGTTTTGGACATTTAAAAGAAAGCTAAATACGTCAAAAAATAGTTAAACTGATAAATGCTAAACTTCGTTCGTAGTATATCATTTTAAAATAATATTATGTTAGTTCAAATTTTTGGGCATCAAACTGACTAAATGAGTTACGTTGATTAATTCAATTTAAATGAATTACATATTACTGAATATAGCGAACGAATATAAAATAGACTTTCTTTATTAAGCAAGTTGCCTAATCATGAAGTGCAAACTAACAAATGATGACGTAAAAAGTGGAGTCCTCAAATATTCATATAGCAACTACAAAAATATTTACAAATAGAATAATGGAAAAATAAAAGATGCCTTGATGACCGAATAAGCACAAGGCTTTGAAGGAGGAGACCGATGGATCCAAACAAATCTCAAATCGTTTTCTTTTAACCACACTTTTAACAAAACCTTAATCAATTAATGAAATTCCTTTAGTTACCAATTAAAGTAATCATATACTATTAATAGTCATAAAAACTGATCAACATAAGAATTTTACAATAAAGCAAACAAATAACGGAAACTTGATTAATAATGTAGTTTTTTTTACTCAGGAAATCTCAAATCGAAATCCCAATTAATTTTTTGGATCGATAAAATTCGGATTTTATTGTTACTTAAACCGTTTACAATGAAGAATTAATGCCTAGTGAAAAACCAATAAACGAGGATTATTATTCTGCCACCACACGTATGAATAAATAGTTAATTAGTCTATCTTTATAGAAACAACAAAAGATAAACAAAAAAAAATCGCAAGTAATTTATTTATATATACCCACTTAATTTAAAGTATTGCATTAGTGCAAACTTTTATAATCAATGAATCATAAGCTGAAAAGAAGTTTGTCGACAAGTACATATTATTCTAAAACAACCTCACACACTTCTCACTAAATCTTTGTTTAAGCGTCTCCGCAATCATTATTTACTGCTTCACTTATAAGTGTCTTTGCTTTAAATTTGGATTTATTTGTCTTTTAGCCTGTAAGTGAGCTGTCAAAAGAGAGAATCTTTGCCCTTCCCAACTCACCTCTTATTATTTATAAGTAATGCCCATTACTTGATCCAAAGCTCTCTTCTTTATATTTCTAGCTAAAACACATCAACCTCTCTCGCTTTGCTTTAAATTAGCATTATAGCTATATATGTATGATAATTGATAAATGTCATCAATTAGAGCTTGCGTTTAAAAAAAAAAAATCAATGGGAAGAAAACCTTGCTGTGACAAAATTGGATTGAAGAGAGGTCCATGGACTATAGAAGAAGATCATAGACTCATGAACTTCATTCTTAACAATGGCATCCACTGCTGGAGAATTGTCCCTAAAGTCGCAGGTGCTTCTTTGTTTATACATACATATATATATTTACCTGCATGCATGATTAGGGTTTATTCTCTTGCTTTTTCTGCTCTTTTTGGGGGATTAATGTTAACATGTGCATGAAGGTTTGTTGAGATGTGGGAAGAGCTGTAGATTGAGATGGATAAATTATTTGAGACCCGATCTCAAGAGAGGTGGTTTTACTGATGATGAAGAAGATCGGATTATGGAACTTCACTCTCAACTTGGAAATCGGTACGATAATTCATTTTATTTTTATCATATAATTTCTTTTGTCGGTATCAAACTAGATTTTTGAAAAACGAAACCTCTCTACAAATGTACTGTACGTGCATGGATTTAGGTCCTATATATTTCATTCAACTTCCTTCAGTTCTTTTATTTATTTCTAAAAAAGTCATGAAAATTAATGTTTTATAAAAACAAAAACTAAGTTTGAAGTATATATATGTAGTTGTGCATGGAAGTGGGTTACTTTTGAGTGCAGAATCGGTTGTGGAAAAAAGAATATGCATGTGATTTATACATATAGTATAGATTTATGTACATAAATCCTTCATGCGGTAAACTTTTTTTGTTTGTTTAGTTCATGAGACTTGTAGTATAAAGTGCTATTGATATTATCACGTTTTATGCTAAATGATGTAGTTGTGCTTCTTACATGTTTTATGGATGCTTTGGACGTCGTAGGTGGTCTAAAATTGCCTCTCATTTCTCTGGTCGAACTGATAACGAAATAAAAAACCATTGGAATACGAAGATCAAGAAGAAGATGAAACATCTTGGTTTAGATCCGGCTACGCATGAACCGATGAATAATAATACCGACCAAACCGATCCGAACCAGAAAATCAAACCAAACATGTGTTCTACCATCAAGGAAGCAGAGCAAACCAAGGATCAAACTCCAAAAGATGGTGTTATAACAGAAACAACGAAAACATTAACAATATCTGATAAAGAACTTATGGCGAAAAACTGCAAAACTCTATGTGCAGAAGAAGTTGACATCGGATCTCTATTCGAAATGCAAGGCAACGAGATATCCATCTCGTCTTCTTCTTTCTCATCTTTATATAGTAATATTTCAAGAAGTGAATCTTCATCATATCTTGCTGAAGATTCGATCGCTTTAGAGCAATGGGACTTGGATATGACGGATCCTTTGGTAACATGGGACCTCTTCGCCAATCTTGATGATACTCTTTTCCTTTTATGACAAAATGTGATATAACATTTGTAATATATCTACAGATATATAATTATCGTAAGTAATTAGTAGCTTAATTTCATGTATGTAATATCGGTGTGGATTATGCATGGGCGTGCGCTGATGTATTATAATTTCTCATACAATTTGTACGCAAATATATATATATAATGACTAATTTACCCCAAGATAGCTATACTGACTATATTTTACTCGATTGAAAAAACTATACTATTTTTGTTCCTAGGATCACCATCATCGTTGTTGTTCAAGTAATTTTTCATTGTTATATTTGAAGTTCTACACAATTCTACATAATTCTTGAAACACCTAATAAAAACGGGAAACATATATAGCAAAACCAATCATATATCCCACATGTGCGACACAACAAGTTTACTATTTATAATTTATATTATATGCTCGTTATAAACTTATATGTTTTTAATGTGCTCGTTATAGTTAGGTGAATTAGGTCAATGCGGCCTTTCATCTTATTAAAAGAAACATTCTTTAAACAATATTGAAGGAAACGTATAATAAACAAAACCTGTGAAATTGACAAAACCTTTTATTAGAGAAAAAAAAACTTATGAAAACTGACCCGTTTCATAATTAACAATTAGTTCCAAAATAAATTGTACCTACCTACTTTTACAACAGTTAAATAATGATTGTACCTACTTCATTCGAAAGCATGCATTTGATTTTTTTTTTAATTAAAAAACAATTAAGTAACCACTTCTACTAAAATATTGATAACTAAATTATTTTTCTTAAGAAAATTTGGTTTGATCGGACCAAAATATATTATATTTAAACATATTTTTTATACACTTTTAGATCATGGTGATCGTAGTTGTTGGCAAAAAAAAAAAAAAATGACGATGATGTTGCTTCCGTCAAGTGTTTGGATTTTTGCAATCATAGAATTAATTATTATAATTATATTATTAGTTTTCTTTTACAAAATTGTTAGTGCAAACCAAGCGGTGTCTCTCGGTTGTTTGGGGTTGGGTATATGCCTGTCTTGATACTTGGGTTCGATTCCGCTTGGTCACCCAATCTACAGAGATTTGTAAATGCGCAAAAATGAAATTGTGTCTAAGGGAATTAGTCTGTGCCGAAGGCCTGTGATTACCTCTGGATAAAAATAAAAAATAAAAAAATTATGAGTGCGATAAATTTAATTAACCTCGTAATAAAAGCTGTAAATTTTAGGAAGCTATTTGTATATTTCGAATTCAAATTTGGAAAGGTACGACAACAAAATAATGCAGACGAAATAAGCCCATTGAGTTAGGAATGGGCCGTAAAGCCTAAAATTGGTTTTATCATTTAATTCAGTGGAGTGTTTTCGTGGGATATTGGACTATCAGAATAGCCTCTGGTTTGATTTCGCCCGCCCCGGTCCAGTTCGATAAAGATTAAAAGAATAAAAAATTAGTTTTGATAATTTGTTAAAGTCTATTATTTTGGATAAATTATATCGTCAGGACACGCTACAATATAAATTAACTAGACTTTGCATAATAAATGTTGTTGATACAAATAACGTAGTTTAGTTTCTTTTATATAAAAATATGTGACAATAACTGGCGGAGCTAGAAATTTTTTTTTACCAGGGTCATAATAAAATTTTGATCTAAAAATAATTGCATAAACTTCATTGAAAAAAAAAATATCACCATTAATATACATTTCAAAATATTCATTACGCTCACACTCATATCTTGTAATCGTTTTTATCAGTGTTTCATTTGTCATTGTGTCAAGCACATGTTTTTCAATAAAACAAACTATAGATAATTGCTTACAAAGTCATCACCAATAATGTTACGACAAGTCGTCTTCACAATATTCATTGCAGAGAAGCACATTTCAACGGTTGAGTAACTTCTCTAAAAAGAATCAAATATAACTTTAAAAGACAATAAACCAAAAGATTGAAAAGAAGAAAAAAAAGAGGAAGAGATAAAAAAAAAAACTAAACTAAACTAATAGAAAAGAATAGGTTTAACTTATTTTTAAAAAAATTGTGATGAGTTTTATCGGGCTAACACTTTTAATATTTAATAAAGTTACTGGGCTATAATTAAATTAAATTTAATAGGGGTCAATAATTATTTTCGACTATGGTCAATTTAAAATATTTAATAAAAGTTACATTATTTTCAAAATTTCACATGAGTCACTTGACCCCCTAATTGTTTTCTACCTCTGCCACGGGTGACAATTATTTTAAAAACAATTAAAAATGTGCTATTTTGGACAATTGTCCATCATTATTAGGTTCGCTTGGAATATAATTTTGATTTGGTTCGATTTATTTGGTAAAAGAACCAACGGCTCGTAAATATAATCTGTTTAGTTTTAGTTCGAATTATCCATGTTGGTTCAGAGTTTTTGATTCGACTTGGTTTCGAGATCCGAATCTTTTGACTTTTGCTTGATCTCACATCCTTACCCTAAAAATATTTACAAATTGATTTAGAAGTTTTTTTTAAAATCAACTGTTCGATTAAAGCAAAGCCCATAAGGCCCAAGATCCACTAAGGGTTTAAACAACCGCCGGAGAAAAAGTTTGATTGTACTAGAGAATCCGCCATCAAGTTGCGTTTCTCGAAATGACTGAAATTCAGAAATCGATTCAAATAGGGACGAGATCTGGTTGATTTAGAGGTTAACATTCAACTTCATCACATAATTAAGAAAGTAGTAAACATTATATCAATTAAATTTATCATGGCCGTATCTTCAGAAAAGGTTTATTACAGAACTCACCAAAGCATTAAGATTTAAGAGTCGGTTTAAGTCTTGTTCAATATCGGTTTATAATTAACCAATTCAGTTACTTGATAATATCTAACAGAGTATGTAAATAAATACTCTTGTACAGTGTTCGTTACATCATAAAACATACATCATACTAAGCTCTCTTCTCTTTCTTGGGCGTCACCGGTCGAGGACCCAATAGATTAAGATCAATGGTGGCTCCAAAACTCTCAGCAGATTTAACAACCGCATCGTACGGCTTAGACGAGAGCTCAAGTCCTTCGTTTTGAGCCTTCAAATGTAACTCATAAGCAAGCCTTGGCTTCGCATCATTCGCAAGAGCCTCGATCAACATCTCGTAAGTTATCTCATTAGGCTCAACGTTCTCACCTCTCATACGGTGAAACCACTCGTAGGCAACACCGCTTAGCCCGTTTCTCGCGCAACCACTTATAACCGCGTTGTAAGTCACAACGCTCGGCTCAATACCCTTTGAAGTCATTTCCTTGAGAAGTGTATCCAAAAGATTGAATTTTTCCTGTCCTGTCAAAACCGAAGCCATTATCGTGTATGCGTGAAGATTCGGCTCAATCCCTACCTTAATCATATGGTTCCAAACCCGAAACGCCTCATCATATAACTTCCCTTTCTCAAGCGCACTGAGCAGCGCACCGTATGAGATTACCGTTGGCTTTTCGCCGTTTTCAACCATTCCTTTAAAGATTTGGATGGCAGCCGCGGTCTCAGAGGCTTTTGAGCACGCTACAAGAACCGCATTCCAATGTCTGCTCTGCGGCTTCAATCCTTTGTCTTCCATTTTGTTAAGTAACCTAACTCCCCATCTCCATATCCCTCTCCTGCTAGCTGCACTCAGCAAAATATTGAAATGAGAAACCACTAGCTCGTAAGACAAATTGTTCGGTTCAGGTCCTTCGTCAAGAAGATCCTCGTAGATCTCCAACGCCGCCCACCATTTCTTAGCCTTACCCATCAGCCAAATCAAATGGTTGCAAACAGATAGACTTATCTCAGGAAACCTCTCTCTGATTCTTTTATACAATTCTTTACCAACAACGTAATGCTCTTCACGCGTACACGCCCATATAAGCCTCTCGTGCTCCTCCCTACTGGGTTTGAGGCCCGCATTGTCCATTGCATTCAAAAGCTTCAACACTTTAGTAATCAAGTTTTCATCTTTCACCAGCCACCGCCTCATCACTTGGTAGCATATTCTACCAATGAAGTTTTCGAGCTTAACAAACTCAAATTCCCAATCGTAATCAGCGTCGTTCCCTATTTCCCTCTTTGAGTATTTCTCTCTCAGTTCAGCAAAGAACTCGAGAGCTCCCATTCCGTCTTCCAATCTTCTGTAGACCAACAAAGCCGTTGAGTATGTTACCGGGGAAGGCTCAAAACCTTTGTCCTTGACTAAATCAAGAATCCCAAGGGCCTTGTGAAACTCTCCTTCCTCCATGTAAATAACCATCAAAGTATTGTAAGTGACAATGTTTGGAACAATCCCTTCTTCCTCCATATCACTCAGTATCTTCTCTGTTTCTCCAAACCCATTTGACTCTTTCATCGCACCCAAAAGGCTGTTATATATGAAAAGGTTTGGACCGGTCAAACCGCCTGACTCACTCTTCTTCCTCTTAAGCCAATCTACTACTGCCATTGCAGGCTTCAGTCTCTTGTCCTTGCCAAAACCTCTTATCATAGCACAATAGACTTGAAGAGGCAGTTCTCCCTTCTCCTTGAGAACAACATCCACATCATCCGCTGTCTTAGCAGCTCGTAAACTATACGCCAATTCTCTGACATCAACTCTTGAATTGGTTTTTTCTCCTCCAGTTACAGCCTGTGATTCAGAATGATCAAAGTCCGATGCAGTAACTGAACTTGAATCTTCTCTGGAGACTTCCTCCCCGAGTTCTCGTTGCTCCGTGGCCCATCCTACCCCAACCGATGATCCCGACAAACTTCTCTTTGGCTCACACAGAAACAGAACTTTTGAGGTAGGATTTATGGCCAAACCTTCAAATTTCCTATTACTCGAAACCAAGATCAAGCTAGATATACTACCAAAGCAAGCCTGTTCAACAAAACAATGCCTCTTTCTACTCTTCGGGCTAACTACAAAACATGAACAATCCAACTCAAATTCCAATCTTGATCCAACTAAAAGACCAAACTTTAATGGCCAAATGCTTAAAGCTTGCATCTTTTCCATCAAAATTTCACCAGCGAGAACAATCAAAGAGAAACCAAATGCTCAAATTTCGCATATTTCACCGGGGAAAACAATAACCCACAAACTGAAATTCCTCAAGTTCGCAACATATCATGACAATTCATCACTAAACACAACAAAACCCCGAACACAGATGCTTACACCGGTAGTACGTTTTATACAAATCAGTAAAACGCGATAACCCTTTATGCTTGCTTCAACCTTTGCGTGTTTCACGAGAAACAAAATGTGAATACAAAACATGAACTATGATGATCCAATCGCTCAATACATTCATGCCACTGATTCTCAAGCAGAATCTCGAATTTGAAAACTCGGACACAGCCACACCAGAAATAGTTTAGCTTCTCTTTGGTTAAGTGATGGTGTGGTGCGCTTGTGGCCATCCAATTTCTCATGAGCGGGTAAGCTTCAACAGCTACAAGAGTAAACCATTTAAACGGTATCGTTTTTCACCCATTTGTCATATCATTCAAGAAATCGCTTAACTAATAAGCCCAATAACTTCCAATACGCTTGTTATTAGGCCCTTTTCGAATTATTCTTTTTTGCACATCTTAACAGTAGTAATTTATAGTTTTATATATATTTTTAATTTTATAAAAAAATAAAACTTACAGACAAAAATTATGCATAAAAAATAATTTTCATAATTTTTTACGTAAATGATGTTTTTCTTTGGACTTTCTAAATATTGAAACTAAAATAGATATAGTTAAAAGTATTTACGATGAGTCAATTTTACAAAGTGATAATTCTAATTTTATTTCACTAAGAATAATATTATAAAAATATTTCTCTGTTTCTTTTTAATATTTTTTTCCGGCATTTCTTTTAATTCAAGTGGAAATAGATTGGAAGTTCCATATGACAGAAATGCATTGAAGACCATACTTTAGGTTGGGTACAAAGGATATATGTTCCTTGTAAAAATCCAATAAACATGTCTGGCCCATGCACATAGACATATAGTACATGTAAAATATGTTCCACAAACACATTATTGTGTGCATAGAAAATATATACATTTTTGTACGTATATATATATGTATAATTATGATGGGCAACCATGTTGGTGGATCAAATTTGTTAAAGAAGAAATATTAATGTTGATTCACCATATCTCAAATACCGTCTTCTAGCTACTACAACATGTTGCGATGTCATATCATCTTGTCCATTAACAATCACATACATGTGTATGTATGGTTTGATTTTATGTTGAAGATACCATAATAAAATCGGGAATTAATCACCCGTAACAGCTGTCAAAAAAAAAAATCACACGTAACACAAACTAATCTCGTGGCTAAGACATGAAAGAAGAGGGTCAATGGACATGAAAGAAAAAAAAACACAATTACTATTCCCAGTTTTACTTGATTAGGTTTATGATTAAATAACCATATCATATGTTAATTTTGCTTGTTTTTGTTTTGTCAACATTATTGCTTTGTAATACCTACTTACTAAACATATAAATATAATATAATACTTCGAAATTTATTCATCATTTTAGGCTTTTAGCCCCTTAAATATCTATTTAAAAAAAATATTTTAACTCTATAGATACATTCTTATTTCATAAGAATCGATATTTGTCTGGTAAGTTTTTCTTCGGTAATCATAGTTCTGTATTTGTGAATTATTTGAGAAAATTCAACAGGACACGATGTGATATATGTGATGTGAATCTGGCCTTTAGTGGTTTGTTCAACTTATACTGTTAGTGTGGGAAATGTATCTTCTAGAGATCCAAATGTATCATGTATGTAGGTTTTCCTCTCTGCCAGTGCCATGTGTTCATCGATTTTTATAAATCCACAAAGACTTTGTAAATACCTTTACTTCCAAACATTTTCAAGTTTATTGAACGATATATTATTTTATTAAAATAAACCAATTCACCTCAACGAATTACTGAAACTTTGTTTTGACATTAGTAGTTGAAACCTACAATACTACTGATATTAGTTTTTTTCTTTCTAATCTCTTATTTCGGTCTACAGTGGAGTGGTGCGAATAAATTTGTAGTTAACTTTTATAAATTTTTGGTCTGCAGTGGTGCTAATAATTTTTTTGTTTGTTTGTTACGAACTGTATTTATAAAAAAAAGATTCTTGATCTGCAACGGATTGTTATCTGTCCTAAAAATAAAACGGTATAATTTACAAGCGGATTAACTCGTCCCGTCTGTTACAACCTGAAAGCCTTGGTATAATTTCTACACATTAAGTATGAAAATAATATAGACAAAAACATGCATGAAAATAATTTGTCAAACTGAGACAAACTTTAATACAACATTAATGTCGGCCCGCCGAAATTCCTAGACAAAACAAAGCCTACCCATAATAACTTTAAATTAATTAACAATAATACCATAACTTTAATTGTTTTTTTATTTACAATTTTTTTCGTGTTCGGTCCTTTTTTTTTTGTTTTAATCGTATTTCGTGTTCGGTCCTATAATCAAGGAAACATTGTTTATCAGTAGTCGAACCATCGCCCATGTGCTGAGAACTTTTCTCTTAATAGTCTCGAGCATTGCAATCCTATTTAAATCTTATTATCCTTTGTCGGCACATATTCATGGCTAGTTTCTTATTCTATATTAATTGACTCCACATAACTAATTTACATAAACAAAAAAATATTTAAAAGAGGCCGGCTTTGTAAATTGCAAAAAGCAACTTGCACATGCAAGTATGTATGTGGTTTTGTCCTTATCCAACCTCTGGTCTCTTATATAAACCACCTAAGTGTTTCCATGTTCTATGTATCCCAAAGCTCGAGAGACAACAGAAAAATCTCCGTATAAATCAAAGTAGAAAGAAATGATGAAGTTCAAGTCCAAGAGGTTTGGGATTAGATTTGGATTTGGTAACAGAATCAACAACAAAGGCACACAACAAGATCAACAACAAAAGGGATTTCGTAATAACAACAACAATAGTAGCTGCAGCAACTATGAGATCAAATGGGAACTTAGGCCAGGAGGTATGCTTGTTCAAAAGAGACAAGAGAGCATTGGTGAAGACTTGATCTCCATTAGAGTCTCTACTTTTGCTCATTTTCATGATCTCTCCATTGAAGCCACCTCCACTTTTGGTAAATATCTCACTTCCTAAATCACTTATTAATCGTTATGTGTTCGTATTTGCGGAGACTTACTCAACAACTAATTTGATATCATTTCAAAATTTGTGAAATTTTTAGCTGATTTAAAAGATTATATGCGAGTTTATGAAAACTATCATTTTTAAAATTACAAAAGATCATTTAAAAATATGAAATATATATTTTAGTATTTAAAAAACTAGAATATCATTCAAAAATATGAAATCAAAATATAATGTCAAATTTATTGTAATGAAAAAAAATTGTAAATCATTCAAAATTTGGTGATAGTACAACTCATGATTTATAATATAAGATTATATTTATGGGTTTACAGGAGAACTTAAGATGGTATTATCATTGCTTACCGGTTTAGAGCCGAAACAACAAAGGCTATTATTCAAAGGGAAAGAAAGAGAGGATGATGAATATCTACACATGGTTGGTGTTGGAGATAAAGACAAAGTGTTGTTGTTAGAAGATCCTGCATTCAAAGAGAAAAAGCTTCTTGATCTTAACAACATTTCCACTTCTTGCCCCACTATAATCGTATAAACAGCTAAACAAATTTGTCAAATTAGTTGTTTCTTAACTTCTTCTTGGTGAAACATAAAATCAGACAAGAATAATAACTAGACATGATTGTCATTGATTATATAGATCCCTTGTAGTCAAATGATCTATTTCGAAGTTGTAAAACTAATATGTTTACATGTTGTAATATATCTGTCAAAGTTTTCAGAGAGTTCATATATATTTTTAATTAGACTAATTAGTTACACGCTAAATACAAGTTAAAACAAAAAAATATGATGCACTCGATTAACTCATCGTTAATACTTTTATTATTATTATTGTTCAGATGATTTGGTACAAATTAGTCAACTCTTTCTAATAAGAGAACTAAAACGGGCAAACAAAACCGAAACTTTGGCATAACCGAGTTGGTCAAGACCCCTATACAGACCAACACCACTTTCATATCTCGGTATACTCCGGTTAGGCCCTAACTTCTCAAAAAGTTACAAAATAACAATATTATACCAAGCATCCGCCACTTGGTTATTTCCGAAGACTATTACGTCCACAAACCACCAGTTTTTAGTGGTTTACGAATCATCTCTCTTCACAAAGCGGCCCTGAAAAGAGATGAACAAGAAGAACCAATGATTAATTAGCGGTTCCACGAATCAACCAATTATAGTTCTCGGTGAGTTCAATCAATTACATGTAATCAACGTGTTATAATCCATTTGAGATCCAGTAGTGTAAATAATATCGCATGTGAATTGTTGAAAAGAAAAGAAGGGAAGCTTTTACTTTAATACGAGGACGTTTCTCAGCGTTGAGTTTACGAACTTGGTATCGAATCCGTTTAGAGAAAAGGCGGTTTTGCCGCTTCTCTTTATACCGGAGCAAGCTCGCTTCTCTATGCCCTCTCCATAACCTCTCTGTCGTCTCCATCTCCGGCACCACCCATAAACTCCCCGCCTCTCCGCCGTCGGTAAACGCCTAAACCACCATCAAAACACACTTGCCTTGTATCAAATCTTGTTAACCGGCTTAAATAATAACAAAGATTACCAAATGAAAAATACTTTCTTGGTACATTTGCCAACAGTTATGAAATGATCAACATTACAGTGTTTTCATCAATCAACATAAGGCATTTTACAGTCAAATTAAAAAGAAAATCCATTCTGCCGTTACATTTTCAATTTGTAGTCAAAGCTTTAATATATTAATTATAAATTTTCAAAAGTAATAATTTAATGAGTTATGCTATCATCATGACAGTTTCAAAAAGAAACCGTGATCTCATTAAAATTACCATCGGGTTTTCATATGTCAACTTAATAGGTTAATTTAAGCATTGATTATGATTATATAAAATGACCAAAAAAAATAAAAGAAGAAGAAGAAGAGATGTTTTCTTACATCAGCGGAAGCATGCAAGTCCGGCACCGTCTGCGGCGGTTCTCCGTCGACATAAAGCGTACCTTTATCCGACCAAGCCTCCATGATCTGCTCATAATCAAGCTTCAGAGCCAGCGAAGGCCGTCCATCGTTTCCGTCACCACCGCAACACCGTGGAGTTCCGCTCCGACTCATCACCTCCTCCACAACCTCCGAATAACTCACCCACCGCTCCTCCGTCGTCTCCTCCTCCTCGCTCGCTCCTTTCCTCATCGCTGTTCGTAGAAGCGTAGAAGACGACGATCCGTGCTCCTGACGATCGTACGGAGACAGATTTCTTCCTCCGCCGCAATCGACATCGGCGGCGGAGGAAGGGAGGAGATCGTGGATCGAAGAAATTGTGCTGTCGGTGGCGGAATTGAAGAGGTAAGCTGCAACGGTGTCGTACTGCTCGTCTTCTTTCTCCCCTCCCAGAGTCTCCGCTCTCTTCTTCTCCATAAACGGCGTCGTATCAGCTCCTTTCGTCTTGCTCTGTTTCGATAGATTTTTCTTGCTGTTCGTGGATCCGGGATTCTCGTTGATCTCGTGAGATGTGCTGAGTTCGAGCTTGAGACTGAGAAATTTGGGTTTCTTCGTCTTTGTTCTGACCTTACGAGACATTTCAAGATTCGAAGGAGATTTGTCCATGGTGGTTGATTCTCTGTCTTTCCTTTTCTTGATCCTCTTCGATGTTCTCGTGCTCTGTTTTTCTTCTCCGACCGGACTGGTTTTGCAACACATCTCCGATCCCTCTCTCTCTCTCTCTCTCTAACTGTGTCTCTCACTCTAACTATTCTCTCTGCATTATAATTCTCTCTCTCTCTCGAGAAGTATGTAGGTGGAGGGAAAAGGAAAGCTGATAGTGATGGTACCTTTCGACGCGTGTCGATCAGTCATTGGTCAAAGCTATTGTAATCTTGGATTCTGTTTGGATGTGCAGGGAGGGAGTAAGGTTGGATAGATTACATTGTGTCTCAAACTTTTGATTAATTATGGGTAACTCCATTTTTATTTTAATTTTTTCATAAAAGCGCCATGTTTTTACTTTTTAGATAAAAGCATTTACTATAAAGGTTCACGTTTTTATCAATTAAAGGTTTCGGATGTTTTATTGTGTGAGCATTTTGTTTGGGCACCAACATTTTCAAAGTTCACATTTAACATATTATTTATTTTGAAATTAAACATGAGCTTGACAAAGAAACAATAATGTGATTAACATGAGTTTTCTTTAGGCAGCAAATTAAGATGAGATTTTTCTTTTAACCAAGAAAACACGAGATTTTTCTAGCCAATATTGCTGGGAAATATTATCCAAAGTGATATAGTATCTTTCCACTTTCCTCCGTGAGAAGATAGCATTTGCATTATTTTTTATTCCACGCTGTCATCAAACGCAAGGAAATTGTGAAACTGGAATAAATTTCAAAACTCGAATCTAATTCATAAATTGACAAAGCAAAAATAAGAACCCACATCATTCATTTAAAAATAGAACAAAATTACCTACATTTAATAGTTTCGTAAGGGAAATTATCTTTTGAACTTTGGGTTTATCGTAAATTTGCTACCACCGATAGCCATGACAAATGAAGTGATATATAGTACAGTAGCATCCTGAACTATAACTGTCATTTGATGACACCTTTCGTATAAATAGATTTTCTTTATGATAACATTCACGTGAGAACAAAAAAAAAGTTCTATACATTTTTTTTTCTTGTACTTTTTTTTATTACAACGAGGCGCTCTATGGCCAAAAATCTATTTGCTATAGATCTTTAAAGCTGTCATATATTATTTTAAACAATCGATTTTATTGGTTCACATTAGCGTTTATAATAAATTCATACTTGCCAAATATAAAAAAAAAAATCGTCAAAACGGCAAATAATGAAAATTACTCAAAATAATGAGTTTTACAAAAGAAGGAAATCATGTCTTAGTTTCTTATTATATTAAATTCATTTCATATTCATCTATTGTCTTGCTTACAAATTAAATTGGTCATGAATCTCATAACAAAAGATGTACTAATTAATTTGTTTTCAACCAATAATTAAATGTTCACATAGAATTTTAAACAACCACTAATAATTGTCTACGTAAGTTTTTTGAATTCAAGTCTATTTGAACATTAAATTGTTAAGTTGATATTGCTTGATGATAAAACGATAAATAGAAATTAAAAAGTTGATGTTATATGCCTTTAAAGATGACCACATCAGCTTTTAAACAATCAATTTTATTGGTCCCCATCAACATTCAAGATTTAAAAAGTTTCCAAATTCTAATATGATTAATAAAAATAAAGAAATTATGTATAAAATTTCCATTAACAACAAAAAATTAACATGATATTAGTAACGGAAAATTTCTTAATTTAAAATAGTGGTCTCAATTATATAAATAATTAAGAATAAATATAATCGTAAAATCTCTTTACATGTGTGTATACGGACACGTTAGAGAGCAATTTGTTTATTATGATGAAATAATTTTATCACCATTTTTGTTACAAAAATGATTTATCATCTATAGAAAATATATGTTACTTATAAAAGTTGAAGTTATTTGATTATAAGGCTTTCCACGTAGGATTTTAAATAACCAATAATTATAATCTACATTAGCATCTAAAGTTTTGCCACACATCCATAAAAACTTTCCACACGATCACATAGAATAGATAATGCATAAAAGATCAAAAAAATCACATTTTCATATTCGGATTGGGATTGCCATAGATCAATGTAGGAGTTCTTTGTTTTGAGTTGTACTATTTGTTATTCATTTTTCTGAAAGTTTATGTACGTTGTATTGATTTTGCCTACGTAATTGTCTTCTTGATCAAATATATGCTTTGATGGAATTAAAAAAAAATAAAAGAACGGTATGAGAAAGAATTCACTCATGTATTGAGAAAGACGACTATAATGAAAGAAAAATGACTATGTGTAAACCAATCTTCTCAGATATAAAATAATGTTTGTTATTTCAATATTATTTGCAATGACCCCTAAGTATGAGAATTAAATCCTCATCGCTTAGGTTTATGATCTCATCGAAAAACCATTGAAAAGTTACCATAACCAATATGTCACCAGACAAAATTTCGGCTTCTATCTCTTCAATGTAAGGTTTACAAAAAGTATATTTACTTTGTCGGTTTTTTGTTATCATAAATTTGTTTCAAAGTTCAATTCATATTCATATATTGTTTTGGTTTCAAAATTGATTTTTTCATTGATACGAGAGCAAGAGTTGTGTTTATTACATTTTTCCGATTTGTAGATTAAATTAAAATTTTGTATTGATTAAAGTAGCTAAGGAATGAGGATAATTTTTGACTTTTTGTTTTTTTGTTTTTTTATAAAAAACATATATAACGAGAATGAAAAATGAATATGATGAAAAAAACTTATTCACTCTGATTGGAATAAGTAATGTACAATCATTGAAAAATCATTTAAAAGTTATCACAACCAATATGCTACCAGACAAAAGTTTGGTCTTTACTTCTTCAAGATAAAACTGACAAAAAAGCGTCGATCTTTTGTGATTTCATATTCATCTATTGTCTTAGTTTCAAAATTAAAGTTGTCATGAATGTGAAAGCAAGAATTGTGTTTATTAGTTTTTTTTTTCATTTTAGTAGATTAAATAAGAAATTTGTATTGGTTAAATTAGTTAAGGAAAGAGTAACTCTTAACTTTATTACTTTTTTGTTGTTTTTATAGAAAACATATATAACGAAGATGAAACTGAAAATGATAAAAAAAAAAACTTATTTCCTTGATTTAAAAAAGTGATGTATAATATTTTATCTTTGTGTCAATACTATGGTTATTAAATAGCATTTGATTATTTTGTTACAGTTTTAGTTAGCTTTGATATACTAACTTATAAATGTTCGACCATATAATACGTTTTTTCAAACGAGACATATATAGATTCAAAACAAAACCGTTGAAACCTCACAAACTATATATAATTATTGAGATTAAAATTGCAATGTTTAATATATATTATTAGAATCACCATTATACCCAAAATAATATTTCAATAAATATAATTATTTGCATATGATTTATCAAAATAATATTTAAAATAATATCCACGCATAGCGTGGATGTAAAACCTAGTAAAATAAAATAAAAAATCAGGAAGAAACTAAATTGCAAGCTTACAGTAAAAAAAGCTATGAGTGAGTGAACCATTATGGAAGTAATCCGTAAAGTTACATAAACATAAATTTTCTTCATAAAAAGAAAATTAATGTCTTATACTTTTTTTGTTAAACGATCTTTCTACATTTTCTTTGGCTGCAATTATATGTAAGGTTACAGAAACAGAAATTAATTTATACAAATTTATAGGCAATCAAGTTTTTTTAACCTCAATATATTTTCGTAAATTTGATGGGTTTCATTTTTATATAGGGTCCTTCTTTATAAAAAGAAAACGAATGCATGGGGGGGGGGGGAGGTTGGGCGGTTACAAAATGTGGAATATATACTTTAAGGATGTTGCATCCATTCTACATCGATGATAAACTATCATATACTTTAAAGAGTACTATTTTTTTGTATTATACAAAATGTGAAATGAGAAATAAGAATTAATTTAAATGTTATTGATTTAAATATGTTTGATTTGAAATTTTTAAGTTTATAATAGATTTAATAAATATTTGACAACATATAAATAGATATTTAGCAACAGATTATTTTAAAAAAAAATGTTTGAAAACAAATTTTAAAAATGTTTTTGTTTTAATATTATAGATCATTCTCATATACACAAGAAAACAAAAACTGTATATAGCAATCTTGTATAAAAATTCTCTTAAATAAGAAGATTGGCTTATGAAAATAGGATATTCCCCTCAGAATACCATTTTTTAGATTTCCTAAAATATAAAGACTTTCTAAAAGATGCTATTTTTAGAAGATAATTGTCTCTTTTTGTTATTTTGGGATATTACTCTCCGAAAACTCTGGTTAATAATTACTCCTACTAGATTTGACTAGAATAACAGGTAAAAGTGTAAAACTTAAAAGTAAAACTTACACAATTTTTTTATTTATTTTTGTTGTCAAAAACCTACAAAATTTTTGGAGTAACAAATGAGCCATTTAAGAAACCTGACGTTAGCGAAGAAAAAAAGGCCGAAGAGGAAACAATAAAGATGTCAGAGAGAGAAAGGGAACCAATCAGGGAGAAATATACGTGGAAAAGAGCTATAATGTGGGTCCTATTTCCATTGGGTTATGAATTAATATATGGATGTCCATTATAGGATTCATATTCTAGGAGGTTTATAATAATTTCGGTTTTTTTATTCTTCTTATTCAGCTTGTTCTCAAATCTATGTAAACCTATATATATTTTTATTCATTCATGAAATAAGACACACAATAATTTTATCTTTTTCTTTTATTCACAATACGTTATCAGCACGAAATCCTAACCGTTTGAGCTAATCCTAGAATTCGATCCGTCACTTTGCACAGCGATTTTCTAACGACCCACGACGAATCTCGCGACGAGCCACACATGCGTGGAAAGATCTTTGAGTCAGCTTTCCAGCGCCACCAACTTAGATTAATTTAAGTCCACGGCCAGAGAGATATCGTCGTTTTTCTGAAACGGGTGCAGTCTGCCCAAGCTCTCCGATCTGCCTCCTTGCATGGAGATTTTCCGGCGAACCACCGGTCGTATCGCGGCGATTCAACCATCCACGGATAGATTTTTGAATCCGTCTTTCAGAACCGCCGGAATTGCCTCAATTGAGTCCACCTTTTTGGAGTTATGGCTGAAACCGTGAAGCCGATGCAGTCTGGCCGAGCACTCCGCTGGCGATTCCAATCAGTCACCTTAAACGACGTTTTCACGGCGACTCCGGAAGAATCAGGCGACGATCAGACTATCCACATAAATCCCAGGACGTCAGCTTTTTATGAAGACTAGAATTGCCCCAAACTGAGTTGTACATTGAGAGATATGACCAGATCTCCACAACAGGTGCAGTCTGCCAAACCCTAAGCATCCAATCTGTGAGGCCAAGTTATGGCCTAGCCGCTGAGCATACTGAAATCTCTATCGACACCGTCTCCAATGTTGAACGCCGTCTCCGTTTCCAAAATCACCATTATCGAGATAAGTTTTATTTACCCGACATGTTACTTATATCTAATTAGTATGATATCGTAATGCTTTATCATGTTCGTATAAGAGATCAAATTCACATGTTCCCTTAATATGGATGCATGGTCTAAATTTTGATTAGGTGAAATTGTTTCATGAAATTTTATAATAAATCGTTTTATTGTCGTAGTCTTATTGCTTGATGTTCAGATTTTGTCATTGATCGACACATGTTTTTAAATATTTGAAAATCAATATTTAGAAATTGACAAATCGATGGTTTAGGTTTGGTCGTTTTTGAGTTGGTTTATAATTGGAAATCATTGGTTTTCGTTATTTTTGTTTTATTCGCTTAGTGATCATTGTTATTACCAAGACATGTTTGTTTATTATTCCATTATTATTTGATGCTTATTTGGTTTAAAATTGACGTGGGTTTGAAAACAAAATTTTTTACTAAATTGTTGATCATCAGTGATGTTCATGTCGTTCATGTGTGTTGTAGGAACCGTTTTAGCAGTGATGTACAATATTATCCCCCACAAGTATTTGAGGATTTTTTGGCCGAAAATCTCTCCGATAACGACTCCAGTAATCCTCAAGGTTTTAAGATCGAACACTTGACCATAAGAGATCCACAAGTTCTTTATAGCAATCTAAAAGAAAAAATATGATCAGTAAAATGTGATATTTCCTAAAGCTTGCTATGATTGGTTAATATAAGATTAGAAGACTTGGAGTATGTAAACGGTTGCAGAGCAAAACAATGAGTTATAGATGACAAAATCATGAGTCACGTCCAATGAGCTCTGGTCCATTCCTTGAACTGAATGTGTGATATCATATAGTAGACCACTCCAATAACTTTGGCCGAGGAAGTGGCTATAGAATTAGTTGCAGACATAAATGTGGATATGGATATGGTCAAGATCAAGGTTGAGGCCAAAGAGTTTCTTTCAAGAATTCAGATTCTCACTAGAAGTGTGAAAACAAAGATGGTAACATACAAGGAATATTTCTCTCATTTGACGATGAAATAAGCTAGTGTAGTATAAAGAAATTGAAAGCTTCGGAAGAGAATATATATTTGCCTATGGGAATGCAATTTGAAATCATTTATACTCTCCTAAGTCTCAAATGTCAAAAGGATCTAATATATAATACAAACCCCAAGTTGGGTATGTTGTTGATCCTAAAGTGAGATTCAATTCGAGATGGATGGACATGAAGTGTCATCATCTCGAGGGGGAGAATGGACGAATCCCACAATTCATAGTAAGGGGAACATCCCGAAGATCATGTTCATACTCACGTTCGATAAATCATGTGTAAAGAAAATCCATAAGATTTTAAGATTTATCAAGTTGAGACAATGAGTGAAAGAAATGTTGAACATCTTCACATCATGAGTATTACCCAAGGTAGTATAAGTATTTTGGAGAAACTACATGCATTCTCTACTAAATTGTACTACACAACGAAATAATATAAGTGAAATAGTAAACCAGAAGTTTACTGAAAATCTCACTGTTTTGGCATGACCGGTTAGGCCATTCCGGTTCAATAGTAATGCAAAAAGAATTAGAAAATTATGTGGACATTCATTAAAGAACCAGAAGATTCTTATGTGTTGTCCATAAAGCAAGTTGATAATACGGCTTTCACTATCCAATAAATTTGGAATATATTAGTTTTATGGTACGTATACAAGGATATGTTTTGGACTGATCACCCACTATATATATTTGCAAAAGTATTTGGTTAATTGATTAAAGTGAAACCGCATTGATTCGCATTATGCCAACGGATAATTTTGAGTTCTCCCCAAGATTGGTTTTTGGTCAGAAACCATATATTTCCCAATCTAAAAGTTTTTGGATGTAATGTTGCTCCACCACATTGATCTAAGATGGGACCTCAAAGGAGGTTAAGGAATATATGTTGTATATGAATCTCCCTTGATGAGTAAATATATTGAGCCATCAACAAGGGATAAAGTTCAACTTATAGGCTGTTATTTCAGCGAGTCAGTCTTTCAGACAATTAAAGAGGGAGAAGAAAATAAACAGCTGGAAAATAAAATCAGTGAAATAAATTATCTTGATCCTCGTAAAGAATGTGCACTAGAAGTTTAAAAGATAATTCATTTGCAGAGTTAGCAAATTTGATGCCAAAAGCATTTACTGACCCTGATTGAGTGACGAAGTCACATATACCAGCTGTGCTCCAATTAATATTGATGTCATGGGGGGACAATATCAACTGTTATTGAGTCTAGAGACTGCATGAAGGATGATAAATCTATTGGTTCCAAAGATAAGAATCCTCGAAAAGAAAATGAGCAAATTATAAAATGGCAAGACCGATGAATCAAATAATTATGGAGGATCTCCATAAGAGACAATATACATGACTAAGAAAGAAATCCAGGTACCTGGTAATGATAATGATAAGAGATTTCAACTAGCTGTGTCATGTCTGGAATAAAATGGAACCAAGAGCAAATCGACGTCGATAATATTTTGCATGCAGTGAAGCAGTTGAAGAGAATTGAGGATCGTAAACCTCGGTAGAAGAAGATGTATTGAAAAACGTACGTAAAGTGATGATTGGCCAATCATGTAAAAAGCCGTAAAGGCAATTAAAATCTCTTGCAGAGAAGTATTTGGACCAGTAGTGCGTACACTTGAAAGTGTAAAACTAGTAAGACATAAGTGGATCTTTATGAGAAAGATGAATGAAAGTGATATATGAAGAGATATACTTTCTTGTGGTGGATGCAACTATTTTGCAGATCCCTTATCAGTCTGATAATAAGAGAAAGACTTGATTTAATCTCAGAAGGATTTAAACTGCTAGAAGCAGCCTAGAAGAATTTAAATTGCTAGAAGTAGCAAATTTTAGTTCTTGAGAGCACTAGCTATTCGATTGATTAAAGTGAATATGTTTCATGGGGTACTCTTAAAGTGAGTATTATGAGGTTAACTGATATACCCATGTGTATTTATCAAAAGATTATGAATCAATGAGATCCTTGATTTAAACATAATCGAAACTCTTGAAGAGTTACTGGAAGTCGAAATTTGGAAGAAACGACTTTGGAAAGACAACATTGTCTTCAAGTTCTCCAAATTGTAAATCTAAGTAAAGAGATATTTTATCAAAGATACTTGTAGGATTCTACATATAAAATGCTCATATATAGTTGGTTTTGAAGTACCACACTTAAAGTGATATTTGAGCAAGTTGTTGATCACTTTCATGATTGAAATATGTGCTTTCATATGACAAGAAAAAAGCCAACATAATAGCTTTTACAAAAAGAGCATGAATAACTCGTATGTACAAATATGTATAATATGCATATCTAGAAGATTGTAAGTAAAAAGAAATTTGGCATGAAGTCCAAATATACGAAGAAAATATCTTATATACGAGAAAGGATGTTATAGACCAGAAGTCTAATAACCTGAGAAATTATGATAATCATACGAGTGTATTAACTAAGGTTATGCATATATCAATTCCTTAAAGATGATATATATATACGATTGTAATGCATCTCTTGAAGAAGATGCTTTCATGGGAGAAAAATGATGATATGTGTGGTTGTACTTTTTTTCCTTATCATGAGTTTTATCTCATTAGATTTTTCCATGACAAGGTTTTAACGAGTCAGCAAAGAACACACAAATGATAAACACATAAGGGGAATGTAAATATGAAAGTCTATCACAATTCCAAAGATTATTGAGATCATTAGAAGCAAGGAGAATGATCAAGATGGATCATCCAGATACCCATTAATTGCAGAAAAATTGCGATGTACGTCTACTACAAATTTGTTTGACGGACTTATTTACCAAGACGTCTCCAACTGCTACTTTAAAAAAGCTAGTTCATCATATTGGATCACGTCATCTCAAACATTTTAGGTAATGTACTAATGTGGGGGAGTAATAGCGCGTTGCACTATTTTTTTCTTAACTATGGTTTTTCCTAGTAAGATTTTTAACGAGGCAGCATCTTACGCGCATTATGAATATTTTTGTATAATGGTCATCCAAGGGGGAGTGTTATGAATTAATACATGGATGTCCATTATAAAGCACATATTCTAGAAGGTTTAGAATATTCACGGTTTCCTTATTTTTCTTATTCAGCTTGCTTACCAAGTCTATGTAAACATATATATACTTCTATTTATTCATATAATAAAACACACGATAATTTCCTCTCTTATTTTATTCACAGCACATTGACTAATTTCTGTTAACATTTTTTGTTCAGTGTACCATTAAGCGACGAAAGATCATTAGACCAAAAAAATCATATGCCTTTCCACAAAATTTGTTTTTATTAAACAAAATATGAAAAAGTTGTTTCTAACAAAATTTCATTATGACTTTGTTATATTAACTCCAATTAATCTCGATTAATATAGATGTACATATATATAATAAATTTACGGCCACATCTCAAAAGATTATACAAATCTCTGATCCTTCCAAGCAAAACGTAGACTGAGTTAACTTAGAGAGAAAAGAAGAATAGGCTGACGGTGGCGACTGTGCCGGCGACGGAGAGCTTGGCGGTGGTCACGGCACCGTTCTTTGGTGACTCTGCCGTACTGGGTCCATCGCTTGGTCCATCGGCGACGGAGGTGCTGTCGGGTGTGGGAGCCGGCGGAGAGGAGACGGTGGGTGCCTCGGAGGCGTCACTGGGACTGGCGGCTGAGTAATCGTCCTCGGCGGCGGGTCCTTCGGCAGCAGGGGAGGATGCTTTGGGAGAAGAGGCTGAGGATGATGATTTAGGTGCGGCGGCGGAAGAGGATTTTGGTGCGGCGGCCGGAGCCTTGGATGGGGTGGCGGGAGCCTTGGTTGGTGCGGCGGTGGGTGATGGGGATTTCTTGGGGGAGGCTGAGGGAGCGTCGGCGGCGAAAGCGGTGGCCACGGTTAAAGCCAATAGGGCAAATACGACAAATTGGCGTGCCATTTTTTTTCCTTTTTTTTTATTGGTTTCTATTGAGATTAAAAGGAGGATATTCCAAAAGCTAAAGCAGTATTTTATTTTTTATTTTTTTATTTTGTTTTTTCTTACTCTACGGAGAAATACTGCAAAAGCTTTAGGATGTAAGAATAAGACAAGGGGAAGTGAATTTATATGTTTATGAAGATGAGAAAAATTAGGAAAATTGATGGATATGAGAGGAGAAATGAATCTTATAATCTATTTTTAGAAAGTATCTTAAAATAATAGGACAAAAAATGGATTCTAAGAAAACAAAAAAACCAGTTCTCCTATTTGTTAAATCATTGACACTAACTATTATTTGAAATATACTAATATTAGTAGCTGAGATTGAAGTTATGACTTTTGTTTGATTGTATAATTTGTATTCAGAAATTAGAATTGAGAAAAATGCCAAAAAAACCATGAAGTCATACTTTTCAGCCAAAAAAAGCACTAACTATTCGATGGACAAAATAAACTTTCAACTTTCGTCGACTAATCTGTTTAATCCCCAACGTTTTTTCGACCAAGCCGTTTTAGAGCCAACGTTAATCAACTATAACTGTTGACTAATGTCAGGATTAAAAGGCTTGATAAATAAAAAGTTGAGGTTTTTTTTTTGTTAATGAAAAGTTTGAGATTATTTTGGTAAACAAAAAGTTGGCGATTTTTTTGGTAAAAAAGAAATTGAAATTGTTTTACCCAAAAAGTTGTTTTTTTCAAAATATTGGATTAAAGTAGTGGAAACTATTGTGGATGATAAAATATTCATAATTAAAAACTCTAATTCATTAGTTTTGAAAAGAAAATACTGATATGAAAAATAAAATTATTTTTTTAAAAATAAAATCAATTTATGAGAAAGATAACGAAAATATGATTTTTTATTCATAATATTTTTGGAAATAATTACTAAAATTTGGAATATTTACTAACTACTTTATAATATAAAAATTAAAATGTTAGATCACACAATGAAAATGTTACTAAATTTTATAACTATTTACAAAAAAAATTATGAATTAATTTTCACAAATTTATATTACCGATAAATAATTAATCATACTCATGTTATCTCTTGCAATATTTGATTTTATAGTCGAAGATTCACAAAATTTATAAATTTCTTTTTTAATTTAATAAAATCATTTAAAATAGTTTTTGGGTGAAATATTGTTGGGGATATATAATTTTCCATGGAGAAAACGAATCATGTAATTTTCCGGGCTTTAACATATCATTTTAACTATTTTAATATAGAGTTTTGTAAAAAAAAAATTAACTTTTAGATAAAAAAAAATAACTTTTTGCTACAAAAAAATTTCAAATTTTTATTTACCAAAAAGTGCCCAACTTTTATTAACCAAGCCATTATAGTGATATCGTTATGACTAACGTTATGATTTTTTTGGGATTAGGGATTAATGGCTTGGTCAATAAAAGTTAGAGATTAAACATATTAGTCAACGAAAGTTGAAGATTATTGTCTATCGAGTAGTTGGTGTTCTTTTTGGCAGAAAGTTGTGACTTCATGATTTTTTTGACATTTTTTCCAATTAAAATTAGTCTCAAAATACATTTTGGGATTTAATAAAACAAAAACAATTTGGGCTTTAGTCTTAAAGAGTTTATTGTGCTGTTGAACTAAGCCCAAATTAAGACCCCATGCCAGCCTTGACCAATAGATCAGTAATGTTTTGAGAAAGATAGAAGCAGAAGTTCTACTCACTTTTTGACCAAGATTGAGCCAGTTGGAGAGCCCATAAAATGGAAGTGCTTCTGTCTTACAGGCATTACCCTCGTGCTCTTTCTGATGCCCAGCTAGTTACAATTGAAGGTGGAGTAGCTTTGCCTTTACCTTAGCTTTTCGATGCCATCTTCGTGAGTATGATCATTCTAAGGAACCCCGCCTAGGATTTGAAGACAGGACCTCTCCGTCATCATACTGACCGCTCTACCATCGATGGTCAGGCATTGGGTTTGGGGCAAATAGATGGAAAAACAGGCCAGGCCCTTTCAAGGTGTAAAAGTGAAATAGGGAGGGAGCGGAGCTTCGTTACGGTAGACTTGGATGAATCTCAATCCGAATGAGGGTCGGGTTTCGAAGACATTTGTTAATTTTTTTTGACATTTCGAAGACATTTGTTAATGGTCTGACAGAGTTAAGAAAAACAGACAGCATCTCTTAAATTCGATCTTTTTGTCTGTATTGTTCGCTACTTTTTTTTAACGTATTGTTTTTTGAGTTGTCAAAGAAAAAAAAATCTGTTTTTTGTTGTTGTCTTTTAAATCGGTTTCGCGGTGTGTTTTTGGTGGGTCAGGGGGATCTCGGGTCTCTCGGCGGCGCCTAGTTGAGGTCGGCTTCGCGGCGGCTAGAAGTAGTTGTGGCTCTTCGACGGTTGCTTGTTGGGGTCGGTTCTTGTCGCGGAGAGGATCAGTGGCTCTGTGCGGCTCGACGGTGGTTTCTGATGTGAGTATTTCTCTTTGTCTCTTGATTGCGTGAGGACGGTGATCAGTTTCGAGGAGTTAGTCGGGTGACCTCGGAGGTGGTTCGTGTGGAGCGGTGGTTCGTGTGGAGCGGCGGTTCGGCTCGGCTAGGTTTCTCGGTGATGTTCTGTCTCCGTCAGAGGTTGGTGTTGTCCGGTATATCGCCTCTGTCCGGGTATCTCACGGTTTTCCTCCGTCTACTATCGCGCTCCGAGGTGGGGTTTTTTAGGGGAAGGTTCAGGTTTGTGGTTTCGAGGCAGGTATCTCTGGTGGTTGTCGGAGATGCTTTCTGTTCCAAGACGGTGTGAGACCCGTCTAGTTGTGGTGTTGCTCTTCCAAGCTTAGGTCGATGTGGTGTGGCTCCTCTTATCCACGCCGTTTGCTTGTTTTGCTCGGTTTGGTGTAAGTGTTCTCTTGGTGTGGATTGTTTGAGGTTGCATAAGTTAGGTTCTGTGTTCCGTTTATCTTGCTTTCCGAGGAGGTAGTAAGGCTTTTGAGCTGCGAGGTTGCTTGGTGCTATGCTCGCCGACATCGGGAAAACATCTTGGCGGAGCGAGCTAGCGCTTCTAGGCTTCGATAGTTAGTGTAGTCCCGTCTTAGTGACGGATCTAAGTTTTGTTAGTTGAGTGTCGAATCATAGACGTTGAGGATTGTCTTTGTTCGGGCCTCCTCCGACTCCTTAGAGGAAAGTCTTTTTTCGGGTTACCGGATGAAACAACTTATGATCTGCAAAGTGGACATCTTCCGGTCCTTCCTCTTGTTTTTCTCCATCCATCCTTGCTTCGATTTCATATTTTTTCAAGTTTTCAAGCTCCTTATCGCTACTACTTGATACAATGTTGCTTCATAACTTCTGTGTCGACAAAGTACCGATTGTATTTGCTTCCATATTTATTTTTTTTTTTTTTTTTTTTTTTTTTTTTTTTTTTTTTTTTTTTTNTTTTTTTTTTTTTTTTTTTTTTTTTTTTTATCATGGGACCAAGATTTTAAGTTGTTTTAATTTGTTAACTCAATTTATAACACCTAGACATTTCATTTTTTAATATTTACAATTTAGCAACAAAAAAAAAATGTTAGATATTTCTTGTTTCTTTAACCGAAGCTTTCATTAGTCCCGGTAACTTATCTAAGCTTTTCATTTAATGAATTTTCAGTGGCCAATTTAAAATGTAGAGAGAAGAATCATTCAAACTAGAATTGTAATCCGAACCTTTTTTTTTTTATTCAGTTTGCAAATCTAAATATAGCGTATACGTAAAAATTTGCGGCTAATGCAAAGCCCTAATTTCTCTCAATTGTTTGCTTAAGATTGAAGCTTCAACATTCTCTCAATTGTAAATAATTCCAGAAATATCACACCCCAATATTCTACAGAATAACTCACAAACAAAACAAGAAAGAAAAACATAAACATTAGAATCGCAATCAAGATCAAATGTTCTTGTTCTGTAACAACAATTTATGTACGTATTGAAGATTTCTCCGGTTTACTCGGACCGTACTCTATCCAATCTATCAACACTCTTTCTTCCTCTCTCAATCTGATGATGATTCTGATGATGATGATGGTCAACGCTCTTCCTTGCCTTGTCGTGGAAGTCAACGCTCCTCCTCGACCGATCTAAATGCTGCTCGAAAGTGATTCTCAGCTTACTCTTCTTCGACGGACCCTTTGGCGGTTTCTCTTTCTCCCTTCGATCAACGCTTTGCCTTGGCTTCTCTCTTCTATCTACGCTCTGCCTCGGCATTTCCACATCGCTGCTCTGGTTTTCTGATCGGCCCGCCCTTGAGGAGAGAGATCTCTCTACGGTTGTGATGAATTTCTTAAGGTGTTTGATGTATTCAGGGTAGTGTTCTAGATCACAATGGTTACCGCCTTCGAGCCAAAGCGGTTCATACTTCTCTTTAGATAGTTCCCATAATTGTTTTCCATGGGAACAGTCAACAACTTCGTCACAAGTTCCCTGCAACAAGATGAAGAACCAGAGAGAGTTAAAGACACTTGATTCCGGAAAATTAAACAACACAGAGAGAAATGGATATGTAACTCACGTGAATGACGAGAACCGGGCAATTCACAAGTGGAATTTTGTCGATATTCTGCAAAAAAATACATAAACGTGCAACTGTGAAGAAGATAGAAGGATGCAGGAAAATCGAAAAAATGATCCATCAACAAATGATGAATTTATTACCTTGTAGATGTCGAACCAGTATGTCTTCTTCACTGGATACATTACTCTTAGACCTGAAAGAATCGGGCTATGGAGAACAACAGCTCTTAACTGAGGCAATCGAGCAGCGAGATCTAATGTAGGTCCACTTCCTACGGATTGGCCATAGAGGATTATGTCTTCCTGTTTTGCTCCATAGGTCTCTTCAAGACATTTATAAGCAGCTTCGATATCAGCATATGTATGGTGCTCACTAGGCTGCAGTCACACGAAAAAGATTCTTGGATTTAGTTCTATAGCCACTATCAATATCTCTCCTTGTTGATTCTAAAAGACAAACCTTTCCAGTAGATTGTCCATACCCGGAGTAATCGTATCTGCAAGAAAAATGTAGAAAAGCAACATTTATGGAACTAAATCAGGCTATTAAGGATCTGAACTTGTTTTGATTTTTAATCCTACGAAGGATCTGAAGTTGATAGATGTATTGTTCATAAAGATCATTCTGAACTATAAGTGTCAAACACAAGCTGAAACATACAAGAGCTAAGGTACAACAGCTTAAGCATCAGAACTACAACCAAGTTAAGATTTCCAATAGAAGGCTATATCAGAATTTGGGAAAAACCAATGAACAACGTCATACAGATTAGACCCAAAAACATCTTGAACAAAAAAGACTCGAAACAAGAACAACATTCAAACTTTCATCAAAAATTCTGATCAGAATGAATTTGATACGGAGCAGAATCATAGACTTGAACTGTCTCATAACCCAAAAGAACCAATCAAACAGTGAATCAGAAGAAACCAAGAAGGAGAAAAATCTCCAAATTAAAAAAATTAATCAGAAAAAGAAAGAAAATCTCCAAATCCATCCGTTTTCACTTAGAAAACATCATTAACACCAAAATCAACATGGAAACAGACTAGAAATTCCTAATAGTCATAAAAAAAATACGAATTTGATCATATCCAGACACCAAACAGAACACAATTACAGACCAGAAGAGCTAATCATCATGAAAGCTATAATGTGAGAGAGCAAAAGGAAAAAAAAAACAGAGGAAAAGACTGAAAATTTAACATACCCCATAAGATTAACCTTAAGATGGATGCTCAATTCGATGAAGAGCTCATACATCTGGCCCAGATCGGCGGCGTTTCCATGGGAATAAAGCAGCGTAGAGGTAGCCATCGGATGTCTGACGTACATAGCCACGATCTCTGTTCCTCTACGTGTCGGGAGCTTTAAGATTTCGACGTTTTCACGGTGAGGAAATGGGTTCATCAGAAGAAGTCCGGTCAGTTCGTCGTAGACCAGCTTGTAAGACGACGGACTCGGCGGAAAGAAAGCAAACTTCGCCGCAACTGATGACGTCACCCCTCCCATCTCTCTCTCTTTCACAGTCTCTTAGACGAAGAACATTTGTTTCAGCTGCTGAAAGATTGAGATTGAAGCTCTTTTTTGTTCTCGGGAAAGGAGAGAGAGAGGACTTAGGAAGAAAAAGTGGCACTTGAAAGGGTAAAGGAAGAGAATAAAAAGAAACTGTTATTAAAGTTTGGAACTTAAGCTTATTAATTTTTAAAACCTCCATAATTTAATTACAAATAATCAGATGATAATAATACTTCCACTGTAAAATCTTCTTCTGCAATCCGAAATTAACAGAGGAAATAAAAATATTTAAATTAGAGAAATATACAGACAAGATGCAGCTTATGTCAATGGAGTTATATATCTAAATTCAAATAGATGTAGACAAGTATTAAAAAGGGTTACTTTTGCAGATAAAAGGGTTTTAGACTAATAATTTAGCGTTGGTGGAGTGATAAATCATAGGTTATGATTAAACATGTGTATATTTGTATCTTGGAGTCACCGAGTGAACATGAAGGGCACAATGAAATATTATAATTCTTTTTCTTTCTCAACAACTACTTTTCATTAATCCAAATAAAAATTACGAACGGTTTACTTTATCATCTTCAACATGAATTATCCAATTTAACACCATATACAGTTTATAGGTACATAGTTCATAAATGAAAGAGTTTTTTTCTTTTCTTTTTGGTCGCTACTCTATCAATCATTCCATTTACTCTTTTTGGATAGAACACCAACTTGTTTTTGGGAAAACATGTTTTTGATATATATAATCTACTACCAGTTTAAGATTCCGCCATTCTTCTTCACCTATGATCATTGTAACAAGTTGTTCGGAAACGGACTCAAAAATAATATTCCAATATCCAAACGCAGTTGTAGTGAGGATTGCCCACCGTAACGCTTTTGTTTCAGTTTCAATCACCGTTCGTGGTTTCAGTAATGTTTTGGTTCCCATCCACAACACTTTGCTTTCTCCATATCTGAACACCCAACCAATTCCACAATTAGACCCTTCTCGCAGCCTAGTCTCAACAATGTTGCACTTTACCCAGTTTTGTGGTGGAGGTTGCCATTTCCTTTCTGCTAGTTCCGCAAAAGTTGCTGTCATCTCTTGAACTTCAGCGTCTTTTTTATTAGCCATTTATCTGCATCTTCCATTGCTTTACTTACCGGATCATGTGCGCCACAATCCACATTGTTATAAAGATAAAGTCATTTATACTCTTTCATAGTTTTCAAACAATCCAAAGCACTAAGCTTTACGATTTCTGCCTGCTGAGGATGAGTGTAATAGATGTTTAGGACTATATGGATATTAGTGTACAAAGAATTTGTCTATTTTCCATTTGGAGAGCCATGGAGAGACAGCCCACACCAAACGAGCAAACGAGCAAACGAGCAAAAGAGCATTAAAAGAGCAGGTGGATAAAAATAAATACGATTCTGAACAAAAATAAAAATATCAAATAAGAATAGTAAGCAAAATATATATTTTTTATTTAAAAAATAAAAAAGAATAAAGGTATGTTCAATGTTGGTTTGCTTCATGGGGGTCCATGAAATATAAGAAGCGGAAAGCAAATGTTGGAGTGGTGGGTCTTCACTCACGCCTGTGACAGCTTGAAAATATTTTATTGGTAATTTAAATTCTGTTTGGTAAGAAGAATTTGTACTTGTTTTGTAATTTATTTGGTAATTTATATTATTTTATTATTACAAACTGTTTTAGAAAAAAAAAAGAAGTTATCACAACAAACTTGTTACAATCGAAAGACGACTGAACATGTCCACAAAGGCCACCCACATGCATGACCAAGTCTCATAACTACAGTATACAACGAAAGCAAACCTCTAGAAAACGAGATTGAATATTCGAAATATATTAAATTAGTTACTTAATAAATAACTGGGCCTTAGAAGTTGTACTCATGGGCTTCGTCCAGGAGGACCTTATCGTAGTGGGCGTCGCGGTCGCGGCAAAGTGAAGCTTCTTAATCTTTTATAAAAAAAAAACACACAAATTTAAGTTTTAGAAAACCGTAAACTAAAAAGAAAATGGAGTATTTTGGTTTATTGAAAAAATGTAAGAAAATAAATTAATTGCAATTTCAAAGTTCGAACTCGTGATGCGATTTACTACTATGCTAAAAAGACATTTTACCGAAATTTGTCTTACACAAATAAGAACCCAAAGCATAGAGTTGCCTTAATTAGAATCAGGACCAGACCTATATACAAACATACTTGTTTAACCTAGTAAATGAATTTTTGTTTTACTAGATCTAAGTCCAAAGAGAAAGTATTGTGTTTAGGAGATAATAAGAATTCAGTTCAAATATATCTGAATAAAAATGGGTTAATTTATTGGGATAAATACGGTCTTTCCTACGGATCAAACAATTAATGTCTTCTGTTCACGTCTGATAGATGAAAGTGACAACGCTTTAAGTGTAGGGAAGTGCAACGGTATGGGAGATGCTCATACCGCGCCTAATCCGTTGCTTCCCAGGCCGTACACTGAGGGAGGTAGCGACGCAGAAAGGCTTGGTCGAGTAGCATGAGCAAACTGCCAAAGAAAGTAGGTGAGAAGTCAGACGCATTATGGGTACAAGACCCATTTAACATATCCGATATCCGACCCAATGACCTAACAACCCGGCAGTCCAGGATCCGACCCGACATACTAACTCGGGTCATGTAAAACTCTATAAATTCCACCCCTTCTCCAACGAGAAAGGGGTTCGCACATTTTCTCATACTTTCGTATAAATTGCTGTAAGTTATGTGTGCTTGTTACTTCTAAACACTTAGCTTTCCTATTTTTAGAGACTCTGAGTCTTACTTCCAACCATTTTATGGTCACATTCACGGTCGTTCCTAAACCGTGGAGATCTCTCTCCCAAACTCTTTTTTTTTTTTTTTTTAACTCAAAGAGCCCACATTTCAAAGCCCATCGTGGATCCATCCCTTCTTTCGGATCCGATAGACATCTTCTTTCACCCCGTTTTCCGATCACTCTTTCCGTTCTCTAATTCACCAATACGTGGTTTTTTTTTATACGTTTTTTGACTTGGGCGTCGGAGAGCCATCGGAAAACACTCCTCTTTTATGTTTTTCGGGCTTTCACATTTTTACTTGTTTTGTAGAAAACTTGTCACGAAAAATCCCTTAAACAACTATCATATCATATTTTAATATAAGCGCTCCTTTTCTTGAATTTGCGATCAAATGATATAATTTACTAACTAGAAAAAAAAAGATATAATTAATGTTCAAAAAAAAAAGATATAATTTTAATAAACAGTAAATGAAATAAAATTCAAAAGATAGCAAGAAGTGTAATTTACGTAGATAGTGAGTTAAATTTTAAATTTGATACCAACAAACTGATTGCATGAGGGTCCCGAGTTGCATGCACGTGCGTCAATATTTCATCATTTAGTTTGTTCCATTCCTGATGTATACTTTTTCTCTTTCATTCTCAATTATTTTGTCTGATTGACTTTTGTATAGACGATAAATTTACTGTTTTGTATATCAATAAAGTATATTTTTAAATTTTGTTTATTATTTTTTATTACTAGGTAAACCATGAAACCATTTCCATTAAATTTTAGTAACGTGATCAAAGTACTAAAAGAATTTTTGTTGAGTGCTCTTAATTCTTATGGTCGGAATTTTCTGATTTTATCTTCATTTTCGTCATCAAGTTACCTGAGTTTTATGATTTTTATCGCAGCCAAACTTCAATCTTAACTTACGACATTTTTTTTTTTAATAATGCAAGATTTCAAGGATATATAGTGGCAAAAGGGAAATACTCTTTTTTCTCTTTGCCATTATATATTCTTTACAATTTAAATAATTACAAGCTACCTGAACTTTTTATTAAGAGTGTGATTAGTATTTTTGTGGTAAAATATCCGGGATATGTGATCCGGTCTGAAATCTAATTCGATCCGCTTCGAAAAATAAGATATATGAGGTTTTTTGAATCTGAATCCGGATAAATAGACTTAAAGATCAGGATACCCGGATCAGATCCGGATTTTCTTTCAACTATAATTTTTTAAAAAATATACAATATAATTCATATAATAAATAGAAAATACCATAAAATATGATCAAAACTAAAATTTATTTATAAAAATTAGAGTATTATTATGAATATCCATTATAAATATGTTCTAATATGTTTATATAAATCAGTTTGAAAATTTATATATGGTACATTCTATTTAATTTTATTGTTTATTTAATATATTATTTTAATTATTTTGTTAACACGCTAACAAAAATATATGATACTTGTTAACGTGCTAACAATAATATGTGATACTTGTAACATGTTAACATAGTATGTTAACGTATTATCGTGCTAACAATAATATATGATACTTGTTATTATTATTAGCACGCTAACAAGTATCGGATAGCCACTACAAGAAAACACCCCTTTTGCAACGACATATATCGTTGTAAACTCGTTGCAAAACATGTGTACCATCGAATTTGCGACGAAACGTAAATCGTCGTTGACTGATCGTCATAAACCAAAATCGTCGTAAAATCACGAGGGAAAAAAATCGTCGCTAAATCGTCGGTAAAAAATCGTCGTAAAATCGTCGCAAATTTTACTTTGAAATTACGACGAATCAAAATACGTCGTAAGAACGATGGCAATTCGAAGGCAATTTACGACAAAACAATGACGAATTTATGATGATTATGTGGACAAATATTTGTCGTAAATCGGAGGTAGATATTTCATTGTAAATTCGTCGAAAGACTGTAATCGTCGCAAAATCGTCGTTAATGAATTGTCGTAAAATCGTCGCAAATAAACGTCGTAAAATTGTCGCTAACTAACAACGATTTACGACGATTGTTAATTGTTTTAGTTTAATTAATTAATGAATTATAAAATTAATTTTATTTTTAAAATTTAATTAATTTCGAAATTATAATTTGAAATTAAAAAAAAAAAAAAATTATATAATAAAATTTTCTTACAAATATTCTTACTAAAAAGATTATCAAATAATAAAATTTATAAAGTTATTACAAAATCATCGATACCCAAATTGTCATCGGCTCGTGGCTCCCCATCTCTCGTCGGACCGGTTGTCTGCGTCAGTGGCTGATTGCTTGACCCCGCTCCTTGTGCCGCTGCCGCATCTGCCTCTGCTCGTCTTCGTCGCTGTTCCCGCAACAAGGCATGCATTGCCGGGTTATCTCACTACAAAAAAACATGGTGTTTTCCGACGGCCGTAATTCCGTCGGTAATTTTCGACGGATTTCTGACGGAATTTGGACGAAATTAACATCCGTCGGAAATCCGTGGGAAATCCGTGGGAAATTTTCCGACGGATTTCCGACGGATTAGTGTAATCTCGGAAATCCATGGGAAAATTTCCGACGGATTTCCGACGGATGACCAAAAATATGGTTTAGGGTATAAAGTTTAGGTTTTTTTTTATAGAAATTGTAGAGAAACAATTGTATGATGTATATACAATAGCTTCAACATGTCAAATTTCAAAATAAATGTGTGTTATAGATTTTATAAAATTTGATGGAAGTGTTAGTATAGTTTAGAGTATAAGGTATAGTAGATGTTATGTGAAATGTTTAAGTTTTATGTTATAAAATTAATAAACTCATAGAAATTCTTTAACATTGATGAACTACCAATTTTTTTGAATGAAACATGTAGATTAGTGATAGTTAAATCATATCACGTAACCCTAAACCCCAAATATACCCTAAATCCGTGGGAAATCCGTGAGAAATTTTTCGACGAATTTCCGACGGATTAGTGTTATCTCGGAAATCCGTGGGAAATTTGCCGACGGATTAGTGTAATCTCGGAAATCCGTGAGAAATCCGTGGGAAATTTTCCGACGGATTTCCGACGGATGACCAAAAATATGATTTAGGGTATAAGGTTTATGTTTTTTTTTTTGTAGAAATTGTAGAGAAACAATTGTATGATGTATATATAATAGTTTCAACTTGTCAAATTTCAAAATAAATGTGTGTTATAGATTTTATAAAATTGATGAAAGTGTTAGTATAAGTTAGAGTATAAGGTATAGTAAATGTTATGTGAAATGTTTAAGTTTTATGTTGTAAAATTAATAAACTCATAGAAAGTCTTTAACATTGATGAACTAACAATTTTTTTGAATGAAACATGTAGATTAGGGATAGTTAAACCATATCACATAGCCCTAAACCCTAAACCCCAAATATACCCTAAATCCGTGGAAAATCCGTGGGAAATTTCTGACAGATTTCCGACGGATCTGGGTCATTCGATACGTGTTAGTTGACTGCCCAATAGAAACACATGCGTGGTATATTACCATATCCGTCGGAAATTTCCCACGGATTTCCCACGGATTTCCGACGGATTTTGGTTTTTTCGAGACCGCGGGAGATTTACTGCCTAAACGAAAAATTTTTAGATGATCCGACGGATATAGCCGTCGGAAATCCATAGATTTATTATCCACGAAACGTCTTCTCCCTCATTTCTCTCTTTCTCCTTATCTCTCTTACCGTTTTTCTTCTTCTTCTCTCTCTAAAATCGGACGATTTCGGGTTCTATCACTTCCAATCTCTCTAAATCTTCTTTCTTCATCATCAATCATGGATCATGTGTAAGTGTTTATTTTTTTTTTGTAAATTTTGTTAGTTTTAATAGTTTTTATAGTTTATTAGATTTAGGTGGTTAATTTAGATAGTTTTTTTTTTGGAATGAGATTTTTTGTGTATTTGTTTGGTGGAATGAAATTTGTTAGGGTTTATGAGATTATAATTGTTAGATTAGAATTTTAGTAAACTTTTTTTAATTAGAAACCTTATAATACTTCCACGTTTAGTAAATTACAAAACCTTTTTAGAGTTAATTTTTTTTTAATTAGAAACCTTAACAATACTTATAATTTTAATAAAGTTTTTTTAATTAGAAACGTTTTAGTATTTAGAATTTTTTAGGGTTTTTGAAATATTTAGTATTTAGAAAATTAGAATCAATTTTTTCAGATTTTTTTAATAATGTAAAACGTTTTTAATTTTTTGATTTTTATAAAAACGTTTATAGGTTATTTTATAAAATGTTTACAGAAATTTATATAATAAAAAACATATTAAAAACGTTTTTAGAATTTTTATGAAAGTTTTGAATTTTTCAAAATCGTCGCTAAATCGTCGCAAAGTTGTTGTAATTTACGACGATTTTACGACGATTTCTATGAAATCCATCTAAACCCTTAAAAAACCCTATGCCCTAAGAACCTAAACCTTAACATCTTAACCCTCTTGACAATAATGTTTATTGTATAGGGAATAAGGTAAATGTATACATGAGATTCATAGAAATCGTCGCAAATTTACGATGATTTTGCGACGATTTCTATGAAATTTCATGTATACCCTAAACCCTATGCCCTAAGAACCTAAACTTTAACATCTTAACCCTCATGACAATAATGTTTATTGTATAGGGAAAAAGGTAAAAATATACATGACATTCATAGAAATCGTCGCAAATCGCAAATTTACGACGATTTCTATGAAATCTCATGTATACCCTAAACCATATGTTCTAAGAACCTAAACTTTAACATCTTAACCCTCATGACAATAATTTTTATTGTATAGGGAATAAGGTAAATGTATACATGAGATTTCATAGAAATCGTCGCAATATCGTCGTAAATTTGCGACGGCGACTGTGCCGGTTCTATGACGACGAATTTGCAACGAATTCTATGAAATCCCATGTTTAGGGTCTTGACATCTCATTGCAAAATACAAATGAGATGTTAAGATGTTAAAGTTTAGGTATATGGCTTAGGGTTTAGGGTTTATATAGATTTAATAGAATTCGTCACAAAATCATCGCATATTTGCGACGATTATTATGAAATCTCAGGTTTAGGTTATTTGGGCATAGGGTTTAGGGTATACATGAGATTTCATAGAAATCATCGCAATATCGTCGTAAATTTGCGACGATTTTACGATGAATTCTATGAAATCTCATGTTTAGGGTCCTGCCATCTCATTGCAAAATACAAATGAGATGTTAAGATGTTAAAGTTTAGGTATAGGGCATAGGGTTTAGGGTTTAGATGGAGTTAATAGAATTCGTCGCAAAATCGTTGCAAATTTGCGACGATTTTGCGACGATTATTATGAAATCTCGTGTATACCTTTACTTTATTCCCTATATAATAAACATTATTGTCACGAGGGTTAAGATGTTAAGGTTTAGGTTCTAAGGGCATAGGGTTTAGGGTATATATGAGATTTTATAGAATTCATCACAAAATCGTCGTAAATTTGCGACGGTTAATATGAAATCTCATGTATACCTTTACTTTATTCCTTATACAATAAACATTATTGTCATGGGGGTTAAGATGTTAAAGTTTAGGTTCTTAGGGCATAAGGTAAATGTATACATGAGATTATGTTCTTAGGGCATAAGGTTTAGGGTATACATGAGATTTCTATGAAATCACATGTATACCTTTACCTTATTCCCTATACAATAAACATTATTGTCATGAGGGTTAAGATGTTAAGGTTTAGGTTCTTAGGGCATAGGGTTTAGATGAATTTCATAGAAATCATCGCAAAATCGTTGTAAATTTATAACGATTTTGCGACGATTCCTATGAAATGCCCTAAACCCTAAATCTCGATCCCCTCTCCGATCATCTCCGCTCTTTTCACACCGAAGGTGCGGCGATTAATAAACCGTACACCCATGAATTTAAACGTGTTCACCTAACTCATATATCGTCGGGAAACCGTTGTAAAGTTCAACGAATATAAATCATTGGTAATTCGTCGGTAATTACCGACGATATTACAACGTTTTATAGAAACCTAAGTAAATCATTGCTAGTTTACGATGATTTTTTAAATCGTCGGTAATCGGACCGAATTTGACAGCGAGTTTACGAAGAAATATTTCGTCCCAATGTTACGACGATATTGATTTACGACGAAAATAAATCATTGCTATAACTATTTTTTCTTGTAGTGAGAACATTAACAAATACCATAAATTATTGTTAAGACGTTAATAAATATCAGATATTTTTGTTAGCACGTTAACAAGTATCACATATTATTGTTACCACGCTAATATACTATGTTAACACGTTACAATATCAGATATTATTGTTAGCACGCTAACAAGTATCAGATGGGACGTTAACAAGTATCATATATTATTGTTAACACGTTAACAGTAATATCTGATACTTTTGTTAGCATGTTAACAAGTATCATATATTATTGTTAGCACGCTATCAAATATTGGATATTATGTTTTCCGATGATGAATAGTATCGACGACTTTAAATGAACAGTGTTGGCGGGCAGTTGATAAACAGTTTCGCCGGTTTTATTCATTGATAACACGATTTACAAAGTAATGGCATTAGGAGTAATGAAGAAAAAAAAAGAATATTTTATTCTAATTTTTTTTCTCTTTTCTATTAAACTAATTTCAAATTATCCATTGTTATATAACTAATTATCCACCATTCATATACACTTTAAAAACTCTTTTCTTTTTCGTATTAATTCAACTTGCTATAGTTGGAACTATAACATAACTTGAAATAGTTTATGTAGGTTACTAATAATTAATTTTAATATATAATAAAGTAATATTTGATTTTTTACTAAATGAAATTACAAAGTTTTAGTAGTAAATATATATTAGTAATGACACCAGTCAAAATTAAAAAATTACATAATTAATTACATTCTATGGAAAGAATAGTTAAAAGACTCTTTTCTTTGGTCAACCATTCATATACACTTAAAATAATCTTTTCTTTTTCATATTAATTCAACTTGCTATAGTTGGAACTATAACATAACTTGAAATAGTTTTATATAGGTTACTAATAATTAATTTTAATATCTAATAAAGTAATATTTGATTTTTTACTAAATGAAATTACAAATTTTTAGTAGTAAATATATATTAGTAATGACACCAGTCAAAATTAAAAAAAAATCATAATTCTATATGGAGAGAATAGTTATATATCCATTTTAATTAATTATTAATTTATCACTAATTTGATTCCAATTGTGTAGTCTGGGAAATATGAAGGTTATATAAATCTATAGATTTCCTTGGATACACTATACTTCTTTTTGGGTCAACACACCAAAATATGAATTTAATCAACAACAATTGAAACAAAAATGTCTATCATTGTCTTATAAAAAAGGAGTTTAATTAATCATTTAATTTTAGTTCACTGGACCTATTAGATATTCTATTCTCTTTTTTTTTGACATAGATATTCTATTCTTTGCTTGTGTGTGCATATATATATATATATATATAGAGAGGTATATACAGACCAAGAAAAAGCACTATAAGAGATACACAATTATTTTTTTTGTTAAAGAAGAGATACACCATTATTAAAATAGGATCAGTCTAATTAGAAAGACAATGCTGGTCTTATCCATATTTTTGTCGTTAGGATCTGTCTTTCTCTCTATTTTGATTCTTTATATTTCAATATCTAAGCAAAATGAAACAACAGATCATCACTCGTCGCTAAATGGTAGCATGGGATGGCCTTTCATTGGAGAAACTCTTTCTTTCTTCAAACCTCATAGATCAGACTCCATTGGCACATTCTTGCAACAACGTGTTTCACGGTAATAATGACCTCTTTTCTTTACGATTATCTTCTTTATATATATAATATAATCTCCCGAAAAAATATATATAAGTATATTTATTTCACAGAAAATATCTGAAGTTTTGCATATATGACAATCTTGTTTTTCGATTGTTTTTTGTTGTTGTTGTTGTTAATATATATGTAAGTCTCGTAAAATGAATTATTTACCATTTTCTATAGAAAATTATCCAAGAGAAAAGAAAACTACAAAAGTTTTTTATTTTGTAAATCTATATATATAGTAATACAACCTAATACTTCTATAAAAATACTTTACCTAAATTGAAGAAAATTTTGAATATTTTTTCAGGTATGGAAAAGTGTTCAAGTCAAATCTATGTGGTGGAAAAGCCATAGTCTCATGTGACCAAGAACTCAATATGTTCATTCTTCAAAACGAAGGGAAGTTATTTACATCGGATTATCCAAAAGCGATGCATGACATTCTCGGCGAATATTCCCTCCTACTAGTCACCGGAGAAATTCACAGGAAACTAAAAAATGTTATCATTAGCTTCATCAATCTCACAAAGTCGAAACCCGAGTTTCTTCTCTGCGCAGAGAAGCTCTCTATCTCGATGCTAGAGTCATGGAAAAATTGCCGACAAATCGAATTCCATAAAGAAGTTAAAATGGTAATTAATTTATCATCGATCGATCGTGTCCTATAAAAAACTTAATTTAATCGATCTTTTCTAATTTTGATACTGTATATACCTTTCTTGTGGTTGAATCATACAGTTTACTCTTAGTGTTATGGTAAACCAGCTCTTGAGCATCAAACCAGAAGACCCAGCAAGACGTTATGTACTGGAAGATTTTTTATCTTATATGAAAGGGTTTATATCGTTACCAATACCACTTCCAGGAACGGCTTATACAAACGCAATTAAGGTTAGATCCAATTCCTAATACATATATTTTAGAGAGTAATTAATTATGCTTTGTTTGTAATTTTATACAAAATTGAGCCATTCATAAGAAAAATAAACACTTAGATTCTAGGGTTTTGCACGTCTGCTATATCCACTTGGGTCAGGCTTTATCATAATGTTGATATGCAAATACCTAACATATGTATACTATATATTTTTTTGTTGCAAATATATATATATACTACATATATAGATATAAATCATTTACAATGTTTTCCAGGCTAGGAAGAGATTGTCCGCGAGGGTTATGGGGATGATAAAACAAAGAGAGCATGAAGAAGAAGAGATGAAGAAGTCACTAAGAGAAGAAGATTTTCTAGATGTGATAATGTCAAATGAAGATCTAAATCATGAAGAGAAAGTTAGCATTGTATTGGACATTTTGCTTGGAGGCTTTGAAACAAGTGCCACTCTACTTTCCTTAGTTGTCTATTTTCTTGCAAATTCTCCAAATCTTCTTCAAAAACTCAAGGTTTAATTCTCTTTTTTCTCCTTAATTATATATATGTATATATAAGTACTTTTATATATCTGCATATATGTATATGTTTATCCATGTGAATGTGTACAGGAAGAACATGAAGCCATTAGAGCCAAGAAAGGAGATGGAGAACTCTTGAATTGGGAAGACTATCAGAAGATGGAATTCACTCAATGTGTATGTTTCATAAAACGATCCCATCAATTTTTTGCTATTTTTTCTGCAAAATCATATGATTATATTTAGATTATTTGATCTTTAGTTTTTGACTTTTTTTTAACATATTTACATTTACATCATGAAATCAATTGGATCGAATTGATACAGGTGATGTCTGAGGCACTGCGATGTGGAAATATCGTCAAGACGGTACATAGAAAAGCTACCCACGATATTAAATTCAAAGGTTAATTAATTTCGATTATCATATTGATTGTTTTTTACTATCTCATTGTAATTATTAAACTAAATTGTTTTTATAATATGCTTGATCAGAATATGTGATTCCAAAGGGATGGAAGGTGTTTCCTATATTCACAGCAGTACATCTTGATCCATCTCTTTATGAGAATCCTTTTGAATTTAATCCCATGAGATGGACCGTAAGTAAATTATTTTAAAAACAGATAGATTCAAATGGTACGGAAAAAACAATAAAGCAAGAAAAGTGAAATATGAAACTAATTTTGTTTTTTTTTTATAAAAAAATATATATTTAAATCGGATAAGGGGAAGATGAACAAGAAAACGACGGCGTTTGGAGGAGGAGTAAGGGTATGTCCTGGTGGTGAACTTGGAAAACTCCAAATTGCTTTCTTCCTTCATCATCTTGTCCTCTCTTATAGGTTTGTCTCCGTTTAAATCTCTCTTTTTAGTTGACTAATTAATTGATGGACTCTGCCTTATCCGACACAATCATCTATTAATTTTTGCGTTATAATGTTTTATTATAGTTTGCTACACGTACTATACGTACCATTTAAGTTTAGAAAATAACATTAGCTCATATGGAAGTAATTCACTTCTTTTATTAAAAAAAAATAAAAAAATTGAATTCGTTATTCTTTTGCTTTGGTTTTTGAATTGTCTTTTTCATGATTTCAGTTTATTTTTTTAACTGATTTCAATTTTTTTACTGATGGATAAATTTGTTTGAAAACATATATATGTGTTTTATCGAATATTAATGTACAATACGAATTGGTTTAACCAGATACGCCTTTGTAAACTTACGAAATTTATGTATCGGTAGGTGGAAAATAGAGTCAGATGAAATGCCAATAGCGCATCCTTACGTGGAGTTTAAGAGAGGCATGCTTTTGGAGATCGACCCAACAAGTTAAATCCATGAACAATTTGCTGCTTTAATAAGGAATCCATCTTAGATGGAAGTATTATTTAACTTTTTTATATATAAAAAAAATCCAATGTTCAACAATATTGATTTAATCTTAACATGTTTACTAAAAAAAAAAAAATTGATTTAATATTAATGATCGTATTTTAATAAATTGCTTCCGTATTCCCAATCACTATATCTAGTCATAGAGTTCTGTCATCTGTTTACTGTTCTTAGTTTCGTGTTGGGATTTTGAAATGAAATGAGTATTTGTCTTTGGATAGTACATTTTCTATTTAAGTTGCCACGTTAATAGTTTATGCCCTAAAAAATATTAAACGTTAAAATGTTAAGATTTTGATTTTAAATTATATTAGTGTGTTCAAATATTTGATTAGGTAATCTAATAAGATATTATTAAAGTTTAAAGATATATCAAGTACGTATGATCTTTGTATAAATACAATAAAAGAATTAGAATCTTAGACCCCCTTTGAGACTGTAAGTTAAACATGTGTTGATTTCAACCACTATCCATTCCACTATATAAATATTTTTTAAAAAAAAATTCGGGAAAAAGTTACAAACAAGACACATAATCAAAATGTAACTAGAGAAAATACAGAATCATAACTTTAGTCTCTTTACACGAAATCGAATTATACATTTAATGTTTATCTAGATTTTCATCCGTCTCTACATAAAGTCTCTAGGAAGAGATAATTTATACGGGTAGTTACCATTTTGACTTTGAAAAGATTTGTCGAAGACATACTTATTGTTAAGAGAAGAAGGATTAACTTGCATGAAAAGGTAATTACCGGCAAAGAGATCGCCAAAGTGTGATTGACTCTCCTTCAACCTCTTCAATATTTTAAAAATTCCAATTTTAACCTTTATCGCTTTCTTCCTCACAAATCCCCTAAGTCTCCGGATCTTAACTCTAAACCTAACCCTCCTTCTTCCTCCCAATGACACCACTCTCTTGAACCTGTACAAAAAAGTCTCATTAAAAAATAAATCTTCATGAAACACTTCGATAATATCATAGAATTGTGATGAAGATGATTGTGTATAATATATTCATTAATAATTTTAAAATCCGGAGCTTGTATTGTGTGAGTACAGTACACCCTTAGTATTCCCCAATTTATAATCGGTCCTGATTAAAGGGGAAAAAAACCTGTAAGGATATGATGACGATCTCCTTGTTGCTTCTCCAAAGACATCATCTTCTAAAGAAAGCTTCTTGTAAGGGAGATTGATGATTTTGGGAGAGGAAGCCATGGAAATTGGATTTAAAATGGTGATTTTGAGTAGTTTCCAAGAGATTTGTTCGAGAATTGTATTTCATCCATTAACTATATGAGTTGTCATTATTGTTGATGTTTAAATGTGTATGGTTGGTGGGTCGATTTATTTGAAGTAGTTAGATGTGTGTACGTGAATTTATTGCGATACCTCAATATATCTAATTTTGCATAGATTTTAATATAGATATATATATGCAATAATTGTTTTTCTATCTATACTACTAATTGGGAATCATTCACATATTATTTACAGAAAAAGTCATTGAATTTTAAGGCAACTTCTAAAATTTCATTAAAGATGATTTTGTACTATTTTCTCTATATATCTTTCTCTCATTCTCGATTTTTTTTTTAAATTAAACAATAATTACTAAAAATATTTAATAACCAATCAAATTGAATAAAGAAAATTTGATATCCAATTATATCATATTAAGCATTATATATACTATCTTATATTGTTTCATCTATTTTGTTTATATATTAAATCATCACATCATCCATATAATAATAAAAAAATTATAATCTTTTCCGCATATGTTTTCAAATTTTTTATAGCGACATAAATTATTCAACATATAAAAACAAATGAGCATGTATTTATGTTTTGAGGACTACGATCTTGATTGGTAAAGCATTTAAAAAAGTATTAAGTTTTTTATCAACCAATCAACAAAGCATTTAGAAAAATATTTAGAAGCGGCAAATGTTCCTCCCTCTATGTTTTCATATTAAGTTTTTGATAGAGTATTAACTTATAAAATATCAAAAAAAATTAAAATAATTTTATATCACTAATTTATTTTATTAAATAATATCAAAAAATTATGTTTATATTAAAGTGTAAATTTTATACTTTTAAACCAATATTTACCATTATTTTTTTATTAATTTTCAAATAAAAATATAATATAATAAATACAAATATGAAAACAATTATTAAAAATTATATTATAAATATAACTATAAATATAGTGCTTACGAATAAATATATTAAATAATTTTATATATAATATTTCACAGCTCTGCCAATCACTTAAAATATATACATTAATCAGAACATATACCTTCAGCAGCATACTGTTTCTGCTGCATAGTGCTACTGCTCTACTATCAGTTATACCAATCAAGCCTTATGTTGTTACGTGGATTAGCTTGTTAATGCAAAATATCTTAGCTCAATGTAAGACAAATTAACCGATTTTGACACTTATAAATGTACAATTACAGTCATATTAAAAACAATCGTAAATTGTGATTATTAAAGCATATAATCTACAAGATTATTACCATATTAATATCAAACTAATTCATACTTTTATTATACAAAATATAACATATATTATTATCATATAACCTTTCACCGATTGTTTTATTTAAATTTCAATATTCTAAAAATTATGATTTCGCGCTGCAGCGCAGATAAAAGCCTAGTTAGTATTAAAAAAATGTGATAGTGTGTGAGAATGAATATATATAGAGAACGTTAGTTGGTTTGATTTGATATATAATCACACTTTTTAGGACATCAGCATGTGATTCATTCACTATATAGCTAACACGGACGCTCATCATGTGAAAGCAAAAGTTGGTGTCTAGTGTCTGTGCATGTGTCTCTTTCGATTTTCTGAATTTTCAAATTACCAAATTATTAGAAACAAAAAAATCATAATGATGAACTTAGGATCACACATCGATAACATTTTTACTCCAACGAAAGAAGAATAAAAGAAGTCAACGAATTTTGGAACAAGATCAAGTTAGGAAACTGAATCAATGAACAAAACGAACACTTTTTTTTTTTTTTTTACACAAAGATCCGATCTTTCTCGGAGAAACCTCAGTAGTTAGATCAAACTAGATTCCCAAAAGAAATTGAACAAGCAAGGGTTGTCGTTGTGGTCTACTTGTTAGTAGAGCTTTATTCTTGTCTGGATTGGTGCACGGCAAATGGGACACATTTGAAGATCCGGTCCACACTCGCAACAAGTCTTGTATCAAAACAGAAACCAAGTTAGTTCGATGTTTCAATCGATCAGGTAGAAGTAGAAGAAGAAGAAGAAGAATTGTGTTTGTTGGATTTACCTGATGGCCACAACCAAAGGCCATGTCTTTCGGGTTGCTCAGACAAATCGGACATAGCTGTTACAGAGAACCAAGAACATGAAGTTTCAAACTCTTTAAATAACAGATTTTGACATATCTTTCAGATTTTGGAAGTACCTGGTTATCAGAAGCGGAGGTTGTAGCGGTCGGCATGGGACTAGACCTTACGGGATAGCTTTCAGTTGGATAAGGAGGTACACTCGGTTTGAAACTTGGAAGACGGGAAGCCTTTGGCGTGTTGTAAGACGATGATCCACCATGCATTGGAGGCGGAAGAGGGAATCGTTCCGGGATATTCCCATTTCTTCTTCTGCAACAAAAACAAAAATTGAAGAGCAAGAAAAAGTTAAGAACTTTTGGGGGTGAAAATTGAAGCCAAATTGATAAAGATTATGGTTGATGATTTACCCTAAAAGGTTAAGCTCTATTGTCGCCTTGTACTGTTGAGGAATCTCCATGAGAGCAGAAAGGGCAAACTCTGTGTCCTTCAAGGACTGAGCTTTGTTCTTTGACATGATCTCTGTGAAATTCACGAACTAGAAACAGAAAATCATATCAAAAGATAAGAAAATAACCAACCTTTGATGATTTTAGCTCAATAGAAACTTACTTGGAAGTTATCGAAAGCTCGGGCGGGAATATTATCGTCAAATTCCCTCATCATGTCCCATGGTCCATCCCCAACCCCGACTAAGATGATTGATAGAGGAAGCTTACTGGTCATAGCAAAGAAAGTAAATCATAAAACTAGCGAGAGAGAGAACTTCAATGGAGAAAACAGCATGAAAAGATTAGCCAATGTTCCAACCTCGCTTGCACAATAGCATCCACGGTCTTCTGTTCTTGCGGACTTAACTGTCCATTTTCCGTGTCAACACTTCTTGTAACCTGAAACGGTCAATTGAGGCTTCTTCTCTTGACACAAAAACAAAGGATCGCACAGGTATTATTAGTACCTGCCCATCTGCTATTATCACTAGGACGTGATATTGGCCACCACTCTGCTCAACAATGGTCATGGCCATATCGATCATCGGGGCAAACGAGGTTGGCCCTGAAAAATATTCAACATTTCACATTTAAGAGCTTAGCTAGCATTTCTTGAAACTGCGGCCAAATAAGGGAAATAAATAAACCTGCAAGCTTAAGCTGAGGCACGATCTCTTTATACCGGGCAAGTACTTCCTCAAATCCATTACAGAATCTATCTTCTGGATTAAAACTAAACACATCTTGATCATGTGTTGATGCATCTCCAAAACCATAACACGGAATCAAGTTGTCCTCGTCAAAGGCGGCTAAGCTTCTTCCTATGATAGTTATCGCTTGTTCGTAAGGATTGGGACTACTGCCTATGAAGTGTAAGCTTTTCCTATTGAAGGATTTGGCCCCTGTTATCAACAACAACAAGAAATAGGCTGTTTTGAGTGTGAAACCATTTGATGCATTACACCAAAGACAGAATCATGAATCTCACCAACCTGTCCATTCGTTGCTCTTGGTGAAATCAATACCAACGATGAGATTTGAAGATTCTAGACCCGCACGTGCAAGAGCCTCCGTCACCTGAATGAAATAGAACACAATGTGAACTTTTATTTTTGTCAAACCCATAAGAATCTACGGCTTCCAAGCTTTGTAATCATCAAGAAGCAAACTAGATTCCGCTAAAAACCAACTAGAGATTCAGCTCACCTGTTCCAAAGAGGAGTAATTATCAGAAATTCTTGAATACTTCCGTTCCAACCTCTTCTTATCACTGCCATAACTTTGAGAAGGCGGCTGAGAGTAAGGCTGAGTACTATATGAAGGTGTAGGAGGTTGCGCATACTCGGGAGGTAGAGCATATGAAGGTGGAGGAGGAGGATAGTTATAGCTTTCCGGACCATATTGAGGATAGCTTTGATGAGAAGCCCATGAAGATGAAGATGGTGATGCTGATGAAGCTGGAGCTGACCTAAACGATGACGGAGACCCCTGTCTCCAATTTTCTTTTGAGTTCCCTGTCCCCATAAAACTTAAAAACTAAACCCTTTTAATTCAAATCAAACCCTCTCAGGTCAATTCAGTACCTGCAAACAAAAGATACAGAAAGATTTGGCATTTAGAATATATTCACGAAATCCCAGAAAAAAATGCAAAAGCTTTGTTAAGATTTTGATGTTAACTCGCTAGAAGATGCAGTTACCTAATTCGTAAAAAAGGCGAAAGTTTATCTTGGACAGATGTTGTTGAATTTTCTCACCGCTTACGAAATAGCTTTTAAATCGAAGGTTGGTGGTCTTTTATAAAGAAAGGAGATTCAATCACATCACGTAATTTTCCTCAAGAGACTGGGCAAACAAACAAAAAAACGCGATTTAGTGACTTCTAGATTAAGATAAAGTCCAATTACGAAAACTTGCTGCAATACTCCAACCCCAGAATTAGTAAAAACCAGTTTCTGACAAATCTACGAGCACCCCAATTAGTTTTTTCCCGAACTGAACGGAAACATCCTCGAATTATCAAACCAAAAGACTGACCCAAAAACGAAAATACATAGATTCGAGGCTGAATCTCCCGACATTACAATGACCCATTTCGATCGAGGAGGGGTGTTATAGAGAAGGAAAATTGTCTACCTTTTCACTTGACGAAGAAGATGAAGAAGCAACAGGAATAACGAATCACACAAGTGCTTGAGAGAGTGAAGAAGCTTCAATGGCGGATCGAATCCTGCAGAGTTCGCCTTAAAAGTTGCCCCCTTTTGTTCGAAAGCAATTTCACTTTTCTTCTGTTGTTTTTGGTTTGTTTTTATCAAATCATTAAGAGAATAATCACTTTCTTTAAAAAAAAGTGTGAAGCACGCTAATGGTGGAAACTTTTAATTTTTACCCCATATATTATTCGCTCTTTTGGCCCTATAAAATATTATATGGGTTTACAAAGTCCAAACAAGCCTAAAAATAAAAAATAAATAAAAATTTGACAATTTCTTCGAGTACTTTAAAGTTACAAATAGGCTAAACTTAAAACGAAATTAAATTAGTGTTTTTGGAGTGAGAAATAAATATTCTGTTGTTGTGATTACCGATAATTTTGCAAAACTGAGAATTGTAATCACAATAAGAAAAGAAAAAAAAACGATTTATGAACTGCTGAAGTTTTTTCCTTGTTTTGTATGATTTGGGAAATTAAAAGTTAATAATAACTGCAATAAATTCCTTTGGCCCTTTGGGGAAAAAATGGATGGTTATCAGAAGTTTCCGTCCACGTGCCAATCCTATCTAATCTTCAATTTTTTTTTAGGTAAAATGTAAAGAATCTTCAATTTTTTTCTTTCGTCGTGCGTAGGCATGTGCAAAATACCCGGACCCGAATAACTGAACCGAAACCGACCCGAAAAAGGAGGAACCGAACCGAACTCGGAACCGACAAAATACCCGAATGGATCCTAATCTCCTCTACCCGAAAGACCCGGACCCGAATAGAACCGAACCGAAGAACCGAATGGATACCCGAAATACCCAAAAAACAATTACATACCCAAAATATTAATTATATTTAGACTTGATATAACCTAATTACCCAAAATTACAACTATAAACCTCAAGATATGTATTATTTTTACACAAAAATAACTGAAATATCCTAAATAATTTAAATATCCGGAAGTTTTTAGTTATATTTGTCAAAATTTAACCAATTTTTTAGTTGTTTTTAATATATTTTGGGTACCCGGAACTGAACCGAACCCGAATGGAACCGAACCGAACCCGAACCGAAATTCTAAAATACCCGAATGGGTCCTAAACTCCTCTACCCGAAAGACCCGGACCCGAATAGAACCGACCTGAACCCGACTCGAAGACCCGAATGCCCAGGCCTACTCGTGCGGTTAAAAATTGTCGCTGTTTATTGCTCTTTCCTTCTCATTATGCTCGATATGATAGGTACTGTTGAATATTCACCTTGTAGAATAAAAATATTGAAAACTTGACTTTCGAATCATTCTCCGTTCGTCCTTTTTTTTTTGTTTTGGTCGTGAGAACTTGGATGTTTATAATTATCAATAACCCATTAATTTCAATAAGTATAACATTTGTTGTTTCCTTTGGAGAGCAGACGACACGTGAAAATTAAATGAACTTACTTCAATTTTTGAAACTTCGTACCCGTGATTTATGCAACTCTTTTTTCTTTTTCTTTTTTCTTGGGCCGTTCTTTCAAGGATCAAACAAGATGTACGTGGACTGCACTATTAATTAGGGGAAAAAATTATTCAAACCCGAAACCATTAGTTCTATTCAAAAATAATTATCTAAAAATGTCCAACACTTTTTAGATAAAAAAAGAAGAAGAAGTAATTTTAGGCACTAAATATAGTAAAGTAAAGTAGTAGTATACTCTCTTAAACATAGAATTGGAGCATAACTGAATTGAAAAAAAACAATCTAGTGATGATTTAACATCTTCTGCAAAATGAATATGTTCTTGACCGTTTTCATAAAAAAATATATAAATGTTACCAGATTCGCTATAAAGTACAAAACGGCAAAGAAAAATATAAAAGCCAGACGACAGAAAAGTAAAGTGAAAAGCCCAATATTATGCTCATATAGAGTGTTAATAGAGGCCCACGAATTTTAACGGCGTCTTTTAGTTAAGGAAGCGTGGTCCTTGTCACAGAGGATCATATCTACCAAATATTCCCTTGCGCATAAATGCCGACACTGGTCATTTTCATCTTCTTCGACCTCGCGGGAATCTACTGTCGCTCACACACAGTCCACACTATCCTTCTCTTGACCGGCAGCTGATTCCCGGGTCCTCAGCACCGGATCAGATCTAGATCCGGATCCGGAGACACTGAGTATGAAGCACTTCAGAAGCGAGCGAGTCCGTGCGACACCGAAGCTCTTCACCTACGTCCTCGTCGGTTTCATCGCTCTACTCGCCTTGACTTGCCTCTACTATGGCTCGTCGTTCGCTCCCGGATCCAGAAAGTCCGATGAGTTCGATGGATCTATCCGTGCTCGCACTGGATTCGTGATGAATCGAGATGGTGTGCTTGGAGTGAGCCGCTTCGAAGTTCCCAAAAGCGTTCCGGTTCGTGTTAAAAAGCATTTATTCGTGTTGTTTGAGAAAATTGGAGTATAGATTTCCAGATTTCGTAGTGTTTTAGTGAAATTTTGTGCAGATTAACTCCTTCTACTAATTTAATCTATCGAAATTGTTAATCGACGTAGTGGTGGAGTGATCTTTGTCGATTTAGTGAGTTTCGGTAGATTTTAGGTTTATCTTGCTGTAGTGGTGCTCGTCGCTCTCCCATATTGATCCTATTTGATGTTTGCTAAACAAAATCTTCCGCAGATATGTGATTCAAAATACTCGGAGCTTATACCGTGTTTGGATAGAAATCTTCATTACCAGCTGAAACTGAAATTCAATTTAACCTTAATGGAGCACTATGAGCGCCATTGCCCTCCACCAGAACGGCGTTTCAATTGCCTTGTTCCGCCTCCAGCTGGTTATAAGGTCGTACCTCTGCCTCTTTCTCTTGTACTAAAGAACTTTGAGCATTCTTGCATATGTTACGGCTCTGGCGTTAGTGGTTGATGATGATGTTGTTTTGGAGTTATCAGATCCCGTTAAAGTGGCCTGTGAGTAGAGATGAGGTGTGGAAGGCGAATATCCCGCACACGCACCTTGCACAAGAGAAATCTGATCAGAATTGGATGGTTGTAAATGGTGATAAGATCAATTTTCCCGGGGGAGGAACACATTTCCACAACGGAGCTGACAAATACATAGTTTCCCTTGCTCAGGTACAATTATCATCATTTAGTACTTCTTTACTTTATTGAATCTCAAGGGCAGAGCCGATCCTTTAGAACCACTGCGCCCTTTTCGCTTGATTTTTGTTACCGAACCAAAGTTGCTTGAGCGAGTGAAAGTTTATAGCACTATGCCGCATAGACCAAAAGGAGTATTGGGTTGTCTATTATTGCAAAGGAATGATGTTAAGGCTTTGATCTTAAGTTTCTCTATATGTACCATTAATTATGTGGGATATTCTGTTGCTCCTATACCAGGGAGCATAGTTCTGCAATTAACAGGAGGTTTTGTCTCTGCTTTTTTCTTTCCAAGTTCTGCTTTCAGATGACCAAAAACTGCTTATTGCTTTAGATGCTGAAATTCCCTGGCGACAAACTCAACAATGGAGGAAGCATTCGAAATGTTCTTGATGTTGGTTGCGGGGTAGCTAGCTTCGGAGCTTATCTTCTCTCACATGACATCATAGCCATGTCCCTTGCTCCTAATGATGTCCACCAGAACCAGATCCAGTTTGCTCTAGAACGGGGGATTCCATCAACACTTGGTGTCCTTGGAACTAAGCGGCTTCCATACCCAAGTAGATCATTTGAACTTGCTCACTGCTCTAGATGTCGGATAGATTGGCTTCAAAGAGATGGGATCTTGCTGCTAGAACTTGATAGGCTGCTCAGACCTGGCGGCTACTTTGTATACTCGTCCCCTGAAGCTTACGCACACGACCCGGAAAATAGAAGGATTGGAAATGCGATGCATGATCTATTCAAGAGAATGTGTTGGAAGGTTGTGGCTAAACGAGACCAATCTGTTATATGGGGAAAACCAATTTCCAACAGCTGTTACCTGAAAAGGGATCCGGATGTCCAGCCTCCGCTTTGCCCTTCTGGAGATGACCCAGATGCAACGTGGAACGTCTCAATGAAGGCCTGCATATCACCTTACTCAGCGAGTAAGTGTATATATCTTATTACTACTTATATAGTTAGTTTCATGAAGTTTGTTATCCATTCGATGTTTGTTATATTTACCCAGGGATGCATAAAGAAAGATGGAGTGGACTTGTTCCCTGGCCACGGAGGCTTACAGCTCCTCCACCACGTCTTGAAGAAGTCGGTGTCACTCCCGAGCAATTCCGTGAAGATACAGTAATTTTTCTCTCCCTACATCGAAAGCTCTGTTTCAGTAATCCAATTTCCGAGAACTACAATATTAAAAAAACTGCAATGACTGTATGGGTGTGAGTGTAGGAAACATGGCGGCTTAGAGTGATGGAATACTGGAAACTGCTGAAACCAATGGTGCAAAGGAATTCCATAAGAAACGTGATGGACATGAGCTCAAACCTTGGCGGTTTCGCAGCTGCTCTAAACGATAAAGATGTATGGGTAATGAACGTCATACCCGTCCAATCCTTTCCAAGAATGAAGATCATCTACGACCGTGGCCTTATCGGAGCCACTCATGATTGGTACGTAAATGTTTTGAATCTCGAACATTGTGCATAATCAGATCATGTTTTCTTGAGTTTTTTATTTGTTGCTTGATGATCTTTGCAGGTGTGAAGCCTTCTCCACATACCCAAGAACATTTGATCTTATCCACGCATGGAACACGTTCGCAGAGACCGAAACACGTGGATGCAGCATCGAAGATCTGCTTATCGAGATGGATCGGATACTACGCCCAGAAGGATTTGTCATAATTCGTGACACATCAGACAATATTAGCTACATCAAGAAGTATCTGACATTGTTGAAATGGGACAAATGGTTCACAGAGACAACTCCAAAAGGTGATTCTCTGTCGACCAAAGACGAGAGAGTTTTGATCGCCAGAAAGAAACTTTGGAGCGTGGCGGCCATTTCAGAGTTGTGAAAGGCTACCTCTCTTGCAAGACACCTATCTACGTGATCTTTTCTTGTATTGAAGCAGAATTTAATGGCATTTCTTGGATCTGACAGGCCAAGGCGACTGGTGTCAATGAATGAGCTTTTCAGCATCAGAGGCATAGCTGAGGAATATTCTCGGCTTCTTTTAGGTTAATTACCTGTAAGAAATGGAGAACTGTAAATTACACGACATTCATAAATAGTTATGATGCATTTGTTGTAGGAAAACTGCAAAAGCTTCTTATTTGCGATTTTCTTGTCCAATTATAAATTAAAATCTGTTTTCGGGAAAATAAGTTGCTTTGTGAATGTAACGGCCGAATCATTGACTCATTAGAATAATCATTAACCCGTTTTTCTTTTATCACCATGGTATTTTTGTTTGTTCATTCGGATGATTCATCTAAAAAATCGAGAATTGATGTTTGTTTAGTGCATAAAATTATCATCATCCAGATAGATCATCTAAATGAGTTTAAAAAATTATGAACAAATTTTCAGATCCAGCTGACTGATTCGAATTGGATCATCTGAATGGAGATGATCTCCAGTCAAAAAAATGAAAAAGAAATAATACCCTTGACAAAATAAATAATCACAATTCAAAAACCTAGATCTATCGACTCTCATCTCTCACTCTCTCCGACTCTCATCTGTCACTCTCTCCGATTCGGCTTCTCATTCCGGCGACTCACTTGGCGGCTCTTCACTCCGGCTAGTCTCACTGGTCTCCAGCGAGTCTATCACTCTCTCCGACGAACACAGGTTCTCCTCTCTCTCCGACGAGCCTTCTTACTTTCTCTTACATGAGTTCAATGCCATTATCAAGGTTCTGATATCTGATTCGATTAGTCTCTTGCATTGCATAGATTCTCTCTCCCAGTTTATGGATTTGTCCTGGATTTGATAATGGCATAGATTCTCTCTCCTAGTTTCTCGATTTTGCTATTGTGTTATGCCCATATTACTTTATTCGATTGCTGGTGAATAGGTTTAGGAGTTCATATTTCTAGGGTTTATGGGCTTTATGATTTCTAAAGCTGCAAGTCATATCATTCAATTACCGAGAATCTTCAAGGGAATCATAAGAATCATAAGATCGCTATGTCCCTTTCAAGTGGGCTCATCTCTTAATTCTTCTTCAAAATGGGTTTAGGTGAAGTCTCAGTTGTTGCAACTGCCATTGCAATGTGTTCAGAATCTGTTGCTTGTAGCTTAGAGTGTGATTTCTTTGTCAAGCTCTTATGTTGTACAAGGCAGCAATTCAAAATGAGCTATGAAGGTTCTAAACTTGCTGCCTGCTATAAGGATGTGGTCTCCTTTGTACAAAGCAGCAATTCAACATCTCAAGCAAGATATTGCCAACCGTCAAACATTCTTGTTTTATGAAGATGATGAGAACAAGGTTCTCTACTTGGAGTTTGCAGCTGGTGAAAGCAGGGATGCTTAAAGACCATTAACAGGTATTAACATGACTTCCATATTAACAGGTATGTGATCTTTGTATTTCCTGTGTCTTCTAGTTTAGATTGTGGTTTCTAAGATCTTAATGTTGCCTTGGATATTTGTTCATGTTGGATGAGAGATTTTGCTTTTGTCCTATTTTTTTAAGGATTTTAGTTTCTGTATTTTGAAGCTCCTTAGGTTCTACGTTTTACGTTTTATACTGTATTAGTCCAAGCCACTTGTCAACATTTTCTTATGCCTTTTGTGTATGTTTGAATAGATTCTTCCAATGCACCAATACTTGTTGTAAATGGAGACACACGAGTAATTGTGCTCTTTCACACAAAATGGATTGCTTTCCCACTTCAAATATTTTGATTTTGATGTGATCATGAACCCTTTATGTTTATTGAAGTTAGAACACGTTTTGATTTAGATTGTTTCAGCATTTTGATGTTTGCTTGTAAGATTGCTTTTTGGAGTTTTGACCCATTTCGCCAGATTACAACTTTAGAATTAGAATAGTGAAAAAGATATTTGAACCGAAGAAGATTTGATTCTATTAAAAACATTTTTTGTAGTTGGTTATATTTGGTTATAATGATTATAACATATATATCGGATTGTATTTGGTTATGATGTCTTATGTATTTGATCTCTCGCCATTTTATGCCTTATGTTAATTTTTTTATTTTAAGAACTTCTTTAATTTGCTGTTTTTTTCAATTATATGATGAAAATATATAATAAAAATTATATTTTCATGAAAATAAAAATTTACAAATTTTTAGTTGTAAATATTGTTTAGATCATGAATTTAAATTAATTTGGTTAAAATTAAAGCTAAAACTATAATTAAATTAAAGCATGGATATTTTAGTCATTTTCTTATTAAAAACATGTAATGGAGATATACATTCAGATTAAAATGACCAAACAAACAAAAATTCATTCAGATAAATCACCAAATGAACAAACCAAAATAGAAACGAACATCATTCAGATGAATCATTCAAGATGGATCATTTAAATTGATCATCATGATGCAAATGTGAGCAAACGAACGGGGCCTTAAACAATATAAAAACTGAGCCCATAAATTGAAGTACAGAGTACAAAGTGAAATACACAAAACAGGAAGAACAAAAGAGAGAGAGATCAGATCAGATCAGATCAGATCAGATCAGACTTATGACGTTGTTGTTTTGACTTTCTTCTTCTTCTTCTTCGAAAGAAGGCCATTGGAACTGAGTTCTTCAGGTTTCCTCTTTTTTCTGCTAAGAACACAAACGTTAGTCTTCATTAAACTTCTCAAACCACTGATTAATTCTGCCTACACCGACTTTACTTCAAAACAGTTCTACATTCATCCGTTATCTATCAGTATGTATCAATCTATAACTAAAAATCCGAAAGTTGACAACTTTTCTGATTTAAACAAAACTTAAGATACTCTTTTGTCTACCTTTTGACATTCACAAACTTGAGGATTGCTTGAATGTCTATAACCTTATTTATCTAGTACAAAAAAAAAAAAAAAACAGATGGAAATCCATGGTACCTTGCAGGAGTCCCATCCAAAATATTCTCGCCATCTTCATCAACTTCACCTATTATGCAGTCATCCAAACAATTTTTTCCATCTTTATCGATTTCACCTATTTTGCAGGTTATTAAAAAAAAAAAAAAACTTCAACTTGAGATTCAAAACATGAATCCATAATACCGAAAGCAGTAGTAATGGGATACACAAGTGAACAAACCTATTGGATCTTCTTCCCCATCCTTTTCCTCTTCCGAGTCTGAATCTGATCCCCACCGATCTCCTCCATCATCAAAGTCCCACCTCTCTCCATCTGGGGGCATCCAAAAGTCAAGCTCTTCAACATCTTCATCATTTTCATGTTCGACTTCATCATTAACATCCTCTCCATTCTCTTCCTTTTCATCTGACTTCTTGTTTTTATTCTTCTTCTTATTCTTCTTCTTCTTTTTATTCTTCTTCTTTTCTTCCTTTACGCCATTTTCCTTCGCTGGAGTTTCTCCACCTTCCTCGGGAATAGATCCAGACTCTTTCTCTCGTTCCTTCTCCTCTGTTATATAAGCAACAACAAACATGAATATCTTGCGCAAACAAGTTTTGCAACCTAAGGAATTCTCATCAAGCTTCAAATTACAGACCTAATTTGTTGAGGAAGCGCCGTCCATTGATATGCTTCCAAATATGCTCCTCATTCTTGTTTACCGTATCACCCGTAAGCTTACATAGCAGTTTTGAACTGACAATGAAAACAAAAAAACAAATTCAGCAAATTTCTGAAACAGAATTTCAGCATTACATTCTTCATCAAAATCTGGTAAGCATAAACTCTCTTCGGCATTACATTCTCATCAAAACAACATTCACGTCCTTTCTGGAGTAAGTACATGAAATTTCCAACTTAACCACAAGCCTACAAAACCCTAAACCCTACCATACAGAAAGGGGAAAAGTCCCTCTGCACAACATAAAACCATAAGAGAAGAAAATTTCAGAATTTCTCCAGTATCTAGAACCCTAATTCATTACATAATCAATCAGAATTGAAACCTCTGATGCTATGGTATTTCCCAATAAACGAAATCGAAAAGTGTTCGGGGAGAGATAAAGGAGTAGGTAAACTCTAGATTACCGAGACTTAGGATCTTGTTCGAACAAGTTGAGTGGAGGCTTGCTGTGGGATAAGGCATGATCGATAAGCCCTAAACGGCACCGTTTACTCTGTGAATAGACCTTCTTGTCTTTCTCGAGTAGCTCGTGACCCGTCTGCACGCATCTGAATCTCCCGTTCTCGAGATTCTTATACTTTGGCTTCCCCAGTAGGTTAGTGCCTTCCTTCGTCGGCGTCGTCATCTCTTCCCCTGTAGCCGCCATTGATGTGCAATTTCTTAGCAATTTGGGTTCTCTGAAATGAGACTGCAAGTAGTTTTCAATGAGACGACGAGGTGTTACTGTGAACTGTTTCATACGAGAAGCGACTTGCCGTTTTGGTGTTCCTAAGATCAGTTACACGTCGTTTACTTTTTATGGGCTTATCAAAGTTCAGACAATAGATGGGCCTGTTGGTCATAGTATCAGCTCAAATAAGACAAAAGACAAAAGACAAAAACATAGGAACAATTTACAACACGCTTCTTATCTTCTCGTACATTTGGCAGCTGAAAAACTGTTAGGATCTCACCTCAAAAAGACCAATACTAGTATATAAGAAATATGAGTCAATCCACTCATTGTTAATTGATTTTGAGTTGGAAGTCCAGAAACCCACATTTAACATAGTATTAGAACCTCATTTGTTGACCCAAATAGAGTGGCCCAAAACCGATTTATTACCGATCCTAAAATAAAATTCAGTTCGAGATGGATCAAATCAAGGCATTATACACAATTACAAAAAGTTTTTTGTTTGTTCCATCTCAAGAAAAACCAAGTTTTTTACTTGAACACATAAGAAATTTAAAGAACATTAAGAAGGAGAAAAAAAGAAACTTTACAAATTTAGAAACATCGGCTACTTTTTTTTCTTCTAATAGTTGGCTGATTTTCTGAATTATCTAATCTAGTCGTAGAAAGGTACCGACAATGATAACCGTTAGCGCCTTTTCTGAGGTCCAACACAAACACAGCTCATGACTGTTGAACTGTGGTCCGGTCCAACTCTCAAGACACGATATCCTTTTTCTTCCTTTTTTTAATTCTGTAATTTTTCAGAAGAAGAAAAAACCCTTTTTTTCCTCGAACGCATTTTCAGAAAAATCTAAAAGTGAAAGCCTTATATGTATACAGACAGTGTAGAGAGGGACAGAGTGTGAAGTGCCATTACCATCATTCTCTCTCTCCCTCCCTCTCTCTCTCTCTCACTGATTCACTCTGGTGTTTACTTGCTCACAATGAAGAATGATCTCGAAAGGGTAAGACTTATGGTACCTTATGCTGTGTTCTCATGGCTTCTTCTGTGCCTCCCAACAACAACAAAAGCTGTTTCAGTTCAGCCTAAGTGTACCTTTCCGGCGATTTACAACTTCGGAGATTCTAATTCCGACACCGGAGGAATCTCTGCCGCTTTCGAACCCGTTAGGGCTCCTTACGGTCAAGGTTTCTTCCACAGGCCCGCCGGACGAGACTCCGATGGTCGTCTCACCATTGATTTCATAGGTAAGAGTTTGCAAAGAAAACATAGCTTCAAAAACTAAACTTTTTGATTCAACGATCTCAGAAAACTTTTGTTTTGGCTTTTGATTTATGATTCATGGTTTGTAGCTGAGCGTGTGGGATTACCGTATTTGAGCGCATACCTAAACTCATTAGGATCAAACTTCAGACATGGAGCAAACTTTGCGACAGGTGGCTCAACCATAAGAAGACAGAACGAAACCATCTTTCAATATGGCATTAGCCCATTCTCTCTGGATATGCAGATTGCTCAATTCGATCAATTCAAAGCAAGATCTGCACAACTTTTCACACAAAGTCAGCCCCTTTTGTTCTGTTAATCTTTCAATATTCTCTTGTTATATGATGATCTTGACTTGTGACATATATGTTGGTTTTTCTGCTTTGCAAGAACAGCTAAGATTAGATTTGAAAGAGAGAATCTTCCAAGACAGGAAGAGTTTGCAAAGGCTTTGTATACTTTTGATATTGGACAAAATGATCTCTCTGTGGGGTTTAGGACAATGAGCTTCGATCAACTTAAGGCGACTATACCCGACATTGTCAGCCATTTAGCTTCTGCTGTCCGGGTGAGATTTGATTCCGGTCCTTGAAAGAGATGTGCAATGTTCTCCACGTTTGATTTCCTTTTGAATAACGCGGTTTTCGACGCTTTATGATTGTTCACAGAACATATATCAGCAAGGAGGAAGAACATTTTGGGTACACAACACGGGCCCTTTCGGTTGTTTACCCGTAAACATGTTTTACATGGGCACTCCTGCGCCGGGCTACTTGGACAAATCTGGGTGCGTGAAGGCTCAGAACGAAATGGCGATGGAGTTCAACAGAAAGCTCAAGGAAACAGTCATCAATCTCAGAAAAGAACTCACCAAAGCAGCCATCACTTATGTTGATGTCTATGCTGCGAAATACGAAATGATGAGCAACCCCAAGAAACTAGGTTCAAGGCAATTCAATTTGCTGCAACTTACATATTTTGTACAAAGTTGTAAACTTTGTTCTTGTTTTTGCAGGATTTGCAAACCCACTGAAGGTATGTTGCGGCTACCATGAGAAGTATGATCATATCTGGTGCGGAAACAAAGGGAAAGTGAACAATACCGAAATCTACGGTGGCTCATGTCCCAACCCGGCAATGGCTGTGAGCTGGGATGGAGTTCACTACACCGAAGCTGCAAACAAACATGTGGCTGACCGTACTCTTGGCGGATTGCTCACAGACCCTCCAGTTCCAATAACTCGAGCTTGTTATAGACAGTGAGATTTAGTATAAGAGCTTGATGAATCGAAATGTATTTTGAACCAAAATAAAGATTCGAGTCTTATAGACTCTTAGGCAATAATATAAGCGTTAGGAACGAACGATGATCTATGTAGGCCTTGTTAAACATGAATTCTATTTTCCGGCCAAAACGTGGAATTTCTTTTATTTATTTCAAAACTAAATTTGATAAATATTTTATTTTAAAATGATTTTTATGTTATTGCATTGTAAAACTAATTTGATTATAAATAAAAAAATTTAGTTTAAAAGCATGTTTTTTTTAGTCATTTGATATATTTTGCATCCAATTTTTTTTACAAATTCACAAGACGCAGCATTCAAATGCAAAAGCTAATTTTAAAAATGAACAATATCTAGACGATGTATCTAGAAATTGCATCTAGATGCTAAATCTAGATGCAACAAATCAAAAAACAAACAAGGCCTACGCCTGTGTAACCTTAAGAGTTGTTTGTTGCCAAGAATCCACCATTGACAGATCTTATATGCTCATCTATGGAAGCGTCTAGCAAAGCGAATGCATTTTCTTCTAGAAGTAGTTTTTAGTAATTGCTCCTTCTAACTCATTGAATTCCCAAGCATCGTTAGCAGAATATTCACCTGAACCCCGAGGAGAAAATGGTAAAGAGTGAATCAAGCTTATATAGAAAACCAAATTGTTAAGTGGAATTATGAACGAACGTACCGATTGAATCTCGCCGGAGAGCAGTGAGGTGAGCACAACTGCATTAAAAAGGAATGATATTTAGTAGAAATTTCACTTTTACTGGATCCGTTAGTAATCAAAGGAGAAAACTATTTTTCACCTTCCAAGAGCTTTAGCAAGATCTGCACAGAGGGATCTAATGTATGTACCCTTGGAGCATACAACCCGAAAAATCAAATTTTGTCTGCAAAAAAGAGAAACGAGAGATCTTCAGTGAGACCTATTAAGACACTGTTTTCAAATTGCTTACGCACTGTACAGAAAATGGATAAACCTGTCATCTAAACTGCGTTCGATGTCAAACTGGAAAATTGAGATTCGTCTGGGAGAAAGCTCTACGGTTTCTCCTCTTCTTGCCTTATCGTACATCTTCTCACCTCCAACCTAAACAGAAATTACAGTTAAAAGCTAGGAAAGAATGTAATCCACGTTAAGGCAGGGTTTAAGATTGAACAATGCTCACTTTTATCGCAGAGAACATTGGAGGAACCTGCCATATCTCCCCAAGAAATGATGTCAAAGCTTTCTTAAGGTCATCATCTTTAATATGTTCCCAAGGCTCTCGCTGAATCACCTGCAGCATAGTACGGTTGAGCAAACTCTAATGAGTTATCAAGAACTAATGAAGAGATGAACTATGAAAGCAAGGAAAGGGGTCGTTGAAGTTACAGGAGAATCTGCGTCTAAAGTTGAAGTGGCTTCACCAAGACGAAAAACTCCGCTATAACCTTTGATCATTCCTTGGTATCTGCAGATACAGAGGGCTTTTAAGGTTTTTTTTTCCAGTAAATCATCAGAGAGAAACAGAAGCATAAACTTTGGATTAAGGAATCACAAACCTGTCAACCACTTTGGTGGCTTTACCGATACAGACGATTAATAGACCAGTAGCCATGGGATCAAGTGTTCCAGCATGACCCACCTGAGAAATACTTATCAGCTAGCTGAGAAAAAGCCGACAAATTCAAACCTTGGATTAGACAAGGATTTAAGCACGAACCTTTTTCACTTTAACTAATCGTCGTAGCTTACCACAGACGGTGAAAGAAGTCCATCCTGAAGAACAATATCATAACCAAATCACATAACATTTCAAAAGGCAAAAGAAAGTGAGAGAGAGAGAGAGATTACACAAATTGCTCTCACCTTTGGGTTTGTTCACCAAAACAACTGTACCGTTAGGACCATCCCATGTAGGAGGAAGTTCACCGTTTCTCGTCACAAGGAAAGGTTCTCCATCACCGCCACTAGCCACAGCTTTCTCATTGGGGGATTTCGCCAAACACTTGAAGAACTGTTCCACTTTCTTCTCAGTAACATCGTCCTCTGGCTTCTTCTGCTTCTCCTTCGCTTCATCAAAAAACACCAACTTGTCATCGCCATCGTCATCCTCATCACAATTCTCCGTACCAATTCGTTTAACCTCGTTTTTCTTCTCACCATGTGCTATTTTCTTCTTCCCTCTAACTTTCCCGGAATCATCAGCCTTGGAAGTTTCTCCAGGTTGCAGAAACGCCTTATCTAAGCATTGCTCGGGGAAATACTTCTTCTCCAACTGATACACCATCTTATAATGCTTATCTTTCTCCCACGGATACGCAAAAGTATCATAGAAATACAACTCCTCTTCTCTCTGATGCAACCTGTCAAATTCCACGACTTCAGGTTTCAATTCCACGAATCCATCATCTGATTTTCGGCTCTCGTCCTCAGAGTCGGACCCGTATAGCCTCTTCCTCCTCTTACTGTAGTATTTCCTCTTAGCCTTGTCCATTTCCGGATCTCCAGAACCGGGTCGACCCTTTTCACGCTCCAAAGACAGTTTATTATCGACCCACGAATCGAAATCCGGCTCTGCTGGGTCAGGCGAACCGGATTTGATGGCTCGGGCGGGTCGACGACGGGTCTGGGAGAGAGAAGACTGTGTGGGGCGGTTGATGATCATGTCGTATTGAAGTGGGTACGGCGTAGATGTGGTGGAAAGGAAAAGAGAAGAAGAGAAGTAGGGTTTATGGATGTTTCTCGGTTTGACTGAGAAAAAGAAGTGAGAAGTCATAGCCATTCTTGCTGAAGAAGACATTAGTCTGGTAAAGTGTAGAGATTTCGCCATTAACGAGGACACGGATGGAAGTTGGAGGCGGGCAAAAGATGAAATCAACCTCCGGCGATTATCGCAGTGCCATCCACAGCGGAGATGATGATGATGATAAGTGATGAATGAAAACGACACGATGTTTTCTCCCAAAGCTCTAAGACGGCACGTCGTCGGTGTGGCTCACTTAATTGTTTGACTCGATTGACTATTTCGATTGAGTCAATTATTCGGTTTACTACTCGGTTGAACCATAATACCAATTTTTCTATTCATTTATGTTTTCGCTTCATAGGAAAAATAATTTAGTCGGACAATCAAGAGAAGAGTAACTTTTATTACATGGACTAGCTTAAGTTCAGACATTGATGATTGGTCTCAAGATCCTTCAAGAACTTTTTTTTTGTGTGTGCAACAATCCTTCAAGAACTAAAGTTCTTCTCTTAGCCTGAGAGTTCTACTGCTGTAATAAAATTTATGGCTTTTTAAAGTCTTACGATCATATTTGTTGAGGCGCGTAGGCACAAGATTTACTGGCTCAAGTATAAATTCAGAGTTCCGACATTCTTTTTCAAGAAGTTTGACCTGAGATGGCCCGTCCGGGCAGAAAACCACCACAGCTCCTCCGCTTCCAGTGAACTTTGCGGCTGCTCCGATCTTACGTGCCACTTCCACCATTTCTATGTTCATAGCTCCCAAACAGTCATCTCCAAATATACTCCTAGAGAAAAAAGAATGTTGAATTGTGTTTACGTTTTGTTTTGTTTTGATTTCTCGGTTTATCATTACCTTCGAATGTCGAAATTACGGTTCATGAGTTCCTTGAGTTTGGAGTAATCTTTTTTTAAGTAATGCAGTTCGACCTTCTTCTGCTAATTTTGCAATTTCTGCCATTGACGATATTATAAACTCATCACTGTTGATCGTAGAAATCACAAGAGTACAAGAGTTGGAATGCGAATCGGTATTTCGTTTTACTGAATCGAACTTAGTCGGAGTTTTACAAAAATATTTCGAGGTCGGTCATGAGGTCGAGATCGGATTTCGAGCCCTCACTTTCTCTCTCTAAAAATGTACTGCGGATTTGTTTCTCCCTCTCCAAATGTAGTCGGGACCTCCTTATTTATAGACGTTTCTCGGTGGCTTTAGACTTTCCCCCGAATCCGGAAAAGTTCCGCAAATCCCGGATTAAAAGTTTTAGTCAATCTTCCCTTTCCGCAAATCAAGACCTACTTTCCGTAAAGTCGGATGTACTTTGCGGAAAGTAAAACGTACTTTCCGCGCATTCCGGAAGTGGGTTCTGACTATGACAGGTTGAGACCGATGAGCTCGGTATGTCGTAGTTCGGCGGTCGCATGTTGATCCTTCCTTTACCGATCTCGGACCGTCGTCGATCGGATTGAAACGGACCGATCTCGGTACCGAGACGAGGATTTGATCCTTACATTTACAATCGATTATGATGAGTTCGGTTTGATTTGAGCTCGGTTGTTATTGCGCGAACTTCCTTGCCGATCTTGAATCATCGTTGATCGGATCGTGTTTTGCCGATCTAGATTCAAGTTCGGCCGATCTGGATTCAAGTTCGGCGTTCCTTCAGATTCTTATCGGTTTATCGGTTATCAGTCTCTCGCGGACCTTTCTTTCAAGTTCGGAGTTCGGCGAATGTTTCGTGGGCTTTCCTTTCGGGTTCGAGCCGTCGTCGACCGGGATTAGTTGGGCCGGTCTCGGTTCAAACCGGGCTAAACCGGGGAGTGCTAAACTCACCACCAACAATCACCATCTAACCACCTTCTACGAACTGAGCTATGTACCTGCCATCAAACATAAACAACGCTCACAAGAAAAGTACTAAAACCATAAGCAGAAAATGTCAGTATAGCCGTCTTGAATAGCTCTCTCTAACCTTCTCAGAGTCACTAGGATTCTCAGTATAGATGAGATGCAGAGGAGGAAGAAGATTGATATCCATTGGTGGTGGTGGATTTAGCACCCCACCCTAGCCCAATACAAATCAAGCTCGGCCCACCAAAAACCAAGGACCATCAGCGCTGACGTTAGCACCTCGTCAGCGATGACGTCACAGCTCACTCACTTGCCCACTGGTCCGGTTTTTTAGGAACCTTTCCCGGATTCGCGGGGAAAAGAGATCAAGGAACCTTATAAGTAAGGTAAGAAAGAGAGAGAAAATGGACTTCTTCTGGGCGAAGAAAAAAGGACCGAGCATGAATGAGAGGAAGAACATTCTAGAGAGAGAATCCGAGATCACCGACATCAAACAACAACACCAACATCAAAGCACCGACCATGATCGGCCACTCACGAGAATGAGAATGAAGAGACGAGCTTGATTTAATGACCATGGAGAAGAGGTCCGACCTCACAAAATAACGACAACGAACATCATCACGACGAATATGAGATCACGACGATCTCGCTAGGAAGAAGAGACCGAACACGAGATCACAGCGAACGTGAACACGCTGAACATGCCGATCACGAGGCCATGCCGAACTCACCCAGCTTGTCGAACTCACCAACTCACCGAGGATGACCGAGCATGATGAGCTCACGACGAGAAACCAATTCACCAAACATGAACTTACCAAACACACAACGAGAAGTAACATGCATGATAAATAGCTTGCATGCAAAGCAATGTGATTAACGAGACCAATGAAACGTCATGACCCGCCGACCTCAAGAGCTAATAACACCAACTTGACGAACTCATCAAGATGCTCACCACCGAGCTCAACACTTCGAAGATGACAATCATGACAAAGACAAACCGAGCTCACTCACAACCACGAGAGAACGAGCTCGTCAAGAGAGAAGGAATCACTTTTCATACAAGAAATGTGCATGGACAAACCAACGTGCATGAACAAAGCGACATGCATAACGACACATCGACCTCAATCCCACGAGCTCACAAACGCCGAGCTCACAATCACGATAAAGAGATCATGGCCTATTCACGGTCAAGCAGAACATGAGACTGCGCCGAACTCGCAGTACGCGCCGAACTCGCGGTACACGCCGAACTCGCGGCAACCCGCCGAACACATGCCGATCTCGCCGAGGAACACATGCCGAACATGGCACATTCCGAGCATGAAGACGTGCCGACCATGAAGACGTACCGAACTGGACACGCCGAACTCATGATCATGATCACGGCAAAGGAGGCCAAACATGAACGCCAAGCATGGAAACGTACCGAACATGATGAAAGGAGGAGATGTGACGAACGTAAAAACAAACCGAGCAACGACGACGAATCTAGTGCCGAGCTCACTTTCACGAGCACACTCTCACGATAAGGAAAGAGACCGAACAACATGCATGACGAGTAACTTGCATACCAAGCAACATGCATGCCGACCACAAAGTACAGACGACGCCGACCTCAATCACTTTCACCATCAACAATCTCACTCAGCATCTTTGTAACTCGGCAACCCGCCGAACTTCATCATGTAACCATGTGAACTACGATCTGGCTTGATCCCCATCCCCGGGGTACGTAGGCAGCCCTTCGGGGCACAGCTATAAATCACTTCTTCTTCTCAGCCGTTTCAGCTCACCGTCGTCGAGACAAGGCCGACCTTCCCATCGACTCCGAGACGAACCTTGATGGTCGGGTGACCGAGGATCACCGGCCATCTCGGCCAAATCTTGTGTGATTACCGGGGTGCTAATTCCTGCATTCACAATTGGCGCTAGAAGGAGGGGTCGAACCTCTGACCTTGCGGTTACCAAAAGGTCATATCTACACAACCGAAGCGAACGCCAAGTCTCGACGACATTAACACCAAAGGAGCCACGCAGAACGCTTAGTCCGACGACGGAGAATAGATCGCTACCTCGATCGTTCAGTCCAAGCTGATCGACAATCAAAATCACTTACCAATCTTAGCTCGTCTACCGAGCTCCCTAAAATCCACGAATCATTTATCGAGTGCTTTATTATTCGTAACTATTATTCGAAGTTGTTCTCTCTTCGGATTCGGTCGCAGGGTTCATCCTTCTAAATCTGGACTACGATTTAATGACGCTCGTCTACCGAGTTACGATACGCTCTCTTACTGAGCTACATCTCCTACCGAGCTACGCTCCATTATCAGGACACTTTTGTCTACCGAGCTACGTTCGGTTATCAAGCTACGCTCATCTATCAATGTCGGATTATTCAGTTCCGATTTATCAGTTTCGGATCAATCATCCAGTTTCGGTTCAGTTTTGATTCAGACTTTCAGCTCGATAGTTGCGGTTCAGATCGGTTTATCATTTCATCGGTTTTAGATCGGTTTATCATTTCATCGGCCTCAGTTCAGAATTTCAGTTCATCGATCTCAGTTCGACAGTTTCAGGTCAGATCGATTTATCAGTTTTGGTTTCGTCACAGGTTTTCAGTTCATCAATTTCAGTTCATCGATTTCGGTTCGAAATTTCATTTCGTCATTTTTCAGAACTTTAGTTCATCGATCTCGGATTGGAATTCCATTTCATCAGGTTCTGCCCGTCGGTATTCAACTCGTCAGCTTCAGATTTAACATCAGATTACTATACTAAGCCGAACTATCGCAGTTCGCCGAACTCGAACAGTTCGTATTATCTTAAGTCAAACTCCTACGTTCGCACAACAGTCGAAATCGACTAAGTAAAATAAGCCAAACTCTCATACGTTCGCAAATCCCAGATCATCCGAGCTAAATAAGCCGAGTCTGCCTCGCATACTCCGATTCGATCTAGGAAGTAATAAGCCGAATTCTCAACATTCGCAAATAGTAAGCCGAACCCCCGCAGTTCGCAAATCCCAGATCATCCGAGCTAAATAAGTCGAGTCCGTCTCGCATGCTCCGATTCGATATGGGAAGTAAAATAAGCCGAACTCTCGTACGTTCGCAATTCCCATATCATCCGAGCTAAATAAACCGAGTCCGTCTCGCACACTCCGATTCGATATGGGAAATATGACGATCTCCCAACGATCGTCGATCCTGAATGGATTGAAGAACCGAGTTCATCTAACGTACCCCGGCTAAGACCGTAGTATATACGACACCAATTTGGTACGTGGTGGATTCGAGAGGATCGTATCATTTTACGACCTTATGCGGATTAACAAACAATCCCACTTCCACAAAACTTAAGGCCAAACTCCACAGCTCGCGCCAAAGCCGAACTTTTCAGTTCGCATTAAGATCGAATTCGAGTATATTTAAAAATCAATTAAGCTAAAATCAATCGGAACAGGAACAATCCAACGTCGAGCAGGAAAAAAAAAAAAAGGAACAGTCACAGAACAAATAGAAAGAGAAAGCATGTACGAGATTGTCAAGAGAGTCTGGAATGGATGAGGCTTAATCAAGAGATGATTGGATGGTTCGAGTTTAGCCGACGCCCAAAAATTGCCGATTGTAAAGGATATCGTACGGCCGAAGTAAACATCGCTAGGGTTTCCCAGAAATCCGATTCTAGCGAACGAGCGATGCTCCAACACAACCTTATCCTTGCCAGAAATCGCCAATTTCGGATTTCGATCCATCGCATTGCAATTTTAAGTTTCAATTGTAGGCGGTTTTCTCGAGGCTCTCTGCGTACTTATAGCTGATTTTAAAACCTATCTTCACACATGTGGGTCCCGGTGAATAAGTGTTCGGATGACATTGACACGTCAGGTCGCGATCTGTTCAGTGATCGATCAGTAACTGTTAAGTAGCCTCTGTAATAACTTGAAGAGCCTCGTTGACAAAAAAAAAACTCGATGGGCCTTATCTGAATTATTGGGCCTTTTGAATATATGGAAGAGCCTTTATGACGAAGACTGGACTTTTATCTGAACCGAATTACATCGAACATGAAACTAATTACTCGAATCGAAACTAAAATAGTTTTGTAGAACCAAGTAAACCGAGTTTCGTTAAAAATTCAAAACTATTAAATTTTGTCTATTTTTCTGGTTATCACTCAAAAATCAAAACAGAACTAAACTGAACCATTCTAATTAGATGAAACCGAGTAGTCCTTAAAGACCAAGATACCCAACCCCACATGATAATAGAGATAACAACATATTTCTCACATCTCTATCTTATTATTCAAAACATGTTAGGGAAAAACAAATATTACAGCTTTGAATGATTTCCCAACCAATTGGCTCTAACTCGATAAGAGTAATAGTAATAGCTAATAAGTAGGCACAAAAGACAAATAGTTTTGAAAAAGCCTAAAGGGACAAAACATGTTACTACAAATTTGGTGGGTTTGATCGTAAAAAAAAAAAACTGATGACCAAGTTCTACTCTACGTGAACGCGTGTTTTGTAACTGTGGTCGATAGATATATGAAAATAAAATGTATATATAGATACGTATAACTATGAAGAGGGTTGGATATCTAATCTAACTTGTTGGGTCAACAAACACTCTATTCGAGTCTAGGTCCAGAGTTGTTGATTCCACGGTTCCTTTTATTTTCTAGCCCTAACAATGTTTTGGATCATTCCTTTTTCCCATTATATCCANCGGTTTAGTATTCTTCTGACTCTTGTTTCTTCCTCGATATTTATATCACGCTTTTTGATGGTTAAAAGGAGAGGAATTTGTAAAGAGATTAGATACAAAATTCCATATATGTACGTAGGTGCAAAAGTAAAAACTTGTCCTCCTAATCATTCAATTTTTTTTTACTTACGCATATTGGAGTTATTTGAAATGTTAATCAATTCAATCATATGATGTTTGAAAAAAAAAAAATCGAATAATAGGTTATAGGATTACTAATTAGTACGCGGTAACATACTGGTCGTATCTGGTGGACAAGAACATATCATTTCGTGATACTCACGAACCCAATTCCAAAGCTTTGGGTTACCACAATGACCGGTTCCGAGTGTTTCAACTTGAGCTTGTTTATTAATTAACTAATTATTAGCCACAACACAAGCTTAATAAACGAAAAATACTGTGGGTAATTACAAGAAGATTTGCGGAATAAGTTAGAAAACAAATTAACAATATAAATTTAAATCCTAAAACTAATTTATTTTTGTTAAGTTTAGGCTACCTATTTATTTAAACTTATAATAGATTTATAGTTTAATTAACCTTTCTCATGCTTAATTATGCGATCAAGTTTTCAATCATTAAATTGAATAGTTTTTGATAAAAATGATTTGAGTTTGAAATAAAGAAAAAGAATTAGGGTCATTCGGTCTTCATATATGCATCAAGATAGTACTACTTGGTCACTTGGAAGTTGGAAGTTGGAACATGTAATCTTGACTAGAAGCCTAGAATCGAGGAGACGAAGACCCAGTTCAAATTACTATTTATTATTGTTTGACATTGCAAGTAATCATATATAATAAAGTATATTACTAACATATTTCGAAATCAAATTGTTTTTTTTGTCTAACTTTAGAAATCAAATTGTTATTCACCTAATATTCTACAAATGGGGCTTTATTTATCTATATTATATATTTAAAAAAAATAAAGATTCTATATTTTCGGGAGTATGTAATATTGACGTGCTATAATAGAAATTGACGGACGTCCAAAAAAAAAAAATAGAAATTGACGAAGACCGAATTCAAACAAATATTTCTATTTTTCGATATAATACCAAGTTATATAATACTAGTAATTATCATCAATACAAAAATCAAACAAATATTTTTATTTTTCGATATATATCTAGTAGCATATAATACTATTACTAGTAGATATATCATCAGAAACAGGTATTTTCAATTATAATATAAATGGAAGTCAAATATTGATTTTATGATGTTATTGGAAAAACGCGTGAAAATAAGAAAACTTACAAAAAAAAATGTCCAAACTTATCACCACAACAATTATATTGGTATTGAGTATTGACTATAATTTTGTGTGCATCAATTTATTTATTTTATTAAACTATTACCACAGCTAAAAAAATGTAAAAAAAGGTTTAAAATAATAAAATATTTTGGATAGGATTGAAATTTATTTCCTCGTATAACCTTATAAACACTTCAAGGTTTAAAGTTAATCTTCAAAGTTTAATTTGCCAAGTTATTTTCCTGAGACGTTTATAAAATTTAAATTTGTCAAGTTATGTGTTGGCAAATTAGCTTCCTTGACAGATCAGCAGGGTAAAAAAGATTCTGACCGTAGGATCAACGTCCAGACCCGCTTATAGTAACATCCGAGGGATGAAGTTATTCCTCTTGTCCTTTAATAATATTTGTCCTATATTTTTTGTTTTGTCAACTTAATAAATTAAAGCCCTATTTTTGGTTTAAGCTAATAAAAAGTTTCCCTTAATTAATGTCAATAAATTTAATTAATTCCAGCAGTATCAGGAATATATAAACCAAAAAGCATCAAACGGCTATAATTGGCGTTACAGTTTTCCTAAGACGAGAGGGATTATTAGATTATAAGAGTTTTTTTTTCTTCGGATATTTATACTCCGGGACTTCTCTGTTTTTTCTTCTTAAATTATTTTGTTGGTTTTATTGTTCGAGTTTCTGCGAAATTTTGATTTGTCGGGCTTCGATTTTCGGGGTTCGATATTCATCTTTTTATCGTTTTCTTCTGGGTAAAAAAACCATGTCCGATGGATACTATAGTTCTAAGAAGACGGACGATATCTGCGAGGATGTTTGTGGACAGGTGAGTTCTGAGTCCTAATCTCCGTTGGGTTTCCGCAACTTTGCTCTAATTCCTTTTCGATTTCGTTATGAATCGGTTTTGGTTTTTGTTCGTTGCCTTGTTTGGCATTAAGGGAATCGGGGGATTCCGATACCAATGTTTCTTCTGAAATTGGATTGTGAGAATTGGTGGTAATGCGGTTTTCCTTTTCCGACTCTGATTATATATTACATCTCTTAGGGTTTGTGGTTCTTAATCTTATACAATTGTCGGGTTTTAAGAATCGAGAGGACGATTGGATGATTTCTCGATTGTTTTTTTTTCTTTGTCTAAAACTTATGGAGAATTTCAAGCGAATGTTTAAATTCCAAATTTCATAAACAATTCTAGGTTTTGTTTTGTCATAATCCCCAAACATATTGGTTTAGAATTGTGGAAAATTTGGCATAATTTGTTTTAGGGTTTGATTCTCTTACAAATCTATGTAGCGGTAGAAGGATTGTGCTATTGTTATCTCGAACTGGATTCTAATTTGTGTTCTTTAAGAGAGATTTTTCGATTCTGAAGGTACGGACATTATAAACCGTTGTGGATATTATATTGATTCTTAATTCTCTGATTTTGCGTGAAACTTTCTGAGTTTTTCTGGGGTTGGTTTTCTTGTTTGCAGGATGGTTCTCGAGCAGCCAAGGCCTTTTCAAGGGTTAGATGTGTTCTACGGGGGCTCGATTTCAAGACATATATCTTCTTCTTCACCATTGTGCCGATTTTCATCTTCGGAGTCTATTTGCACGGTCAGAAGCTCACATATTTCTTGAGACCGCTTTGGGAATCGCCACCGAAGCCGTTTCAAACGCTTCCCCATTACTACCACGAGAATGCCTCCATGGAAACGCTCTGCAGTCTTCATGGCTGGAAACACCGCGAGTCTCCAAGAAGGGTGTTTGATGCTGTGTTGTTCAGCAATGAGGTCGATATGCTCACCATCCGGTGGAAAGAGCTGTATCCTTACATAACACAGTTTGTGGTTCTTGAATCAAACTCGACTTTCACCGGTTTGCCTAAACCATTGGTTTTTGCTGGAAACCGGGGGAAGTTCAAGTTTGTTGAGCCGAGGCTGACTTATGGGAACATCGGAGGAAGATTCAAGAAAGGTGAAAACCCGTTTGTGGAAGAAGCGTACCAGAGGATTGCATTGGATCAGCTGATCAGACTCGCGGGTATAGAAGAAGACGATCTTTTGATAATGTCTGATGTTGATGAGATTCCAAGCGCTCATACTATCAATCTGCTTAGATGGTGCGACGGATACCCACCGATTCTTCATCTTCAGTTGAAAAACTACTTATACTCATTCGAGTATTTCGTCGACAACAAAAGCTGGAGAGCTTCGATTCATCAATACAAACCCGGGAAAACGCGATACGCTCATTTCCGTCAAGGCAACACTCTTTTAGCAGATTCGGGTTGGCATTGCAGTTTCTGTTTCAGGCACATCAGCGAGTTTATATTCAAGATGAAAGCGTACAGCCACAACGACCGGGTTAGATTCTCTCATTATCTAAATCCAAAAAGAATCCAAGATGTGATATGTAGAGGAACTGATCTGTTCGATATGCTTCCGGAAGAATATACATTCAGAGAAATCATCGGAAAATTAGGTCCTATCCCGCGGTCTTATTCCGCAGTTCATCTCCCAGCTCATCTGATCGAAAAAGCTGAGAGTTACAAATACATATTACCTGGAAACTGCATAAGGGAAAGTGGCTGATAAGGGTTTGTGCTTATCTGTCTTTGTAGTCGTTTGGTAATTTGGGGGAAACGGCTTAATTTCAGTAGAGGGAGTGTGAAACAGAGGATGGTACAGTTTATTGGGACTTGAGGAGAGTGATCTGATAAGTGGAGTCTCTGGTTTCAGCATCTCTCTCGTGAGGAGGGTATATAACCTTGTCTGCTTATAATACTGACCATGTTCCAATGTGTTCCCATGTTGTTTTGGGAAGTTTTGCTAGAATAGTCTCTCTCTCTCTCTCTTCTCTCTCTTCTCTCTCTTCTCTCTTTCTCTTTACTTCAAAACTCTTTTCATACTCTCGCTTTTAGGCTGTACAATTTATTAGTGATTTCTTTACATTATCCTCAGATTCTTTGTAATCTTTATTTTTTTAATTCCTAATTTGATCTTCATTTTGAGATTTTTAACCATTTTATTCCTCGTAATGTCCTTGTGCCTGCAAATCCCAGTCAAATAACAAATTTTATTCTTTTTAGATTTGATCTTCCACTTTGAGACAGGTCCAAATATTTTTAGGGACAGAGAGAAACAAATCTGCTTGGAAACAGATGGTGAAATCCTAGTTTTTATGTAAGCTAAGATATTTGTTTTCACTCGCTGCATGCCAATAAGTATTTGATATAATTTTCAGTACGCATTTATACCTTTCCTTGAGGTGCTTATTCACTACCATAATTCTTATTTCACTCATTGAATCACAGATTAAAAAAAAAAAAAAGCAAGTAAACAATCTAACTTAAGCTTATGCTTGCTTGGCCTTACTATAGGCGGATCCAATATGTGGTTAACAAAAAAGTAAATAGTGAGAAGTGCCAAGACAGCAAAAGCTAAGACGAACCCAGCCATCCAAACAGGTTCATGCTAACCTAAAAACTAGTAATGATATGTTTGGAATAAAACTCTAGTTTTTTAAGGAATTATTATTATTTTTTTTTTCTGGAATTTGTTTAGTGGTTAAAAAAAAAACTGCATGGTGTCTCACATAAACAGAACATTAATGGTGATAGGTCTCACTTTGCTTATTTTGGTTTCAAATCCATCCCAGTCAAATCAATGAGCTGTCCAAACTACAAATAATCAAGTGTTTTTTTTTATTTTTATGATTGATTGAATTGTTTTTAATTTATATAGTAAATTATATTTTTAAAGAAAAATAATTTTTTTAATGCATTTATTTAGCTAAAATAACTTATATTATAAATAATTTTCTTAATGCATTTGTTACAATAAAGAAATCAGGGAGTCCCTAAATCTGCATTCTTCAAATCTTTAAACATAACCACTACTACCGTAAACAACAACAACAACAACAACAAACATGGTTCGAAAATTGCGAAGATGATCATATGATTGTAACAATAAGGAAGGATTCCAAGGAATATTGAAGTGTTTTTCAAGGGAATCCGAGAAAAACAAAATGCTTTGGTGTTTTCGATGACAGAAACTGCAGCCACTGGCGACAGATCTCTCACTTTACTATTTACATTCATGCTTTCATTTGCCTTTGCTCTTGTGTCTCCTTCTGTATTTTCTCCTTGTTTATCTTGCAAAAACGTCCTTACGGAGTCCTTATTTCGGCGTTTCAAATCCATCCAGCGAATTCAATAAACTGTCCTCAGAAGCAAACTGCAAAAATCAGCAAAAAAATATGAGTTTAAAGTTTCTCAAAGATATTTTCTAAATATAGAAGAATTATTTTAAAGTTCTCACGGTAAGGAAATCAGGGAGAGTCCCTAAATCTGCATTCTCCAAATCTGGCACTACAAAGTTTTCAGACCCAATGTCGAAATCCCAATCATTAGGTTTCTTCTCCACAAATGACGATGAAGCTTCAACTCGTTGAGCTCTTTCATCTGAGGTCGAACCAAAAGAAGCTTGTGGAATGTTCTCCAGTGCCTGATTTTACCATAAAAACAACATAAACTATAATGCACGAAAAAACGTCAACGATACTTGCAAAGAAAGGAACCAACCTGAACAAATGGATCAAGAACCATCTCAGTATCATCATAAGCTATTTCATTCTCAGCAACAGGTTCTGGTGGTGTAGGAGTAGTAGTTTTCGGCATTCTCGGGCCACCTCGAACCCCAAAACTCTCACTCTCACCCACAGTTTTCTCCCATTGCGTTTGTTGCTGATACATGATCTTAGAAACAACATATTCTCCAATCTTCTCTTCTTCTGTTCCCAAGTGGTACTGGTGCAAAACCCAGTTATATTTCTCGGGTTTTAATCCCTTCTTCGCGCTCTTGTAGAGCACCATGATCTTCTTGGAGCCTCTCTGGACTCCATTGAGCTTGACCGGTTTGGTTTTACCAGTCTTGCGCCAACGAACCGATTCATCCTTGAGACCAGACGGTGTGATCCGTCTCCTCTTTCTCTCCCCCTTCGGATATGCCTGCACCGTCTTGTTGAAGAAGAAGGCACTAGTTCCATCCTTATTCACACCTGCGGACAAAAGACTTATAATTTTAGTGAGTGATTGATTACTAGCATCAAATTAACGGAGGATTTTTCTAAAAATATTACCTGGAAGGTTTTCAGGGTGAGCGTAATTGATATCATTCACTGAACAGATAAAGTCTTGGATAAAAAGATGTGGTTTCAAGCCATCAATCCCACACTTAGCTTCCAAATGCTCGATCACTTCCTCATCGGTTGGCTCGAACTTCACACCTTTAGGAAGGCCTGGCCATGGAGTCAGTACCTGATAAACCATAGAAATAAAGATAAAACCGAACTCAGTATTAGCAATTATTATTACAGGTGTTGTAAATAGTTCTTTACATTTCTGTTGTCGATGCGGTAACAGCAGTTAGGACAGTTTATATGAGCTCCAAAATCTTCAATCTGCAGAGCTGAAGACACAGACACATTCTTTACATTCCTCGCGATCCATGGACCATCCACAATCCAAGCCCTGTGTAGAGTTTTCATTGTTTTAGTGACAAGACCAAAGCCATATAAGGTTATTAACATCTCTACTTGTTCGAAGAAGATCGAGAAACATGTTCATAATCTACCCCGATTATTAGTAATCTAGGCGTTACGGTATTATATAGTTATGTCTTGACGGAAACATAACAGAACTTTCACGAATCAGTAAAATATATATATATATTTTTTTTAACATTGAATCAGTAAAATATTCTTAAGCTGAAAACAGAGAAAAATTTACGAGTAGTGTCCAAAATATAGAAGAAGCTGAAATTTCGCATTATTCATAACCCAGATAAAAGAAAAGTGCAATATTTTCGAGACTTTGGAACAAAAATAGGAATTTTTATTTTTCTTCATACCAAAAAAAAAGATGGGACCTTTCTTGGTTTTTTTTTTTTCCGGCAAACAATAGAATATTACAATCGTATAGAGTCATCGAAATCAGCTTAGGGTTTGAGTGAAATTGTATCAACAAAATCTGGCTCAAAACAGATCTTGACATTGGGATTTTAGGGGTTTCTCGCTTACCTCTCCATGAATAGTAATACCAAAGACAAAGAACGATTGAGAGAGAGAGAGAAAGAGTTTCTCCACTAAGCTAAGTAAAACGGAGTGAAGAGCAGAGAGAAAGGGCGAGACTTTGGAGAGAGGAAATATATACGTGTGTCGATGAGCGGGAAAGTGGACTTAATGAGAGGTTCGTTTACTCCCGAACCTAAGCTTCGGGGAAAGCTTCTCAAGAACACAATCTGCAAACCTCAGGCTCGGATACTGCATCTTAGTGTTGACATCTTGACTAGTGTTTGGTTCGGATAACGAACCTGAGATTTGTAAGCAACTTCGAAGGAGCTTCGTAATTCGGGCTTCAAAGAAATTCGTAATTAAGTGATTTTTGTAGGGCCAAGCTACCATTTGATCCCAAAAAAAAATAAAAAATAGGGCCAGGCTACCTTGATCACCAAGCCAAAATGTTACGATTTAACCTTTATTTTTGTACGTGTAATGTTGTTTTTTTTTTTTAATGATACGTGTAATGTTGTTCTATTGAATAAAAAAAGACTAATTAATTACAAGAAAGGACCATGAATTTTAATATGAATAGTAAAATGACAATTTATTAAACTTAAACAGTAGATAGTATTCACATGGAGTTGCATAATAAAACCAAGAAAATCTTGGACACGATTTCCCAATCGTATCCATTTATAGATACTACAATTCAATCGTTACATTTGGTTTTTTCTTTTAAGGACTGGAAAATTAAGAAAAATACCATTTTTTCATAGTAAATACTCTAAAGAAAGATTGATTGAAAAAATGATATAAACTATTATATAAATAGATATTCAATGGTCACATAATCTTATCTCAATATCTCAATCCATCTTTTTAAATGATATTTTTTTTAGAAGTTAATTAAAGGTGTAATTGATGAATGAGTTATAATTATTTTTTATATGTTTCCGAATTAAGAGTGGAAAGTTTCCGACTAAGAAATTTTAAAAAAAAATTGTAATCATTTCTTTTAAGGGTGATTTGAAAAATAGATGGATTATGTACAACAAACGATAAACAAATAAAAGAAATTTTAAACATTGAACCACCATGGTTTATGTTAGGTAATTGAGTAAGTGAATATTGACAAAGATAATCTTTGAAACGTAGATGATTATTTTATCAGAAAAAGTTTAAGCATTCAAGTACCATAATCTATGTTAGGTAAATGAGTATGTGACTATTGAAATTAATCATCTTGTATACCAACCAAAAATATGATACATGAAATTAAATAGTCGAGTAATATATACAGATCTAGATCATCACCAACCTTAGAGGAATTTTCAACACTTACGATAACATAATTCATAAAATAGTCAACCAACTAAGATGATATATTTCATAAAGATAGTCCACTACCATTGTATTATTTTTGTGATTCAAAAAAAAAAATGAAATTTGAGTAGTAAATGTAAAATATAATAAACTGAAAAGTGAAAGAAAGAAATATAGATTTTTTTGGAAGGAGAGAGGAGAGAGGAGAGAAGAGAGAAGAGAGTAGAAATGATCAAATAGATTTGTGTGAGTTGTCATAATCAATTAAAAGTTTGTGTAATGAGTTTTTGTGAATATATGATAAAATGAATTTATTAAAATAATATTTGGTTAGATTATGGTTCTCCAAAAGTAATATTGATTGCAATTTCCCTTCTTTTAATTAGTGTATACAAAAAAAAGCTACTATAAGTTATTCATCAATCACAGCATAATATTTTACCGCACTGATTTGTGAACATTTTTGTTGGGTTTATTATATATTTAACACCGACAAAGTAAAAATGTAAAGATGCAAATTTTATAAGAAAAAGTGTCATAAGTATAGAAACAGTTTTTACATTATTTGGTTGTTGAACTTTACTTACCTATACCTACGAGACAAACTGTTTGTGACGCGTAAATCTATTGTTACAAATAATTAGAAATAGAATCGTGATAAGAGATAACAAGTGTCGTTGTAGTATAGTGGTAAGTATTCCCGCCTGTCACCCGGGTGACCCGGGTTCGATCCCCGGCAACGGCGTTTTTTATTTTTAAAACGGATTCACAAATGAGTATAAATAGCCTGAAAATCGAATGACGAAGAAGAGGATAAAACCAGAGTAACATTTCCGGTTAACATGACCAGAGTAACATTTCCGGTTGACCTGACCCAACGGCAATAAAAGAGTGACACAAGAGCAGCAATCCTCCGAGACTGATGTTTCCGGGTAAACCATACACATCGATAAGTCGCTGACCGTCACACAGAAGGCAACGTTACACAAATACTACATTTGCCAATATCTCTGTGTGTCAATCAGAAACTCGAAATGAGCAATAGCTCCAACCAAATCATTATCAGGTTTGTTTGGGCATCATCGCTTTATCCAACAAAAAGACGATTAAAATATAAAACTGGTGATGTTTTCCAACTTCCAAGTATGATTTAATATGTTATGGTGATATCAGTGATCCCCGTAAAGAACCTTACGTGGATCGAGCTGACCGCTGCAGTAGCTTGATGAGACGATAGAGAGTTCTTGCCTGCCTTTCCACTCTTCACATGGTTTCAACAATATTGGGGTTTCTATAGCACCAGAATCTACACAAAGCATTGTTGTGTAATCCTCATCCCCCATATCAGCTATACTCTTTGCCTTCTTGTCCCAAGGGTTCCACACAACTGCTCATACCAAAGATAACATGAATTCATAAGAAACAAACTTCACATTTTTTTTTTTGCTTATTTGAATCATGCCGCGTCAAAGAAATCTCTATATGCACCTGCATTCGGCATGCCTTCCTTTCGCAACTCGATAGTTCTCTTTCTCTCATGATCTATGATTGCAATCTTTGTCGGCGTGTTCAAGTACACTCTATCAATCTGCAAGGAACGCACAAAGTATGTTGAGATTTTGTTTGTTTAGTAGTTTGAGCGGAAAACAAAGGAATGGATCACCTACCTCACCGTCAAAGGTAATTGCATCTGCCTGCTCGGTGAATCTCTCTCTACGCATCATGTTGTCAAGATAATCGAGTGTTTCCAAGCCTTCAACCCGAACTTCACTGCAAATTTGATGCCATGTTACTTAGACAAAAGAGTTTTTAAAAAGTCTATTAAGCATTTTCTTGAGGAAACTTCGATTAGCTAGAGTGTACGAAGCAACCCAAGACAACAACAATAGATTTGATCACGATGATGCTTTAAATGAGCCCACAAAAAAAAAAAAAAAAACAGAGGAAAAGCGACATACCTTATGTCGGATACATATAAGTAGTTACGAAGTGCAAACATAAAGGAGAATGCCTTCGGGTCGATGTTCCTCACACGCGGGATTATAGTAAGTTTGCCAGGACTGATAGATATGCGAACACGAAGTTCAAAGCTGTAACAAAATAGGCAACAGCGAATTGTATATTAAGCCAAGAGATGATGACAATGAAATGAACAAACAGAAATAGCAACTGTGCACACCTATGAGGCCATGTCTTCAAATCATCTTCAGTAGGCTTCAATATTAAATCGACAGTTGATTGCTGGTTAGTTGGAGGCAGAGGTGAAGGATCGTTATCAAATGACCAGAATCTGTTCCGGGCAAATCCATGCCGCTCGAGAGCACCAAAATTTCCAAACTGCAAGTATGATTAAGTATGGTTGATGGCGGAACGAAAAGACAGGATCTTAAAATGATTTCAGATGCCTAACCTGTGGAAAACAGACAGGTAACCCTCCCCTGATCGCCTTAGGTGGCTTCAATTGCGCCTAAATAAAACATAGTGATTACAAAAAAGGGTTATTGAAAGTTGAAACGTCTGCAGTGGGCAGTAGTGCCCTATTCATTAACTCATATTTCTACTCTAAAAGCACAATTTACAGATTATCTGATACATGCTGGAGAAGAAAGCTGGCTAAGAAGAAGAATGAATTCATCAATTCACCTCTATCAACATACCTAAGTTTATAGATAACATAAGAAGGCAAAAAAAAAGCAAAGATCTTATTGCCAAGATTGATATTTGGTTGATCCAATCCGACTAAAATTCTAGATGATTTGTTACCTTGCTGCTCATATAAAGCAACTGCTCTCTCCTTTCATTCTTCCACGAAACCACTTGTCCTCCATACAGAAGCACCTGAAACCATTTCCAGCCAACAAAAAAAAAAAATTGTAAAATCTCTTAGAGAGTTTTCTCTAACCATAACAACTATCTTTAGACTGAGACTGCATCAAGCTAAACCTTTCTAGTCCAGACAACATAATTGTTAACAAAATCAATTATATAAGCTCAAAGTACTAGTCAGTATTAATCACTGAGAGGTCACCATCAAGCTTCTCTGATTAACACTATTTCTTAGGTTGGTTCTTCTTTCATTAGATGCTATGATCAAAATTCCTTCTCTTACAGTGAAATTCAGGAGACCCCAAAAAAAAAAAAAAATTCAATTTTTAGGGCAAAATTTGAAGAAAGGAAAGCGAGGAAAGAGTCAAACCTCAGCAGATGATCCGCCTGGCTCGGTCAAAATAACACGGGAGGATCCATCGCGATCATTGACTACATTCAAAGGCATCGATTTTGGCCTTAACCTCGATCTTATTCCCCTCACGAATGGGTTCCCTTTCCCTTTCTTCCACTCCAGCTACATGCATAAAAATCATTTCATGATTTATAAAACACTGGCCTTTTAATCAAGCTAATCATGATTCGTAACTAACGAATGTAAAATTGGGAACACGAACAAAAAAAAAAACGAAATCAAATCCGTAACAAGTGGGGAAATCGAGAAGGGATAGAGAAATGAAGAGACCATAGAAGATTGATTAATAAGGGGTTAGATTCAGCTACTGGAAAGTCTCTACGGGTTGCAACGTAGTAAATAAAAAAATTAAAGCTTGGTGATCGGCTGAAATTTCAACAATCATCACCGAACTACAACGACGGAGAGAGAGGAGATGAAGACAGAGAGATCGAGAGTGATACATAGAGAGAGAGAGAGAGAGAGAGAGAAAGACTGTTGATGCATTAGAAAATGCTGACCTTGATAGTTCGAATATGGCTCTGATTCTCAGAAATTTGGGTTTGAGTGGGGAGCTTGAAGAAGAAGAAGAAGAAGGCCTCTGCATTTGTAGTTCTTCTCTCTATAACTGCGTAAGCTCCGATACTGCCACGTGTGCATTTGCTAATTGTTTTCACTTTTCCTGATTTTTGTTTTTACTCTGTATTTATGTATTTTCTCTTAAATGAACCCTGTATTTCGTAGATAATGAAAAGAGTCGATTAGCTATATAACCATAAAAAAAAAATATATATATTGATGTGACATATTGGCCGCAGCTGTGGAGAAAATTTTTGACGTTTTTGTCCTTGATTTAGTGGATCGAGAAACCCACTTCTGACTTGTATTGCTAACTTTATATTTAATAAAGTTATATATTTTTATAACATGTTAACCGATGGTTTCTCGGTAATTTTTCATGTTTCTCTTTCTTTCGACATCATTTTTTTTTTCCGGCAACAAAAACAGGATAAATACAGAGATGAATTTGACAAAACTTCGAACACAAAACATATTATTTTTACCGATGACAATCTAACGAGATCCATATACCAATGGTTCCGGTGACGATGACGGCGCCAACGTTGGCCACCGTGGTTATTATTGTAAATGATTATAAATTTTTTTGTAACGTATTACCGATTATTGTATTACCTATAAACATTATATTTACATCTAATTTTATTTTTATTGTGATAAAAAAATGTTAGATTGCTAACAATAGATTTGCACATGTTAAACTATTTATTGTGTCATGTAAACATTTAAATAAATCGCCAATTTTATATTTAACAAGGTAACTCAATCGTTGCATGTTAGCTTTTGTATTATTGAAACATATAGATATCTAGATGTAAATCAAAGTTTTTATTTACTGCACTACCTAGTTCGTTGAATGCTAACTTTTATATTAATAGTTAAATTTATATTTATCGTGATATTAAACATGTTAGATTACTAACAATAATTTTGTATATGTTAAAATATTTATTGTACCATATAAACATTTAAATAAATCGCCAATTTTATATCCATCACGGTAACTAATGTTAGCTTATGTATTATTGTATTATATATACCTCTAGATATANATATTCGAGAGGGGGAAAATCTCGACCGACGAATGCTTCGAGGTCGCTGGACTTGCCACTGCTCTAGCTTCCGACAACGAGGAATCTCGATTGACGACTGGCTTCCCAGCTGAGCGAATATATCTTGTAGCTTATTAACAATCGGAATCACGGAGTATCCCAGCGGCACGGCTTTGTTAGCGGCGGCAGGCGAAGGCGGAGAGGTGGACGGAGGAGTCTCACCGGTAACTTCTTCAATCGCCAGCGACGGATCAGGTTGAATGATCAAAAGGCTAACCCAAAAAAAAACTAATCTAATTACAACATAAATCTTGAGAAAACAATTTCTGCCCAAATCTAGATTAAAAAAAAAAAGCTTTTGTTGATATCACCTCGAAGAATCCATGTTTTAAGCGAGAAAAAAAAAAGAACGAACTTTACGGGAAACGAATTGGAGGGTAGACACCAGAATTTGCGCCCAAGCTGTGAAGAAACTTGGAATTGATTAAGATCGGAGAAGGAAAACTCAGATTGAAGCTGATTCAGTACCTCCATAAGACCAAGAAAAACATTCGCAGAAACCCCAAAGAGCTCGAATTTCAACAAGGGTTTGAAAAAAGCTTTAGCCTTTTTGTGCTCTCACCACGTGTATGAAGTTTGTTCCTAAGCCATAGACGAACGAAGCTGCGCAGAGAGAAAGAAAGAGAGGGGCAAAGTGAGGTTTTTTTGTTTTAAACAGTTATAAGGCTAGATCGCCAATTATTTTCTCCGCAAATTTCTCTAATGAAAATGCATTAAAACAAAATCATTTTAGAGAAAATATAGTAAAATATCTTCAAAACAATATAACCAGTAAAAATATAGTACTAAATAAGTAAAAGATATATTAAATCCAAAGTTGTCTTAATTTTATATTCAACCACTTGATAAGTGTTTAAATTTTTTAATAGACTTGTAACAAAGTTTAAAAACATAATAACTAGTATCAGTTTGATTTTGATAGATTAACACAAGCATTAAATTTGACTGGTATTACGTCAGCAAATTATGTAATAACAAATTAATCGGATGATTGAGTACCAAAACATTTTGGTTAAGTACAGTTTTATTAGATCAGTGATATTCATCTATTTAGTTATGTGTATTTTTTTAATGGTCGGGAAGATAAGGAAAAATTGTAACATTTTAAATATTTGAAAAATATTCCAAATAGTATAAATAGGAGAAATAGATATAACATTACTGTAGACTATACATAAGTTTATCTTTAATGTGACGATGGATTATTAAATTATTCACCAATCTATCTGTGCTGTTCTCCTCTAGTAAAAACAATAATATTCCTTTCCTTTCGGTGACGTTATATTCCATTCCAACAGTAAATAGAAGGAAACTATATTCACTTACAGCTTTCACGCCCCCACCATATTTTATAAGTTTCATTTTGCAAATCAAATTAGAGCTCTACCAGATCAAATTAGCAATAGCCAAATCCTGAAGAATGAAGAATTATTAGAAGCTAATTCTTAGATTTTCGTGAATATTTTATGGAGGTTCATAAGTAAATTAAAAACTATACGACATACATAACTTGTTAAGCAGTTTTTTTTTTTTTTTGGTTAAGCAGTTTTCAATTAAATTAAAAGGAGGCTGTTTAGTTACCCAAAAAAATGAGCTTCTTGTGGTTGAGAGCCTCTTATGATCAGAAACATGTTTGAATGATGCTTGAACTCCACTTTGAACCACGTCAAGTTAGTGCCGATGCTTGGACATACATACAGTATATAGTAGATATGCTCTTCTTATAATTGATTTACTTTATTGTATGTAGATTTATTCTCCTTATTTTGTTGTCTTTCCTTTTGTTAGCCAACGTTATTACTATTGTCATTTTCTTCCGAATAATTTATTATGGTTTTTTTTTTGGGTCAAATTTTATCTATCATGGTATTATGGACTCTCCCCCTAGTTTTGACAAATAATAGATAGATAGCCAGGCTGAGATTAAATACTGGTGATCAAAGGAAACCGTCTGTGCAAAAAAGAAAAAGAAAAAATGGTGGTGTTCTTACTCCGGGACGAAGTTGAGACTTTGGTGGGAGTTTGCTGAAGACAAATATTATTGTTTTTTTTATTACACATCGGCGTGAAGTATTTTTTTTTTCTTCATCTGAATAACATTATAATTACGAAAACGGTTCATGAAGTTAGAAACATGGATCCAAGGAAATCACTCAATACTATCTATTGAGTATGTAAACCTATTCCTTTCTAAACAACCAAAAAATGGATCAAATGAACACATCCCTTGTTACAAAAAGGAATGTAAACCTGATTCCTATTAAACAACCAAAAACAGGGAATCAAAGGAAATCACCAGTAAAACAAATCGAGCATTACACTGAGGTAAAACTACTTTTATCAACAAAAACTTTATCTAACCACCTAGGAAAGCCTTCAGCTACATAAGAATGACAACTATTCTCTCTTGTCACACTTCTAGCAATGAGAAACGCACCTAAATTAGCATTCATTTCTTCATAAACCTGTCTTCAATTTGATATTTGATTCAAAACATCAAGAATTTCAGATGAGAACACCTTGAAAGACGACCATGCTGGAGGCCGAGAGACAGCCTCTATCAAGTCTCTGGCTTCTGCCGCAAGATAACTCTATGAACTTTCAAACTTTTCATACTCTCAATTGTCCATAGCCAATTTTCATCATTTGCTTCAATATTGGCCGTGAAGTCAATATTGTACTTTTTTTTATAATAATAACTCTTGTATTCGTATCGTTAAACTTGGAAACCATATAGTACAAAATTAATATTTTGGGCTTAAAACTGTCTTGGGCCTTAGTAGGAAGACTAAATCAATTGTATAGTATTATTAATACAGATTCTCTTCACATTTACTTATTTTTTCTCTGGTTTTCTGGTTAATCTTCATCCCCAGTAGTACAAAGGATAAAGGCAAGGAAGGTTTTTGGGTGTTCTGGAATCGAGATTCGAAGGAGACTCCATAGACTTATATGGCTAATGATTCCTAAGAAGAAGCCTTTGAGTACAAGAGCTGGAAATTGAAGGACAAGACTATGTGCTGAGTTTGGAAATCATCTCTTCTACCAACTTCAACATGGCTCCGGGTATTCGCTCGCCTTCTTGATCAATCTCCCGCATAATTTTCTCAACAATCTCAATCTTTGACTGTTTGTTTTTGATGACATACCCAGAGCAGCACTCCCTTAATAGAAGCAGCAGCTCTCTAGCCATTTCTTTAGCCCTCCTTGTCCCATCTACGCTCACTTGAAGCAATCCTGGCATCACTCCTTCTCTCAGTATCATTCCTCGGTTTTTCTCTCTGTCCAAGTTGCACACACCCAGCAATATTCCTACCGCGTGCTCTTTACACTCTGCCGACCCTTCTTCAATGGCTTCCACCAGAACCCCAATCGCTCCACTGATGCCGCAAATCGATTCTGGTGATTGAGAGATTATGTTCTCGAGCAAAGATGCCGCCTTTTCAGCTAGTTCAGAGGATTTATCACAAAAGTTGATGACTTGAAGCAAAGCATACGGTGCTCCACAAGCTATGACCAGTGGAACAATCTGACGGAGAGTCGATAGATTGTGTAGTGTTGCTATGCCATCAAGCTTGGCCTGAGTCGTTAGCGTATCGAGCCCAATGAGTCTAACTAAAAGCTGAATCAACCTGGTCGACGCTATCTTGACCTTGTTTTTGTTACAGGAAGAGAGAATCAGAAGAAACGCCATGGCCAATTCAACTATTACCATCTTCGTTTCTGACTGGAGGATCTCTACCAACATTGGTACTGCGCCAGATTTCACAATTCTGACTTTGTTCCTGTAAGTTCATAGACAAACCCGATTGATTATTTTTCTTTGTTACGACCGCTTAGCACAAGGATAGAAACACAAACCTTTCACTGCCAAAGGCAAGGCTGAGTAATGCAGATAGAGCAACTTCTGTTGTGATGCAATCTTGAGATTGTAACATTGAGAGTAAAGGAATGATGATTTCTCTTTCTGCCATTTTTTGTCTTTGCTTCCTGCTTAGATTACTTAGCTCTATAGCTGCTTCTATTTGAGCCTCTCTGTTACCGCTAAGAAGACTCTCCACCACAATCTCCTCCATTTTGCAGCACTCTTCTTCCTCTCTGTAATTTTGGTTAATAACTTCACTTGGAAGAAGAGTGAGGGAAGGTATGGTGGAGGATTGGTGAAGTAAATATAATAGACAAGAAAAAACATTGAAAATTTGATTAGTATCTGGTTGCTTTAACAAGCAACGTTAGGCTTTTTTTTTGGGCATCCATTGTTTCATGTTGAAGCAAACTCACCTAAAGCTTTTTTTTCAGACAGTATATATATATATATTTTTTTTATCCTGTAGATATTTTAAGTTTATTTCTAGAAGATCATAAAAACCAGAAGGGAAAGTAAGAATCTGTTTGAATATTTTGTTCTTGATTGCATGATCTATCCAATGTTGATTCCTGAAGATTTGAATCTTTAGCTTCCCTCATGTAGAAGCAAGGTAAGCTTATCTGCATTATCCGGTGTCATTGATCCCAAGAAATTAAATTATTTAGGCAATGACAAGTTTAGTACTTTTTCTCTCCAAAATCTTATTTTTGTTTCTATTTTTGTCTCTTTCAGGTTATTAAAATTTGATTATCTTTGAACTGGGTCTTAACATTGACAATATAGACATCGTTGCTGTGAATGTGTATCTTTCTTGTTTTAAACGCACAAATTATATAATTTCTAATAATTATGTCTTACTTTATTCATAAACGCAAAAGGAATGCAACTCAATTGTCTTTAATCTACATAAACTGACACATCATACGCATTTATGGTTTTTTTATATAATTTCTTCATCTAACCTGATATGAAAGACCAGGATTTGTAGTCTAGTAAAATAATGACCAAGTGACATGCATGAAACGAGTTTGAATGTAACTTGCTTTTTGAGTGGTGCTTATAATATTTTGTTTGTTTACATAAACAAAATTTGTCCATATTAGAAGACATGTTTTATTTTAATGTTTGATTATTTACATAAACAAATATTTCTCGTTTCCGTTGAGAATATGATCAAGTTTCTTTCCCCATTGGTCCCCGCCCCGAATCTGTGTAAGAGAAAAGTGCTTCAATTTTCTTCAGTTACAAGTATGGAATTCACATATATAGCCTCATATAGCATTCTTAAAAAAAAAAAATATCCAACGAAAAATATTCAATGAAGAGTTATAACTTGTTATCATTTAATCTTGCTGACTAAAACACTGTAGAAAATAGAAATCAATTATAAATTATGCTAAATTTGTAAGAACTTATCCAACTAGAACCTTCCACTCAAGTTAAATGCGAAATCTGTGATTATTATTTTACGGTTTCTTTTTTTTATAAATAATTGATCAGGTGGATAAGATTATGTCTTTGTGTGTACTCATGGATCAGAAAAAAAGAGATCCAATAATACTATAAAAATGGAATACAATGTTCTTTTGATTTCCTTGTTATACGGCGCCTTTGTCTTTACGAAAATTTTTGTTCACTTTTTGTTATTATTACTCCTGCCTGTAAAAAAGAAAAAAATTGTATGCATAATATATATCTCTTACAATTATGAGAAAAAAATTGCGAGTGAAGAGGTTTATAGTTTAGATCTGGAAAAATTCCATACAAATACCTCAATTAAATTTTAATAAGCTTTTTAATATCTAACTATTTTTTTGCCCAAGAAAATACTCCAACTAATATATTTTTCCATTAAATACTTCAATTTTTAAAATTATACCTCCATTATCTTTTTTTTTTTAATAATAAAATATTAATATTTTTAAAAAATTACATTAAATTTCAAAAAAATTCAAAACAAATCCCAAAAAAATCGGGGAAAAAATTCTAAAGTTAAAAAACAATAATTTTAAATTTTAGATAAAATTAATATATTATATTTTAATGTTTGAATCTTTGAACTAAAAATTCTCCAAAAATACAAAAATCCAAAACAATTTTCACATCTTGCTAATTAAGAGCCCTCTTCTGTTGTTTGGTGTTTTACATTTTCTATTCGACTCTTATCAAGCTAATCTTCACTATTGTTCTTCTCTCACTTTTTGCATAAAATAGTGACTTAAAAATTCAACTCAAAAATTCTTCATGTGACAAAAATTCGACATAATCCTGATTGTTTTTGAAATTCATATACATATAGTTGTTTGACGTATAATAATAATCAAAAACAAAACTTCTAAAAATTTGCCAGTACATGAAGCGAAAGACTAATAATACATAACTTAAATATCCTGAGCAAAATAGAAATGTAAACAAAAACAAACAAGTTATTGTTGAGCAGCATTCAATTTTTTCTTGCGGTTCTCGAGTCTTTCAACACTTTCATTCTTCTTTTGCTTCCCCTTCTGCAGAAATTTTCACCAAATAAACAGTGAGTTACAAACACTAAGAGAGACTTTCATTGCTATGATTCTGCAGCTTTTAAACCAGGATTCAGCTCAAGTCTAGCATTTATTGTACAAGACCTAAAGAAATTATCACCAAAAACAATGAATGTTCAATGTAAATGCTACCTCTATGGCTATTAAGAGCTTCCTCTTCTTACGGGACATCATCACTGTGGACATATCAGTGTTATCTTCAGCAGTTTGCGTATTAGCTGCATCAGGAACTGATTCTTCACCCTTGCCTTCTTCTTCCACCACAGGCGTTACATCAACTGCACTTCCCGTCAGTTCCATCTTCAGTTCCTCATGGTATTGCTTCTCCAGCACCGCCATCTAACATAAATTAACCCACACAACACAAAGTTATCAAACACATACACAAATTTAGCCGGCTTGAGTTATACAATTCATATATATATAGGTAGAAGTCAAACCTTTTTCTTGTTTCTAGCAGCTTCAGCTTCCTCAGCACGGCTCATAACACCAGCGTAGAGTAAGTTTTGAGGATCTTCAAGATCCTCTTTCCCAACACCTGGCAATGGAAGAACATCATTTCTGGCTGCTGCTTGTAGCCTTTTAATGGTTTCAGCATAATCAGGAACATATCCTTCTGCTTCATTGTCCACAAATGGTGACAAGTGCGGAGGTGGAATGCTGCTTGTATAAAAAGAGCACACAACGAATGTTTAAACAGCTGAAAAATTTGAACAAACGAATGTTTAAGCAAGGGTTATGAATGTGTTACCTTCCGACCATATACTTTTCAGTTGGCAAGATTATGCGAGCATTCATGCAGTCATAGATCCACTGTGGTTGAACATATTCCCTTGAAAGATACAAATGACCCGCACTTGGCCTATCAATGATCTACAAAATAGAATGGATGTTATTGAGATCTATCTATCTACACTTTGGGAGATTTTGTTAAACAACAAGCTCAATAGCTCAATGGCTTACATGATGTGTTATACTCTCATCATCCTCCTTGAAAGGTGCACCTTCTCCTTCCCAAGACACCATCCCACCAAAAGCAGGAAGTACAAAAAGAAGGGACTCTCTTGGAACCTATATAAGAATACAATATTATAAAAAAAGAGTCAATCCCCAGTCATGAATTTTTTTAATTATCTTCTCAGTCACTGGTCCAGGAGAAACTCAAGCACACAGATCTCTAAATATCAAAACAAGGGATTCAAAATAAATTTGGTTAGGACTAAAAGATACTTCTAGGTGCCTACTCCACTACTCACTTATCGTCAGAATCTCTATTTTTCAAATGCCTTTACTTTAAAAAGTTGTTTTCATGAAGTAGTCTTGGATCACCATACCTCACGGCTCAAGAAAAACTTCAGATCCTTGAAGAGTGACTTGCACACTCTTGTTTCTTCATCCTCTTCAACCTCTGTATTGTTATCTGCCACGAGATGCATCAATGCCCCGGGCTCACCCGAAGGCAGCTGGTGCTGAAGTTGTGCAAGTCTCAGTTCAGACTCTTTACGGTCGTTTGACTGTGAGCTAGATGAAGCATCATCTTTTGGTTCCACAGTCATGCCTCTGGAGCTAGCATCTATGTATCTCGACAAAGCATAGAGATCTGTAACATTGAAGACATGTATAAATGTTAATCAAAGTAACAGATCCCACATTCTAATGGTTATATATGAACTCCTATATGATATCTCTAAGGAAAATCATAGCTGCTTGAAAGAGGAAATCACACCTGCAGCCAAAGCCTCCAACCGAGAATCAAGGATTGGCGGATATTTCACATTCAGAGAATGATAAAGCTTAAAGTTTATAAAGGCAAGAAGAGTCTGCATCAAAAGGTGAATGAAATTTTTGTCAGCATAAGTCCACACTTCAATTTAGACTAAACTGATGAATTAAGTTAACAAATGACGGGGGAAAAAGAGATTAGGAGTTCTCACCTCATAAAATTCCAAGAAGGTTAGCAGGACACCAAAGTCAACATCATTTGTAAAGACTTGTTGTATTGCATGAGGGGTCAACCAAGTGATCTTTTGACCTTCTAGTTCAGCCTATCAAGATAATTAGGAAAGTTTCATCAAAGAGGAAGTACTCCACAAATTCCATTATAAACTTTCAAGATAAAGTAACACAATACCTGATAATATATGCCCTTAACAGACACAAACACTTTCCGTAATGCATGACTACGAGAAATGTATGCTTGCCATTCATGGCTTAATCTGATTCACAAAAGAAGGGCAAAGAAAGCTTATGGATATGAGACTATGGGAAGCTGCCGATAAGTAAAGAGACAAGGGACTTATAAGTGGATATATAAGATTCTGACCTTCTACAGTTGTGGACTCGTTTAACTTCAAGCTTTTCCCTGTCTGAAGCAGGTAACACCGCAAAAAGATGAACCATCGTAAGACAGTCATCCAAGTCGCGTAGTGCATCAATGAATGTGGGATACCTAGATAATCAGAACACAAGCAGAAATGGGTGTGAGCTGTCTAAACTGGTGGATGTCCAGACACAACTATAGATTCAAGTTTCTGCAGTAAACCTTTCACGGATCAATCTATCTAGCTTGTAAGTGGGTTGGCGAGTAAGCAGAAGACGTGCGAGCTCTTCGTTTTTCTTGGCCTTGGCTTTTAGTACCTTCTTTTGGTATGTTTTTATTTCCCTAAACTTCTCAAGAAGTGGCTCATGCTGAAGGAAAGAAATGTCCTTCACATGGTAATAAGTGTGATGGTTTCCCTTCACCTTCTTCTTCGGTTCTCGGGGAAATATTCCTTTGACAATACATAGTCTCCTGAAATGCCCAAATCGGTAGGTACAATTGAGCAGTCATGAAAAAATAAAGAAACAAAACCAAAAAGCAACTAGAGATAACAGATAAGTCACGTATTGATAAAAATAATATATGGGATATAGTTGAATCTATCCGATATAACGATATTGAGAGAGAGAGAGACAATATACAGATAGAGAATAAATCAAAGGAATCATTGACACATAAAGCAACTAGTTAAATGGTTAACAGAAACATTAAAACAAAAGCCACCAATCCCAAAATCTAAGAAGATCACAGAACATCAAAAACCTAGTGCACACATATGCTTGTCCCAACACTAATTCGAAGAAAAATAGCGAAGGTGAAGGACAAAGAAGTAAGAGAGTGAACCTGAATAGATTTAAGTTAACTTGAAGAGATTTGAGTGCTTGCGACCTGGTCATATACCTAGCGGCATTTCCTTCCTTCTTCTTTCCCTGCAAAGACGAGTAGCACCAAAATGTCTTTAGAAAAAACAATACAGCGAACAAGTTTCTCGAGAAAAGGCGAGAAAACGAAAACGGTTCAAAACAGCTCAAAATCAACGAATCATCGGAACAATACAGCTTCAATCCAACAGAAATACTCACCGCTGGCCTATAATGCTTCGGCATGGTGGAACGCCACCAAAGAGGGAGGGAGATGGAGAGAGAGGAAAAGAAAGAATTAGGGTTTTAGGCATACCAAGTATTTAGGTCGGTGCAAGACGACTATATAATGGGCTTCTTTAGGTAGGGCCAGTTGACTCCTCATCTTGTTTCTGCGTGGTTTACTACGACAATGGGTTTCAAGGCCCAATAGTCTCATTGTCTCCAAAACTGAAGTGAACCGAATCGAAATTCATCGACTCCACACCGAACCAAACATTTATAAAGTATTACTTTTTTTTTTTTTGTTACTCAACAATCAACATCAACTCTTCATTCACCAAAATTTAGTACAAAGTTCGGTTTGTCAACCTCTAAATAAAATACATTTTGGTTGAAAGTATTTTTTTTTTTTTGTCGTTTGGTTGAGAGTATTTATATGTAAATAATTTGGGTCGGCGCATTTTACCAGTTTTCTGTCTGCCCTTTTTTCTTGTGTCAATAATGTAAATATGCGCATTCTACAAAAAGCAAAAATAGTTATTTATTTGTAAAGAAGATATTGTAACCAGCGCAAAAAACAACAACAAAAAAAAAATCTAAGAGATCTTTGTATTTTGTGATTAAAAACACTACTTCTCATACCAAAAAAAAAAAAACACTACTTCCAATTTGTTTTTAATTGTCCAATTAGTCGGCAGGAGGATCGGCGGGGGCAGGTGCTTCACCGTCGTTGGGAATCCAGAAAGTGAGAACCGTAGAGGCAGCAACGAACATTGCCCTACGAGGTGCCCATTTCAGACACGACACTACTCCTATGTTGTTCTCCCACCTCGCCACCTGCTTTTTTAAGACAAAATTTAGATACTGTGACAAGCATAAGGAAAAACAGTAGCTACAACTTTCTGAATTATTCATCATCTTTTTAAGTGAATCGGTGTCCAACTGGTGTATGTACAATCTTAATGGTGTTTGATTGTTCCGCATTTACCTCAGATGGGTTCTCAATGTTCCACGCATGCAAGGTTCCATCTCCTGAACCTATATCCGAAATTTTTAAATAAAATAAAAAAAACCCTAACTGTGAGGTCTTGATTTTATCTATTTTGGTTGAGTAGTTTCATAATTTGGAGTTAAGCTGGTTAGATTTGGATGTTGTGTAGATGAGTCATGATAAAAGATAATCTTGCATCATTCGCAGAGGTGTATGATGTCCGTATTACCTGACAGAACGTACTTGCCATCTGGTGTGAAGGTGGCTTCTATGGATGTACCCTGTGAAGGCTCCAAACTAAAACCACATTTCTGCAAACCAAAATTTTTTTATCATACCGGCGCTTTACCAACCTAACCTAATGTTCTGTTTTCTTCAAGTGAAAGATACATAATATGATTACCTTCTCTCCACGATATGCATCAAGAACGTAGATATTGTTATTTGTGGTTGTTAGGAGCATGGATTTTCCATCATTGCTGAATTTTATATCGTTAACCTCAGCAGTATCCCCACCCACCAGAAATGTGTCAAAGGGACCCTACAAAAGAGATAAGATGGGTTTAAAAGTTAGAACTACAAGAGCATTAATGTGTAAGGCTGTGTGAATCACAGTAAGTAGCTAACCTTGTCATAACACCGGGAATCAAATAATTTAACAGCACCTCCTTCCATTGCAATTGCAAACACCAGTCCTTGTTGGTCATATGCTACTGCAGGTCTACCACGTAGATGTAGAATTCCCTATAGACTAAAAGGGTAAGCATAAATCATGAAACTCAGGCATTCATAGAGAGGCTGTTAAGGAAGAGAGCCTAAATCGTGAAAACTTTGTTCTAAATGTTACATGGTTCCAGCATCTTCATTAAGTTAACTTTCAAGTTGAAATTACAAGGGTTTAAATAAAAAAATAAAAAGAACACTTTCCCGATTAAAACTCTAGCATATTCAGACTTATTCCATATGGAGCTCTCACACTTTGTGAAACTGGAAACCAACCTGGCAGGCATTTACACGAAGATCCCATAGTCTGACACTTCGGTCGAGAGAACCAGACATGAAGCTATCATTTATAGGCGACATACAAAGCGATACAACCCTGAAGCAGAAGAATATTTTCCATCAGTGTACATAGTACCAGTGTAAGCAGGTCACCAATATACCCAATTTCAGAGGTTATATCATACCTGTCTTTGTGCCCTTTAAAGTAGCGAAGGATCCGGTTATCATACATTGAGAGATATCTCAAGGATTCTGGTACAAGAGAAAGTATTCAAGTAAGTGTTTATCCACCATTATTGATTATCCAATCTCAAGCAAGAGAAGAGGATGACTCACCTCCGGTGGACTCCAAATTGTATACAGAAGAGCAAATAAGAGAGCTGGGATGATGGGTAAAGCATACACGATCGGTGCCATGCTTCTTATGGTATGTAATCTTGAGCTGTCTACGTCATAACAAACATCGGAACAAACTTTCAGATGAAATTGAACTGTCACAGTCTTCTGCATACAAATTGTTGCTCCTAGGAAATTCAACTAATATATGAAATCATAACCATATCAGATTTATCCAAAAAAATCTTATCGATCACTAAGTAAATTAGTTTCTCTATGGGCTAAGCAGAAAAACCTAAAAAGGGAGGAAGAAACTGACTTAGCGTTGGCGATATCGAAGAGGCGAAGTGAATCATCCTCGCTGGATGTAACCAGTAGATCATCAGTCCTATGGAAACCCACCGAACGTATCTTCCCTCCCTGGAAATCCAACAATGAAATTCGACGGATTTAATCTCAAAAACTGGATTTTGGCAAAGTTAATCATAATAAGAAATCTTAGGAGAAGGAAAAGAGAAAATTAGTTCGTACGAAATCAGAGAAGACTGCTCCGATAGCCATCCTGCGTACCAGTCCGTCGTCTAGCTCCGTCAACGACATCGTCCAGATGAACAAACAGAGAAGCACGAGAGAGAGAGAGAGAGGCGAGCTAAGAGAGAACGAATACTCTAGTCAGAGTTTACTGGGTTTCGCGGGTTTCTAGACGACGCCGTTTGTTGAGTATTACAAACGACGCAGTATGGAACTTAGATAAGGGTAAAAGATGAAAACAGTTTGTCGTTCAATTCTAGCCAATAAAAACTACATGTCGTTTGGCCTAGCAAAGAGAAGCCTGCACACACATGCGATGCGACTTTGTAATACCGTAAAGTATGTCTCTGATTTCCAAAGAGTCAAATACACAAATGAAACGCAGAAGAAAATCAAATGTCTCAAGCTTTAAATTCTCAAACACAGGGAAGGCTCTGAGAAAATCATGAAATCCCAAATGGAACACGAACGTAATTTGAAGATGTGCTCGAACTAGAAATCCGACATGGGAGATAAGACTATACAATGTCAGCGGAAACCGCAATTGGAAACACCAGCTAACGACCACCAAACCAACCTCTCGGCGGCTGCTGCTGCTGTTGCATCAGAGCTCCTCTATCTCCATTCATCAGCTTATCCAAAACAATATTGAGGTCAACGGCTTGACCATTCTCGGTCAGTGTCCTCACTGTTCCTCTCACTTGGTCCCTTGGGAAGCCCATGCTAGTCACTTTGTCAATGACATCATCGACTGGGACTCTGCTTCCGGATCTTGGGGAACCGGAGCCACCACTTCCACCGCTGCTGATAGCTGCAGCCATTGGTAAAGCTTGTGGTAGTGGCCGAGCCATCGGGAGTTGTGGATAACCAGATCCGCTACCACTCTGATGTGATGGTTTCAGGGATGGGCTGTTTCCAAACTGTGAAGAAGGTTGCCCGGTATATGGGTAAGGTTCAAGAGAGTACCCGGAAGTGAAACCTGAGCTGGATCTACCACCTGGTCCATCGTACATTGATGGTGGCGTTGGAGGACCGTTGTAGTACTGTTGAGAAGGGGCGGAACCAGGATGTGGATGGGAAGGTGGTTGACGAGGAGGGTTTGGCGGGTAAGATTGCACAGGGTAAGGTGGTTCCTCCGGGTTGTAGCCTGATGATGGTTGTTGAAGCTGAGGAGGTGGCTGCTGCGGGTATTGTGGCTGTTGAGGAGGTGACTGGTAGGGTGGTTGATGCAGTGACTGGGTTGGAGGAGGAGGTTGATAAGGAGGCTGGTTTGCTGTGGGCGGCTGGGACTGACCAGGCGGAGGGAAATAAGGCTCTTGTTGGGGAGCAAACTGGCTGGGAAGTTGAGACAGTTTTGATGAAGGTGCCGGGAGACTGTGCTGTGAGGCGGGCGGTTGGATAAATTGTAGTGCTGGGAGGCCCTGCTGAGTAAGAGATGGGGGAGCTGCAGCAGAAGCTGGTGGCTGAGGCAGTGATGCGGGTGATTGAGCAGTGGGCTCAACATGTGTGGAGTGCGTCTCGGTATGCTGGTTGACCTTTGATACCTGAAGCTGGGCTTCAACTATTTCTTGTTTGTCCTTCAATAACTGTACACCGCTTTGCACCTGAATGCAATTATACAAAGAAAGTATTGAAGAATCTAGAAACTTGACAGATGGTACATAGAAAAGTATGAAAGGCCAGATAAATAAAAGATTGCTTAAGATCATATTATTGAAAATCATGGAACCTGAAACTTTATCTCAGATTCATTTGATTATTTCTAATTTCAAACTAATCTCCAATACGTTTCCCAAAAGCGATAAGTTACCTCTAGCAAGATGTTTTCAAGCTGTCTCATTTTTCCGTCAGTGTTTCCGTGACTGTTCCCAACAGAAACTTTCACATCATCTACCAGGTTCTCGAGATTTCGGGTTCTGGTCTCCAGCTGTGTTAGACGTGCACTGACACCTTCCATAACATGTAGCAAGTTATCAGCATGTGTCTTCATTGTGCGATCAATTGCAGATATAATCGCTGACTCAGGGGCATTTCGTTCCTTCTCAGAAAACAACTTCGAAGGTTCAAGAGAGTCGAGAGAACCATAACTCTGCAAAGACGAACAAACTCCATGAGTTAGGCCATTGAAGGGGGAGAAGATAATTCGTGATAGATGTCATTCTCCTAACCATGCAAGCATCAAGGAAGATTTAAGCAACCTGATAATGACACAGATAAGCAAACACTAAACAAGATAGCTGTGGATCGTACAAAACTTTATAATGTAGCAAAAAACAATAAAAAAAAAACAAATAAGGAAATAATAGTTGTGCTTACACAACTAGTTCCCATTACTTACCACTTCACACGATGAACGAAAGAACACATCACTAGTCAAGGAAAGGGCCTTATAGTGTAAGCACAATGAACAAAACACAGAGCGAAGCTTGGGAACCAGAAATAGTATATTTCCATTAACACATTCAAAATTATTGTTTATACTTCTTCCAGGGTTGAAGAAATTTGACAAGGAGACGCTAGTACTATAACTTTAGACAAAACCTTTTTCATGGATTATTACCGAATAGCAAAATCAGAACTTTAGAACCGATGCCAAACATCGTAATCTTAGTAAACAGAAAATCCTCGCGAATAAGATTGATCTCAAATCATAAATAGAGGGAGAGATATGAGAATTTATAAATATTACTCTTGCGGATGTAGTTGAAACCGGTTGTAAATCAGAAGCAGCCCAAACCCTAGCCGCCGTGGAATTGACAGACCCGGCGAGATCTAAAGCGGAGTGAGACAATCCGACGGTGGCATTAGGTCGAATAGGCTGGAAATCATAGCTAGGAACGATCGCTTCCTTCTTCGAATCCAAACCATTATCACCGACACGCTGCCTCTGATGATCGCCGTCGTGTGAATTATTGTCGTTCATCAGATCCATTATCTGTTTATCCAAGAACAGAGCCGTACTCATCGATCGAAAGAAAGATTACATTACATTATATATTGGGAAATTAGGTGAGACGGCGTATGGAGGAGCCCATTGCTGAAATGTCACATTTGTTAAAAAAAAAATAAAAAAAAAATTCCGATGCCACGTACTAATCTGATGCCACCGACGATGTAGAATACCGATTATACTTTTAATGATATTTGTTTTTTTTTTAAACGAAAAAGAAAAAATTAGAAAAAAAAAAAAGCTTACTTTCTCTCTTCTCTCTTCTCTCTTCCCGTGACCGCGTCCGCGCTCCTCCTCCTCGCCGCCATTGTTGCTCAAACCGAGCTCTTCCAACCACGTCCGCCGTCCCCTCCGACGAGTTCTCCCTTGTTGTTGTCGTCGGTTTCTTCTCATTTCTCTATCGGATTTGGTGAGTTTATTGATAGGGGATTTGGTGAATTGGGTATTGGTTAGATTTAGGGATTTGAAATTAATTTTGGTTGTTTTGGTAGCACATTTGGTTTGTAATCATGTTTAATGGGAAGAATAGCTATTTCCATAGGTTATTTATCGAATTTAGCTGTTGAATGGTGTTGAATTTGTGGTAAATTTAGAGGAAACCCCGATTTAGAATCGATCCCAAATCTAGAAATCTACAGACATATGACAACTCGAACAAATGGTATAACTGAGAGATAGTAGGACAACTAGTTCAAATGGTCTAACTCAGAGATAGTAGGACAATTGGAACAAATGGTATAACTGAGAGATAGTATAACAACTAGTTCAAATGGTATAACTGAGAGATAGTATGACAATTGGTTCAAATGGTATAACTGAGAGATATTATGACAACTGATACAAATGGTATAACTTTGACAAATTGTGTAATTCGTAATTTGTGTTTTTTATCCTATTTACAGGAGGCGATGAGGAAGAGGAACACAAACGTCCATTTTGACTATGGAGGGTACTATACATAAGAGCATGAATGAGTTTCAATAAATTATGTATACCCTATATCGTTTAAGACCGCATCTATGAAAGAGATAACTTATTCGATGTTAGTAGAGAAGATATGCAGGAAGATTGCGTTATATGAAACCTCGAGGAAGCTGAAATTGAGTTATAGTGTATCTAATGCTGCGAGAGAGTCATATATTGTAGATGACGAGGACGTATTTGTTTATCTGACGACATCAGATGAAAAGGGACTTCGACATGTTTTGCATGTGGAGTTATCGAATGATGAATTGGAAAAAAATCAGAGGGTCGATCAAATTTCAAGAGCGGGGCGAGGAAGTTCATTTGGTAGGAATTATGGGGAGTCAGCTTCAAATGGTAGAGTTGATGATGCAGATAATGCTGGAATACTTACTATTGTCAGAGCTGGGGAAATAGCAGAACAACAGAACGAGCATATCAATGAAGAGCCGATGAATGATGGTAATGATTTTGAGGCTGTGGATAGCCCAGTAGATAACCATGTGGATGATAGGCATGAATATGTTGAGCTGCCACCTCCTGTACAAGATAGTCAGTATATTGAAGAATGAGAAGATGGTACGGCTCTTGAAAAGGGTCAAAAATTTTGTTCAAATGAGGCAGTGCAAGATCTGGTTCAAAGAGCTGCACATTTGAACTGTTTTGGGATTCGTACTGTTAAGTCGGATACGGAGCGACTTATGCTACGATGCAGTCAAGCTGCACAAGGTTGCAAATAGTATTTACGAGCTGCGAGAATTCAGAAATCAGAATTATTCAGTGTCAGAGTACGCAGAAAGATGCATACTTGCTCTCGGGCTGTTACGAGCACAAGCAGTTTTAAACAGAAAGACACACCACAACTAGTAGCATCTCTTTTGCATGAAGACTATCCAGGTCTATTCGATACCCCAACTCCTAAAAATATCATGAGTATTGTTCAAGGAAGACTCAGTTTGCATGTGTCTTACGCTACGACCTGGAGAGCAAAAAAACAACATGTAAGTGATGTGCGGGGGATCCCTGAAAAAAGCTATAAGATGTTGTATTCTTATCTTTACATGTTAGAGAAGGTCAATCATGGGTCAGTAACAGCTGTGGAATTGGATGCAGAGAAAAGGTTCAAGTATCTATTCATCGCTTTGGGCGCTAGCAGTGAAGGGTTTAGGGCTATGAGGAAAGTGATAGTAGTGGATGCAACTTTTCTTAAGATTGTATATGGTGGTATGTTGGTTTTCGCAACAGCTCAGGATCCTAATCATCACCATTACCCCATTGCGTTTGGTGTAATTGATAGTGAGAAAGATGCTAGTTGGACTTGGTTCTTCAAAATGCTGAAAACAGTTATACCAGATGTTCCTGGATTGGTCTTTATAAGCGACAGACATGCAAGCATCATCAAGGCAGTCTTTGAGGTGTACCCGAGCGCACATCATGGACATTGTATCTGGCATTTGTCTCAAAACGTGAGAGGAAAGGTGAAGAAACAACACAAGGATCAAGCCGCAACGAAATTCTGGGAATGTGTTCATATTTATACGGAGAGTGATTTATACCGAGAGTATGCTGATTTTAGGAGTAGGTTTCCTAAAGTCGTTGAATATCTAGATAAGAGCATAGAGTTGGATAAATGGGCAAGGTGCAAATTCCCAGGGGAGAAGTACAACATAGACACCAGCAATTCTGCAGAGTCATTGAACAGTGTGTTTAGGCAAGCAAGGAAGTACTCTCTATTACTTATGATTGATGTGATTCTTGAAAAAATTTATGAATGGTTTAACAAACATAGGAAAGAAGTTGCTGCTCCATCAGACCATAAGAGAGTGGTGCCTTATGTGGAGAACGAGCTGCACACACGATGTGCAATTGCATCGCATTTATTGGTGACTGAGCTAAACAGCTTCCAGCTTGAATACAGCGTTATGAGACGCGATGGAAAGAGGTATTTGGTGGACCTGAAAATGAAAACTTGTTCTTGCAGATGTTTTGATATAGACAAGTATCCGTGTGTCCACGCAATAGCCGCAACGAGAAACCTCATGAGGAAGGATGGGAGAACCGCGAATATCCAAATCTATGATCTATGTTCCCAATATTACTTGATTGATACATGGGCGTTGGCATATTACAGAACAATTTATGTCGTCCCGCATGAGTCTAAGTGGATGGTTCCTGCTGAAATTAGAGAATTGTTCGCCTTACCGCCGCAATACACCAAGAAATTAAGAAGAAATCAGGAAACGCGGTTTCCATCTACCGGAGAAGGTAGCCGAAAGAGGAGAAACAAGTCTGTCCCTGGCATTAACTAGGAGAGGTATTTGCAGCCCGAAAGTCCTGATGAATAAACATATTTTCGTTGTTGTATTTATTCTTTGTATATCTCGGATTCGTACAACTAGTATAACTAAGAACATGTCTGTATCAGTATTTCTCGAATTTGTACAACCAGGTTCAACTAAGTACTACTAAGAACATGTCTGTTGATGTATTTCTCGGATTTGCACAACCGGGTTCAACTAGTATAACTAAGAACATGTATGTATCAATATTTCTCAGATTTGTACAACCGGGTTCAACTAGTACAACTACGAACATGTCTGTATCAGTATTTCTCATATTTGTACAACCGGGTTCAACTAGTACAACTATGAACAAAATAATTATACAATCAAAATTATTAATATAATATCCAAGTAATATTAAAAATGGCAAATTAAGGTGTAAAAGGATTCGTAATACATAAAGAAACGATTATTAATCAATAAAAAACGAAATATACATTTTCCTAATACATATGTTTGTTCTGACTTGAAGTTCTCCTTATAGTATAAGAAATACTTTGTTAATATTCACCTCTTATGATGGAAAAGTGGTGAAAAATATGATTTCGTGCAAATTGTCTTATGAACATCTCCTAAATGGTACATAACTGTGGGAAATCACGTGGACAACTACAACATAATCATTTATATTAAGGTCCAACTTAAAATACGCAAATATCGCCAAAAGTACAACTATGATGTTTGGTGTACAACTGTACATCTAGGGGACAATTATGCTTAAACCACACCTACTTTAATAAATATCTAGCCAGCCGCCAAAGGAATACACACGTGGGAATGATTTTAATAAATATTCCCCAATTGGTTAATTTTCTTTTCAATTTTTGTTTTTAAAATTTTGGCAACCTCATTCTTTTTTCTTTTACTTTTGTCGACACTCTCCTTTCTCTCTCTCCTCACATTCTTGTTTCTTCCATTTTTTAGAGAGAGAGAGAGCTCTCGAGAGCAAATTCTAGGGCTTGAGAGAAAAAAGTGAAAGCTTTAAAATTTCTGGATTTGGAAGGTGGAGTTCAACAATCGACAAAGGTAAGTCTCGATTTCTCCTTGGATTGCTTTTAAGTTTGTAATTTCACCTTTCTCGATTTCGCGATTTCTGGGTTTGTGGGAGAGATAAATTGGGATTTAGGAAAGAGCTAGTGTTTCGATTTCTAATTTCTGATTTCTGGATTTTTGGATTTGTACAACTATGTTCAACTAGGTACTACTAAGAACATGTCTAGTTCTTCCTCAGAAGCAAGTTACAAGGACCACTATCTCCATCTCTTCAAAAGAGAGGACGGTAATTTCGGTATTCCTTCAAAGTGTTGGTGCGGTCAACAAACAACAGTCGCAGTGGATAAAACTCCGAGGAATGAAGGAAGAAGATACTACCATTGTCGAGCGAGTGACGTAGAGCGTGAAGAGGGAGGAGAGCACATATTTAAGTGGTGGGATCATGCAATCGAATAGCAGTTTACGCAAATGCGTCAAGAAATTGATGAGATCAAGGAAAGCTTAGCAAAGAAGGACCACGAGATCCATACGCTGAGGGAGCAACTTTCGGGGATAAGGAAGAGACTTTAGTTTATGTTTATGTTTGATTGATAATATGCGGCTTAAGATCCTTTTGTATTCGTTTTTCCGAAGGATCTTATTTTTTGGTTTTGTTGCTTTCTAAGACTTGAAAACGTCTACATGTTTCTGTTGTTTTCTAAGACTTGAAAACATCCTTGTTAAAAGTTGATGAACCTAATTGAACCAGCTATACCCAGTTGTTATGCGAAACTTAATTAAGTTTAACCTAATTGAACAAGTTGTACCAAATTAACCCAGTTGATTGGTCAACGATGATCTTAGTTGAACCTAATTAAAGTAACCAAAATACCAAAGTACAAAAAACGAAACACCAAAGTACCAACCAAAATGCTAAACACCAAAGAATTTGGCTGCTACCCTTGTTCTCTTCACTCCGGTTGCTATTGGAGTGACACTGGGCTCATTCGCCTTCCTCTTCTTCTTCTCTTTCTTTCTTTTTCCTTTCTTTTCTTTCTGTCCACCCTCTTCCTCAACTCCAATACCAACCAGAGTGACACTGGGCTCATTCGCCTTCCTCTTCTTCTTCTCTTTCTTTCCTTTTCCTTTATTCTCTTTCTGACCACCCTCTTCCTCAACTGCATAAAAAAATAAACAAAGTTAAACACAACAAGGAAATCATCAAGTCCCTCACCCCAAACCCAAAAAACTCACTTATATCCACTATGATTGGTGGAATTGGGTCAAAGACTCCACTGAAAAGAACCACATCACCGGAAGGCAGAACCCCACCTCCAGATGGCTGAACCCCGGCGTTGCCAAACCTCCACAGATGGCTGATAGGATGTCCCAGGATCCACATCCTCATAAGTCTCATAAGCTCGACTTTCTCGATGTGTTGAGACAAATTTCTCAAGCTCTTTTAGTCTCGCATCCAGCGCTTTCTCCATATTCGTAACCTTCTCTGTGATCTTCTCAAACCCTTTCTCCATCGCTTTTTCCATCCATTTCTTCAGCTTCCTTTCCAAGGCTTCTCCAAACTGTGCAGGTACATGTCCAGGCACCTCAGAAACTCTGTCAGGTCCAACATCAATTCTTGCAATCTCGGAGACTGCATCACGACGCGAAGCCACGTCCAAATCAAAGAGATATATGTTACCATCAACCTTAGACTTAGCTTTCACTACCTTGCATAAGAAATACAAGATAGTGAGCTTCAACCTGTCTTCCAAGGTCTTCCTCACTGCTAAGGTCTTCTTCTTGACTCATGCGGTCTTCTTCTTGAGTTCCTCAATCTTCTCCTCCACATCTTTGATTGTTACCTTAGGGTCCTTACCAAACATCCGCTCAGCAAACAACAAATCCTTCAACGCCTTATAGTTGTTGGGGTAATCGTGGCAGTCCAATCCAGTAAGGAGGGCATGCTCTCTCAAAGAGTACCTGATAGGCACTCCGTTCACCACAAACCAGCACTCTCTCTCCTTCTCTGTAGATGCTGTCCGTAGAAGAAACATCCACATGCCTTGAAGCATGTGGTTTACCTCCTTAGGCATGTGGAACAGATGCCTGAATTGAGAATGATTTCGAAACCATTCCAATTCGTCATCAAGACCATGCTCAATGTACTCCACTGTCGATTTCAGCTAGCTTACACCTACTTCCGACCTTGCAAGACTTGGAGTACTCGCTTTGACCAAAAAACATCTTCTCCGGCGGTTGTGGTTGGCTCTCATCATCATCATCACCAACACTATTGTAGTCCTGCAAATTCAAAAAAAACACACTTATGATTATCAGTTATCCAGAGTTGTACTAAGTTGTTCCAGTTACCCCGAGTTGTACATACACCACAGTTTCAGACCTAAGTTGTTCCAGTTACCCCGAGTTGTACCTACACCACAATTTCAGACCTAAGTTGTTCCAGTTACCCTGAGTTGTATCTACACCACAGTTTCAGACCTAAGTTGTTCCAGTTACCCCGAGTTGTACCTACACCAAGGTTTCAGACCTAAGTTGTTCCAGTTACCATGAGTTGTACATACATCACAGTTTCAGACATAAGTTGTACCAGTTACCCGAGTTGTACCTACATCACAATTTCACACCTAAGTTGTCTTAGTTTGCCCGAGTTGTCCCTACATCACAGATTCAAACCTAAGTTGTTCCAGTTACCCCGAGTTTCACACCTAATTTCCTAACTACTTCTCCTAACTCACAACATTCTCAATCTAATTTACATACCTGCAATGAAGACATAGACGTTGTTGGCCCGTTTATATCCTCTTCCTCACTATCCCCTTCTTCCCCTTCTTCAATGTTTGCAACTCTTTCTTCCTCTTCCTCTTTTTCCTCTTCTTCTACACGGTTTTCTTCTTCTTTTTCCTCCTCTTCTCCACCATTTTCTTCCTCTTTTCCCTCTTCCTCCACAACATTGTCTCCCCATGCGGCAGTAATGTTTTCTTCAACGTTTTCAGCAACGTTTTCTTCCTCCTCAGCAACTGTTTATTCCCTTTCATCCCTCTTTTCTTCCTCTACTCTCCCTCCATCCACGTTTTCTTCAACTGTTTCCTCTTTACTCACTTCTTCAACTTCATTAACCGTCAGTTTCGGATCGATTTCACGAGCCATTCCTAAAACAACCAATTCCGAACTAAGTTAGACAACACATCCACATACCATTTGTGAAGAGTTCAAACTAATTCGAGAACAATTTCATATCAAAACCGAAAGGAAGTTAGGCATCGAAAACTAAGGAATCGGAACTACCATTTGATTCTGTGACCTATTGACAAGTCTAAGTAACAAAAACAAGGCTCGAGAGGAAGAATGAAGGGAAGAGGAAACTTACGGTTTGATATGAAGAATCGCGTGGGTGGAGAAAGCGAGACACCGGATTTCGGAGTTCTCCCGGCGAGGAATCGACGAAATCGAAGACCAGAACGGCGAGGAATCGACGAAATCGGCCTCGCTCTTGTCGGATTTGGTTGTCGGAATCGATCATAAGTTTGAGTTAAGGGAGGGGAGAGCGATGGTCTTGCGGAGCATGGGGAAGTGGGAGAGAGAATTTTTTTTTTTTTTTTTTTCAAATTTTAATAAACTGATTTAGGGTGGGTTTGGATCGGATTGTTGGGTCTGGGTGGGTTTTGAGTCGGATCCAACTGGTTGAGTTGTAATTCTCGATTTTTCATTTTCATTTTTTGTTTTTTCATTCAATTTTGATTTAAATATAAATATTTATTAAAAATACAAAAAAAAAGTGGCATTTAGGAACTTTTTTTTTTTAAATTGTGGCATTTTAGCCATTGATCCCATATGGAGGCCAAATTAAGGAAATAAAATACTAATATTTTATTCAATAGGAAAGGATGGTAAAAGACTGAACACCCCATAGAATATTTCAAACTATGTTAGCTATAATCGACCATAGCAGTCAACTTTTTCATATTCTGACAACTGTTTACTTTACTTTTCATTATTATTCTTTTTTTTTTTAACAATTCCAATCCTCCAATTGAATAAAATATTAGATCTGGGAATGTCGACCCAAACCACCGCTCTTTAGTCTCTGAAAATTTCGTCTCCGGTCACGCCACCGTTCACAACAACGGCAACACACCCATCTTCCTCATCGTCGACTCCTCTATCTAACAAGTTTGTTCGTTTCCCCACCGTTCACTACACCGGCGACGCACCCGTCTTTCTCACCGTTCACTCCTCTATCTAACATGTTTTTTTGCTTCCTCACCGTTCACTACACTGGCGACGCATTCGTCTTTCTCAACGTCATCCCCTACACCTAACTGGTTTTTTTGCTTCCCCATCGTTTCTTTTTTTAGTTAATCCGAAAATCTGATATATATATATATGCCTTCATTCGAGTGGCTCTCTTTTTGAATCGCTCAATCTAGCTCGCACTTGGATCTCTTTACAGTAGATTTGTAGTTTTTAGGGTTACTACATCTACGACTACTGAAATCTCTTGTTGTATCGCTCAATCTAGCTTCGATTTGTATAGATCTACAATAGATCTGTTGTTTTTGACTACGTTTACGATCAAAATTAGATGCCTTTCCCGGTTCTTCGTCCGATTTTCAAAGATTTACACTATTTGAAACTCAACTTACATTTATGACCCAAATTAGACGCCTTTCCAGGATATTCGTTTTGTGTTAATGTATAATAGTTGACTACTATCTGTTATGTAGTAATGTTTGAGTGAGGGACTATATGATTCGCATATATTAGCTATCAATTTATTTTTCTGGAATTGTCTATCTTATTTTGATAGTTTCGTTCTCTTTTTGTCGACAAAAGTTCATTACTTTCGATATTTGCCAGTGACAAATTGTCACCCACCAGTTATTTGATTACTATGTGTACATTACTGTCTTTTCGTAACATACTATCTTATTCTCATAGTTCCATACTCGTTTTGTGTAGAGTAAGTGACTACCTTATTCTCTTAGGTCAATATCGGTTTGATTATAGTTGTTGATTAATTTCGATACACTAGTAGTTTGACTACCATGTTATTATATTTGATTACTCTGTCTACATAGCTGTCTTTGTGTAATGGACTATTTTATTCTCATAGTTCTAAACTTGATTTGTTTAGTATATGTGACTACTTTCTATGTGTAGTCATGTTAGAATACTTAACTATCTTTTTCATAGTTAAACTTACTAACTACCTAATTTTGTAGCAAAATGGAGAATCCTCAATGTAATGCCACACCAAAGTCAGAAAATGTTCATCACATATGCGATCTACTCCTTGATGTGATAGTAAGGGTCGGTTTGATTATAGATGTTGATTAATTTCGATACACTAGTAGTTTGACTACCATGTTATTATATTTGATTACTCTGTCTACATAGCTGTCTTTACGTAATGGACTATTTTGTTCTCATAGTTCCAAACTCGGTTTGTTTAGTATATTGACTACTTTCTATGTGTAGTCACGTTAGAATAATTAACTATCTTTTTCATAGTTAAACTTACTAACTACCTAATTTTGTAGCAAAATGGAGAATCGTCAATGTAATGCCACACCGAAGTCAGAAAATGTGTTTCATCAGATACGCGATCTACTCCTTGATGTGATAGTAAGGGTCGGAAGAGGATTTGCAAAGGACGCTTTTCGTTTAGGATGTGCATGTAAACTTTTAAACAAAACATTGGAGGAACCATTTGTAATGAATTTTCTATGTGACTACATAGTCTATTAAATTGATAGTTAAGTTTATCCTTTCAATCAATGTTTTTGGAACCAGACCGGTCCGGCGGTCCGACCAGGTTAGACTGCGAACAGGGGGTATATCCGGGTTGGGTTGATGTTAAAACCCATAGAAGGTTAGACCGGTTAAAAAAATGGATTGAACCGTTAAAAACCGGAAACCGGCGAACCAGCGAACCGCATAAAACCGGGTTCGATTTTTTATACTTATTTTACCTTTTTAAAATAATATCAAAGGGTTTCTAAGTCATAGTCTTTTGGAAATGGAGTGTGTTCGAACGCATTCACACCAAAAAGAGAAATAGGCTGGAGCATCAAAGGCTCAATGATCTTGTTTTTGTTCATTATAATTTATGTTTACAAAACAAGTTATTTATTTGTGGAGTTTGATAGATTTTTTGTTATTATGCATATTTAATAATATATGGTTTTTGGTTTTTAGATCGAAGACATGTAGATCATATGATCCCGTTGAAAGATAAACTTCTTGAGAAATATCCTAAAGATGGTGAATAACTTATTCATGGTATATTTTAAATTCCATTTTTCAAATTATAAAACGTTCAATTAATATGTATATTTTTTTAATGTTTGTTCAAGGTGGTGAAGATCTGGACAATGAAGATTGAATGTGCTACTTTATTTTATTTCGGTGTTGTTTTGATTTAGATTTAATTATTTAAACTATTGAAGTATTTTTTTTAGTCATTGCTAGTTTGCTACTCTATTTTATTTTGGTATTGTTTTAGATTTAAACTATCAAAGCTTCTCAAATAATATAATTACTGAAGATTTTTATTTAATATTTAATTATTTATACTTTAGTTATATAATATGTCGAGTGTAATAACATATACAATTATTTTTAAAATATTATTGTTGGAGGTGAGTTTAGCACTCTTTGTTTTAGCCCGGTTTGAACTGAGACCGGTTCAATTGATCCCGGTTTACGACTGTTCGAACTAAGTAAAGGAGGCCCATGATCACACTTAGCGAGCCGAGCTCGGTCTAAAGCCTAACTCGCTGCCGAACGCGCCGACCTCCGAGATTTACGGAATCTTTCCGATTTCGTTGGGAGAAAAGGGAGATTTCCTAATCCTGATGGAACTAGGAAAAAGAAATCCTCTTAATTTAGATCGACTCAGAACCTTATAATTAAGGAGGCCCTCGCCACAATTCAATACATTCACAATCATCCACGAGAACTGAGATACTGAGAGCTGAGACCTCAAGCTTTTATCTCCTTAGTTCTTAAGTCATCTTTTACGATCTATCAATCTTGTAGCTCTACCGAGTTTAATCAATAAAACGAGATTTGATCTATTGAGTTTACTGTTTTGCCCCTTGTGTGATTTTCAGCATCAACAATTATCAAACCCGATTGAACCCGGTCAAACCATATTAACCCATGACCCAAGAGCTTTCCCGGTTTGGTTTTAAAAACATTGCTTTAAATCTTTGTAAGTAAAAGCTTTTAAAGCACTGTTTATACCTCAAAAACAAAAATAACCATTTACAAATATATTAATTTAGTAGACAACTATACAGACAAACAAAATAATTGACTATAAGTAGTCAACTTCTTACCATCATCTGAAATTTCATCCAGTATTGGCGGAGCATCCCTTTCAAACATAGCAATAGTCAGTAGTCAAAACTATTTACTCTATACATAGCTGTTTTTTTGTAACAGACTATGTTATTATATTTGATTACTTTGTTTGCATAGCTGTCTTTGCGTAATGAACTATTTTATTCTCATAGTTCCAAACTCGGTTTGTTTAGCAGATGTGACTACTTTCTATGTGTAGTCACGTTAGAATAAATAACTATCTTCTTTTCATAGTTAAACTTACTAACTACCTAATTTTGTAGCAAAATTGAGAATCATCAATGTAATGCCACTCCGAAATCATAAAATGTGTTAGTTAAACTTACTAACTACCTAATTTTGTAGCAAAATGGAGAATCGTCAATGTAATGCCACACCGAAGTCAGAAAATGTGTTTCATCAGATACGCGATCTACTCCTTGATGTGATAGTAAGGGTCGGAAGAGGATTGGCAAATGACGCTTGTCGTTTAGAATATGCATGTAAATTTCTAAACAAAACATTGGAGAAACTATTTGTAATGAGTTTTCTATGTGATTACATAGTCTATTAAATTGATAGTTAACTTTTTCTTTTCAATCTCTGTAAGTAAAGCTTTTAAAGCAGTGTCTTTACGTCAAAACCATAAATAGTCATTTACAAATATATTAATTTGGTAGACAACTACACAGAGAAACAAAATAATTGACTATAAATAGTCAACTTCTTACCATCATCCGAAATTTCATTCAGTATTGGCGGAGCATTCCTTTCCAAACATAGCAGTAGTCAGTAGTCAAAACTATTTACTCTATACAAATAGTCGACTACTTCAAATAGACATAACCACACAACTATAAAACATGTGGCTATCATCACATAGTATATGATTATTCAACAAAAATATATACTCAAATACCAAAAGGTGTTTACCATATAATAGTTAACTACACAAACATGTGACTACTCAATATACTCAATTACGTTAACTATAAACACTCATAAGAAATAGATGACTACATTTCAGTAAAAATACACCAACAAATAGATGACTACTTCATATAGATATAACATACTAACTATACAAACAAATAGACTACTACTCAATATATTCACCCTTATTTCTTCTGAGAAGTAGACAAACCATAATTTGTTTTGAGGATGACCAGTGGCGGTCTATGGGGTTCGTGAGTGGCTATTTATGTGATCTAAGAAGAGGACCTTCGAAAAAACCTTAGTCCAATACAAACAAAAACAAAATTAACGTAGACACATACACAAAACTCTATGACGTTAAAGTTGTTGCTGTTATTGTGCAAAACTTGAAGATATCGTGTCCAATTTTTTTTTTAAAGAGATGTCGCTTTCATGTCAGCGAAAAGCATTGTCCAAAAAAAGGGAACAAGGGCTTAGTCGACATTTCCCTTTATTTTGGATTAATGCTATTCTTTCAATTGACTATTTCAGTGTGGTAGTTAGCTAATTTTGTGCTCAGAACATAATATTGATGCAAATCACCCTTATATATAATGGTCTCTCTTGATTTTATATGATTTTTTAATTTCTTTGGAAAAAAAAAAAATTTGGATTGACACGCAAAATAAGTCAGCATTTCTGTGTTGCGTGTCAATATCAATATGTCACCCATTCGAAAACTAAGGAATATTTTGCCCATTTTAAAATTTGGTGAAGCCCATTTGGCCTAGCGATTTTAATAGATCCATGATTATCTATCTACTTCGTCCAACCAATGGTAGCTTCGAACATAACACTCCCATGTGTAGCCTGTCAATTTGAGTCCAAACCCGTGGGCCCCGCCCCAATAGACCCGTCGCGGATCGGGTGCGGGTCAGAAAATTTCAAACTGTTGAGAAGCGGGGCGGGTGCGGGTGGACCACTTCAATTAGCGGGGCAGATGTGGGTTGGTAAATTTTCTCCCGCGGGTTTGCGGATACCCGCACAATTTTTTTTTTTAATATATATATATATTTTTTTTTATTATTATTCTAACGTAAAAAAAAAATTACCCAGTTTTTCCAATTTTTTTGTTTACCGTGAAACATTTAAAATTATGAAAATTTTTTTTAATGTGAACAGTTGCGGGTTATCCGCGGGGACCGCGGACATTAGCGGGGCGGGTGCGGGTCAAAGGTTTTAGGTTTGTGAGTTTAGCGGGGTGGGTTTTCGCGGGCAAAAAAAAGTGCACCCGCGGCGGAGGGTCCGGCAGGGCGGGTCCCACCCGCTTGACAGCCCCACCCATGTGGAACAAAAGACGAAACAACCAGAGATTTTACTACAGTAGCGAGTAAGAGTGAAATTGTTAAAACAAATAGAGATTGAATCATCATAACATTGCTAATCAGAAATCGTTTTAAACTGTGATTGGTGGGTTACGCCAAGCCCTTGCAATAGTGCAACGCATGGTGCGCACGTGAGCACAAATAGCAAGCTATTTTGATGGCTCACACCCTAAACAAATTGAGTTAATATCGTGTGAAACCGATGGTCCACATATCAGATATTAAACTGATAAGAACAGATACTACACTTGATCTTAGCCAAAAGGCCGAGAAAGGTATGAATTGTACTGAGGTTGGTGTTCCTATTTAAAGCAAAACTTTGGCTTTGTTTTGCAAATACTCTTCCGATGTGGGACTAGTATAGTTAACACTTTACTCAGCTGCTTTAAGCATCTAAGAAAAGTAACTCAGACGCTGTCCATTTATAGATCTTCTAGTAATAGGCATTTCGAGTAGTAATGGAACAAAATTTACAAGCTAGTTAATTGTTAGAGTCGATCTCTATAAGAGACAACCCTCCAAAAATAGGCGTATGCCGCTTAGTACGACAAGCACACGGTATTCTTTAGTAAAAGGCGAAAGAATAGTTCGCTATGTGCTTATCGCACGGCTCCGTGAGTGCTCAGACAAAGGCTCTCTCCATATTATGTATGTCTGGTTCTCGTTGTCTTGCTCTGTATATTTACGATGTGGGACTAAAAACCATTGCAAAAATATCGACTCTCTTTTTTTCTTCGTCAATATCCCCCAGTCCCTACGCAAGTCATTAAACCAGTTGTATGATATGTGCTTTTATTACTTTTTTCCACTTTTTGGAGTTGTGAGGTCACTTTTATCTAAATTTAGACGATAGAAATTATTTAATACTATGGGAAAATTTCGGAGAAAATGATATACAAAAACTCTGCCGTCGTACTTTCAGAGAAGTACAATGTTGATTTTCTTTTTTTCTTCTTTTAATCAATTTTTGCAGTACACAAGTCTGTTGTTTTATTTGTACTACACAAAACGTAAATGAATGTAATAAAACTCGGCCCTTGTACTACAATCGTTGTGGTATTATAGTGTACTACCCAATCCCTTCATAATGTGTGTATATAAAGTTCCCAGCAGTTTTGAAGGAAATCGAAAGAGACTCAAAATATAAAAGTCCTTATTACTGGTTTTAAAAAGAGAGAAAAATATCTTCAAGGTAGTGGATCTCGACAGGGTCGACATGAGAACACATGTGCAATCAACAGCTGTAATGATGCCACGTCATTATTACAAACTCTCTTTTCATGTGTTCTCAGGTCACCCCTGCTGAGCTCTTTCTCTACCGCCCATCTTTAATCAACGCCGGTGGCTTTATTTATTCATTCACCATATGGTACGTTTGTACGTAATTTCGATACGATACTATTACAAATCACAAATACCAAACATAATAACTCTTCGTAATCTTACGTACCTATGGATAATATATATATGCTTTTGAACCGTGAAGGGTTCTATTTAATTGTCTTGCTCTTTGTCCCTCGACAAGATAGACTGCCAAAGGAACACAGGAAGAATGAAACCCATAATGAGTTCATCAAATGTTTGTAATGTTTATTATAATTTTTAGTTTCAATGACTATTGTAATCTGTGAAAGATAATCTAACCTCACGGAGGAGGCGGAGAGCGGCGGGACGAGTGAACTTCCTGGCGAAGAGGAAGCACGGTGACGGTTTCCCATTACTGCTACACCATTCTCGCCGGTATTCGGTCTCGTAGTTGATATTGTCGATTCCCTGTGAATTAATGTGGTTGGTTAGAGATTCTATTTCTGTCTCAAGTTTGTAAAAGAGTTAAAGCCCTAGCAAGAATGGAAAATTTTTAGTTGTACCAAACAAATTGTTGCTAAATAGTCTTGAGGATGTCATACCATAACATAACTAATTTGCCGAAATTTTGGAAACCGAACTTAACCCGATTTTGAACAACCGTAACTGAACCGAATTAATATTGGATTGGTTGTAGTTTGGACTTTCCTTTCACTCACAAAACCGAAATTCCCAAAATCCAACGAACCAAATAAAAAAAAACGAATGCCCAGACCTAACCACAAATCTGAATCCCACAATTCTCTTTTGGTCCGTTAAGTGATAGGATATGTACCTTAATGGACTTTATAAGATGAGGAGTAGCATCGGAAAACTTGTAAGTCGTAGGATGCCATCCACGACGTTCGTTACTTTTAGAGGAAGAAAGGTCCCAAGCGGAGTGTGTCAATGATCGTCGTGTGAGTTCGCTATCAACACCATTTTGCTGGAATTTAAGAAGCACATATTTCATTAATTGCACAATTCAGTTCTAGACAACTATGCATGTGGTTGGATCAAACATTAATCTTACAGATAGCAATGTCTGAACGTAGTGCTCATCAGGTATACAGTTGTGTTCCTTCCACCCTTCAGCTGGCTAATCAACAAGACTGTATTAGTTTAACACACCGGGTCTAGTCAAAGATCAAACCCTACTGGGTGCCAGATTAGATACCCTGAAACTGCAGACTAAGAAGTGCGGAATTGAATGAACTGCTAATATGGCGTGGTCTTTAATTATGTGACCAGGAAAAAGCAACTTACTACAGGACGATCTCGCCAAAACTCTGGAAGTGATTTCCTCTGCAAGATCATATCCAAAAAGTTTATGAGTGAATAGACAGTGACCAGTCCACTACAAAGCAACTCTCACGATAACACCCAATTCTAAAATCGGTGGTTCTAAGTCGCTATTGCCAGCTAAACTATCTTTCTTTTGAAAATTAATTAAATATCCCTCTTTACAGTATCATACTAGAGGACAGCTACTAAATTTAATTACAGGATTTCCAAGTTTGCTAATGAAGTGAAGGTTTCAACAACTTACCCTGCAATGCTGCTGAAACATAGGTAAGACGATGGTATCATTCACCACAATTTCTGCGTGTTTTCTATTCAGAACGACCCACTACGAGAAAATAATAGCATAAAGAAAACAGAGCAAAGGGCACGTCAGCAAAACTGCACATTTCAGAAATCCATATAATTTTAGTAATTATCGGAACTTCACCTGTGAACCTTTTCTCCAGTGATGAACAGGAATTATGGGATTCATTCTAGGATTATAACGGCTATCTTTTGTATCTGCAAAGCTGCCATCAAAAATTTCATTTGGTGAAACTTTCACATAAACATTTCTTCCTTTTCAGTTTCTAAGCTGAAGTATGAAGTTCTGTATATAGGTACTCTCTATAAGATAGGCAGCACTGACCTATCAACGAAACTAGTTGGTGTTGACATGATGTAGTTATACGTGTAGCTAAAACTGTACAGAGGTATGCAGCTGAGAAGAAACCAAAACAACTGAAATTTAGTTAGGCAAGTCATCAACTGCAATCCAGACAAGAAAAGGTATTTACAGAATCAATCTCACGTATCAGAAAGAAAAACAAAGCGGTGATTAAATGGATCTCTAAGTGCATGTCTGAGCAATACACGTTCTGCTTCAATCATGGTGGCTTCTCCCCAGTCCACCTGTAATAAGCAAGTGAATCAAACGTCTTTAAAAAAATGATGGTAACAAAAATTTCATGATTTGGTAAATTGATACATTCTCATAGCAGGAACCTGTATACTGTCATTAACTTGCCGATCCAAGAAGAACTTGGATCGAGTAGTGGCCTCGCTGAGAATGAATCCAGGTCTAGAGTGAACAAATATTGAGAACTTGCCATCCCCACCCTGCAAAAGAACATATTATCATGGACCAAGCTCAGTGCGTCAACATGGCTTTAAAGAGCAATCAGTAAAGGCGGACATTGTCACTATTACACATGATTTATTGCTAAGAATACACATTGCAACTGAGGAAACGTCCAAAAGTTACAACTCCAGTGACGTTAAAGCTAATTTTAGTGTCAATGTTATCAGAGCACAAAAGAAGAAATGCCCAATTCTCAGGGGAATCAATTAATTTGATCCCCAAAATCTAGGACTTGCCTAGCCAGTTCTCTGAAGCTATTGATTTCGCATCTGACCATGAACTAATCTAATTCTCAAATACCAGAATCCAAACTATAGTTTCTGAACCCAGTTAGAGAAGGAGAGGTGTATACCAGAAAGAATGCGTCCCATACAAACTCGAGAGGGAGTCGGTTCCGCGCAATGAACAGGAAGGCAATCTGTGGTTTCTGATCGAGACGAGGCTTCAGCGACTCGAGCGACACAGTGATTCCACTGTAACGAGCTTGGATAAATGCGAAACTCCCCAAGCAGAAAGCAAAAATCAACGTGGCGAATACCTTCCTCTTCCATCTGTTCAGAAACTTCTGCTGCGACGCCTTCTTCTTCATTTGGATCCCAGTAAAATCGCGCTTAAGCCGATTTTCCCGCCATTCCACTCCGTAAAACAGGATTCACATAGTCAATCGGACGACGGTATACGCAGAGTCAAATCTCTCTCTCTTTCTCTTTTTCTCTCGCTCGCTCGTATTTGGTTAAACTCAAGTTTTTTTTGAAACAATTCAACTCTCGATCTCTGGAGACGAATCAGATCGAACATGGGAGAATCTTCTTCAAATATCGCAGTCGAATCAGTGGCACATACCGGTTGATTGAAGCGAACTCCAAGGAAGATGGCGTCGAACGTAAGGGAGAGCAACAGCGAAAAGCTTGTGATCGGGAAGACAAATCACGTGGAAGAAGATGACCTTTCAGGAGGAGACTTGGAGAGTGAGAACGAGACGAAGGTGAGTGAGTAAATGAGTAGAGCTGGTGAGGTGGGCCTGTCTGATATCGTAAAGCCCGGTCCAATTGCTACCCTCCAAATTAACAAATTACTTTATTTCCTTTTTCCCGTAAATATGTTTACATAGAATTCAAAAATTGTAGTATGTTTTAAGGTTTTAGTGTGGGATGCATGTATTTCTCTATAAATTAATTTTTGATAATTAATACGAATGAATACAAAAAAAAACAGAAAAACCGAACTTCCAAATCCAGAAAATTCGGTTATTCTATTGTCGGTGAAATGATAATTGACCAGATGTAACATGTATAAAACCTAGTTACAACATGTATAAATCATACTACATTTTTGTATAAATTTGGCTACAAGCCTACAACATCAACAAGTTAATCTATACAATTTTGACATGTATAAAAAAACTTTCAATCAGATTTTGCTACCTAAGATTAATAATAAAAAGAAAAATTTATAATCGATTCATAATCCTCGAAAGTAAAGTTATTAAATAAAAAGAAAAAAATAAAAAATGTAAATTTATCCTAAAAACCAAGTTAATAAAAAAAATTGAAAAATTCATAATCCTAAAATTTAAAGTTAATAAAAGATTGAAAAATAAAAATTATTTAGTTTTTCCATTAGATTAAAGAAATTAAACAATATATTACTAATTTTAAAAAAGAAAAAAAATTATAACTTCTCACATCTATATAAAAAAAAGAGTCGAAATAAATAAACAAATAATGGTTAAACTTTTATTTTGGTGGTTTCGCATCGACATTTTTAATCTTTGTTCGTGAGTAATTAGAATTTTTTTTCACTTTTTTCGTTTTTAGTTATTTTTTCCACAGATTATAAATGATTAAATTATAAATCCGCGTATACACGAAACCTAATCTAGTAGCATATATAAACCTATATAGTTACATCATGTTTAAACTCAACTACATCATGTATAAACTCATATGTAACAAAGAGGACAGTAGTCATTCGACTACAAGTACAACATGTATTAAGTCGACTATAACATCTACAATACAACATATATTAATTCGATTATAACATGTATAAGTTACAACCCGAATATAATCTATTGCATCCTTAGTACAACATGCATAAACTAAGCTATTGCATATATAAACCAAACTTAAATATATAAAATTCGGCTACAGTATATATAAACTTGGTTACAACAAATATAAATTCAACTACATGTATAAAAGCTTCTACAATACTTTATATTATACATAAACGTCAAAATAATGACGTTAAAAAAAACGTCAAAATAATTTAATTGCAAGTGTTTAAATAAATGATTTGATTACTCAAAGAAAATGTGTAATAATGTGAGATTCTATTGACTGCTTTCAAAATTTCTATTTATAGGGATAGTAAGATAGAATTACAAAAATTAGCTTTTATTACATTTAAATTTAATTATAGGAAAGCTTCGGTTTCGGAAGATGATGAAGGAGCACAACATATCCCACCCCACCGTGGAAAGTATATAAGTGTAACAGACAGAGAAACAACAAACGTCATTAAACCCATAAGTGAAATGCTTCTCTGCTTTCGAACACCATCTCCGGAAAACAACAAAAGCTGCGTTACCACCGCACCTATAGTGCCGCCGCTTCCCGTCATTCCCGCCACCACTCCTAGAGATCTGTCACCATTAAACAATAAGTAAACCAATTTCTTAAACTGAACCGAAATGGAAAGTAAATAACTGAACCAAACGGTAAAAAATTAAAACAAAACCGAAGTGAAACCGCCGGTACAAACGAACCTAAACTATTAACAATTCATATTTAAATCTCAATTCGAAACATACAATACCTGAAAATATTTTATTTATAATCTTAATTATTAAATAGATTCAATTATATTTTTAGTTAAACCGATGGAAAAAAATGTCGTTCGGCTTCGATTGGCCAAATTCCAAACCAAACCAAACCTACAAATCGAATGGCTACACAAAATATAAAAAGGGATAACGAACCTGGTGGAGACGAAGGGAACGACGCCAAATACGAGACCAGAAGCAGCTTGAACGAATACAGAGAAGACCCACATGACGGCGATTGAGCCCCAGAGCGAGTTGACTCGTCCGAGTAACACGCACAATAACCCAGCCACCGACTGAACGACCCAAAGTCCCCAGAGCCTCCCTCTCATCCCGAATTTCTTCCCCAGTGCGTCGGAAACCATCCCTCCCGCCGGTCGCGACGCAATGTTCGATGTCGCGAAACTCGCCGCGATCGTTCCCGCCACCTCGAGATTCACGCCGAATCGCTCGTAAAAATATCCGGCGATCATGTTGTCCGTCGTGAGCTCCACACCGAACGAGTATCCGTACAGTAGCGCTAGGATCCATGCTCTGTAATTTCCAAGACCGTCGAAAAGGATTTCGAGAAAATTGGAATGTTCTTCTTCCGAATTTCTTATTTTATTTTCATTCGACGTTTTTCTATTACCGCCGGGAGTATCTTGGCCGTAGAGGAGGACGAGGACGGCAGTTATCACTTGGAAAACGGCGGGGATGACGAATGACACGCGCCAGGCGATGGCGAGTGGGAAGAATTCGGCGATGGCAGAGTAGAGAAGAGGCATAAGGAGCTGAGAGATACCGGCGCCGACGTTAGCCCAACCAGCTGAGACGCCATTAGCGAGACCAACGACGTTACCGGAGAACATGGAGGACATCCAGTACTGATTAGCGACGAAATTGGCGAGCGAGAAGCCGACGAAGAAACGGACGAGGATGAAGGAAGTCGGAGAGGAGACTAGTGCGGTGGAGAGGATGGCGGGAGCAGTGAGGAAAGATAGTATCGCCGAGGAAGTCCGTGGTCCGATGAGATCACAGAGTGGGCCCATGGCGAGGCGGGAGAAGATAGAGCCAGCGAAGGAGGCAATTCCGGCGGCGGATACGGTGGAATCAGAGAGGCGGAGGTCGGAGGAGATGACGGGGACGAGAGGAGGGATAGAGAAGGTGGAGAAGAAGCAGGAGAAGAGTGAGAGCCACGCCAGGTGAAAGGCGCGTGAATGCGGCGAGGAGAGAGAGAATGGCCGGAAGACGGTGGCTCGGCCGCTGGAATCCACGGGGATTGTGGAATGTGAAAACGACGGCGTTTGTGTGTTGCGTTGAGATGGCTCCATCACTATCGGAGTGAAGAACTCGCTGACGAATCTAACTTCTTTTAAAGACACGACCGCCCGATGAACATTATCCTTAAATTAAATTATTTCTGAAGAGGATAACTATTGGCAATTTTCGAGTAATAATAATAATACTACCGAAGAAAACCACGTAAAAGTAAACTGAAAAATAAACACAACAAAAATATTTGAAAACATTGGCTCGAAACAGTATTCAACCAAAAACTTTAAAATCCGGATTGATAAACCATAATTTTGTTCGCAAACTCAACAAAATATCGTAACGAAATTGTGGCTTAAGTTAATCGATCTTTCACATCAATTTCTTCTTTTAAAAAGACGATATACGGACGGAATAATATTAGTGTGCGTACTTTCTCTCTTTTAGTGTGGTTTTAAGCTCTTACCTGATTTTTCGACTTTTTGTATCTTTGCAGAAATAGGACAAAGAAGATGAAACTTACTTTACGGCACCTATCATAACTTCATAAGTCATCCATCATACGTCACCAACCATACCATCCACAAACCCCCCCCCCCCCCCCCCCCCCCCCCCCCCCCCCCCCCCCCCCCCCCCCCCCCCACCCCCCACCCCCAACCCCCCCCCCCCCCCACCCCCCCCCCCCCCACCCCCCCCCCCCCCCCCCCCCCCCCCCCCCCCCCCCCCCCCCCCAATTAAAGAGAAACAAAACGGCAAGCCAAAATCACCGGTCTGGTTCAATTTCTCTTCGATCCAAACTCTCCGGTTATTACAACTAAACCGAACCAAGGCCAAACTAAAAGACTACACAGCCTGCACAGAACAAAACACACAATTCCATTATTCTTCCAAGGATAACCTTTGGAAGCCAATGAATCCATCTACCAAGAATTGTTCATCAGAAACAGCTAACGATTATTACTTGATTCGATCCATATGATTAACCATTTCAAGCAAAACTCTCATATTCCGAGTGATCCCTCGGATTAGAAAACTTCTAAAGAGAAAAGAGCGTTTACCATTAAACCTCCTCGTTGTCAACCAAAGCCATCACAGGGATTCCTTTAGAATTAAAACTTGTACATTTCACCTTCAATGCGTCTCCAATCTCAAACTCTGTCTCTTCATCGCCCTGTACTTGTATATAGTAGTAGTAAGCAAACAATACAATAATGTAAGTATTAAGTGTATGGGAGAACGGAGTCAAAGGGGATGCTCTCAAACATACCTCGAACTTGTACATCCCGCGGATTCCACCACCTAAATCAAGAACCAATCCACGGGTTCGAACCTGGTGGACTTTGGCCGTCATTTCTGTTCCTATTTTCAGTTTCCGGGCACTAATCGATGCACTCTCTTCACCTTCGTTCTCTGCTTGCTTCTCCTTCCCAAAAGATTTCTTAGTTTTTGAAGATGATACTAGGTTAGCAGAAGTGGATTTCAATTTCTCGTCTTGCTTCAGTGTCTCGCCACAGTTAGCCAGAGTTTCTTCTGGAGCAGTGGATTCGAGCACCCCCTTTTCCTTCTGCATCGCAGTCTGTTTAGAGGCAGTGGATTTGAGTTTCCGGTCTGGTTTCAGTGTCGTAGCGCGTTTGGGTTTGGTGTTCTTGTCCATAGGAGAAGATTTCTCTGCCTCATCACACTCCACAGCAGTACGGATGACAACTGCAGGAACTGCTAATTTAGATTTCTGAGGTGGCTCTACAACGCTGGGCATGCTTGCAACTGTCTCTCCAACACTAGATGTTTCTATGGAGACTGTAGACGACTCCTTCACCACCGGGTTTTTTTCAGGAATAGATGCTGGCTTTCGTTCGGGTTTGGGTACCAGTGCTTTGAGAGATAATTTAATGTTACCGCGGACATCAGTGTCAATGCACATCATTGTGATGTACTGGCCAATATGTAATACATCTGAAACCTTAGAGACCTGGAAGATTGCATTAGACAATAGTAGGTTAAAACCAAAAATCGACTGTTGTTCTAAGTATTAGCGGATGAAAACATTAAGATTTACTTTCTATTTTTGAATAAACCAAACAATATCAATCTTCAAGATGAACTCAGAGAAAACCATACTTTATGGGAAAGAAGCGGACACAGTTTATCACTAGAAAAGCTTACCGGTTCATGAGATAACTCAGACATATGTAATAGGCCTTGCTGGCCACCATTGAACTCAACAAATGCGCCGTACTCTTTTATAGATGTCACTGTGCCTTTGTACACACCACCAACAACTATTTCACGACCAATGATGAAGTCAACCTAAGGACAATAATAAAATCAAATCTCTGCAACATCATCTCTCAGTTACAAGCTGAGTTGACTGAAAGATACCTTTTCTTGAGCCTTTTCCATCACAGCCTGATTCTTGGCAACAATAGTTAATGTTCCATCATCAATAGACAATCTTGCACCTAAATAATAAAAACTTATATATCAGAAGAAAAGCTTTAAATCAAAGTATATAAAACCAAGTGGATATTCATAAGCTTATGGGTTTCATTTTAAAGAGTACTTTATTTAAAGCATCCTACTCTTTCACTTTCAATTCCATAGCGTTAAAAGGTCAAAAGAAAGAAAACTTGACGATTAAAATCGAAGTCAAGAAATAACCTGTTTCCTCTTCAATCTTCCTCTTGAGGGCACCCATAGGTCCGATCAAGCTACGAAGTGCATCATTGGTGTACTTCAAAGTTGCTGCAAGAAAAAAATAATTCTTCAGTTTGAACAAGGGAAGTTTCATTACCTAAGGTTAACAAAAAAACAAGTGGGAAAGTAACCTAGCCGAGGGGAATAAGCCCCATCTTGGTCTCGTGGGGATTTAATGTCTCTCTCCATGTGGTCAAGAATCTGAAGGCGGGCTTCACGTGCATTTTCTAAGGATTCACAAACAATGTCTAACGGTATTCCAGCTGGCTTGATATCCAATTGAATTGCTGTCACACCATTTCGTGTGCCGGCAATCTTGAAATCCATATCTCCTAGATGATCTTCCAAACCCTGTAAAAGCAATGTAATCCATTCAGCAACTTAATACTACTCATGGGTCTGGAGACAAATGTTAAATCATCATAAGAAGCACGCAAGGAAATGTTAAAGTAAGAATAGTTCTTAGGACTGGCTATGATACAATAGCGTATCATTAAAATACTCATCTGCTTCACAGATTAATCACACAATAAACAAGAGGAAAGAAAAAGCAGCTAAACGTCGGTTACTATACAGTAGTCTTTAATCACACAAGAAACATGAAGAAACCCACCAATATATCGGTTACTATACGGTAGTCTTTAATTTCTCCGCTTGATGGATCAACGTCAGTGACAAGACCAACAGAGACACCTGCAACATGAGCTCGCAGAGGAATTCCGGCGTCCATCAAAGCCATACTACCTGAGACACATAACCTTTCATTATGAACTTAAGACGTTGCAAAAAAACATACTAATTTGTGGGTGAATGAGTATAATTACCTCCACAAACGCTTGCCATAGACGTGGAGCCATCTGAGGACATCACTTCTGAATTTATACGAACAGTATAAGGAAAAGCATCTTCAGGGGGCAAGACAGCTAGCAATGCTTTCTCAGCGAGTGTTCCTACAGAAAATGTAAATCACAGTCAAGCACAGAAAAATATTTTAGATGATACAAAAAACACATGTCTAAAACATAAACTCTAAAAACAAGACAAAAAGAAGCACCGATTGTTCCAGTATAAGCTAGAAAGAAAGTTGATATCCGCAACCAGATAAGGAAACTCAATGATACAATGTATATCAGCAATACTTTGTTTGGAAAAAGTTACCAAGGATTATTACACGCAATTTGAGAAAGCAAACCAAAAGATATACCATGACCAACTTCACGCCTGTTAAGCCCTCCTCGTTTTCCGACTTCATTTGTACAATATGGAGGAAAGCTGTAGTGAAGCATAAATCTCTTTTTCGGGGGGCCAACAAGAGAATCCAAGCTTTGTGCATCTCCTGGGGCTCCAAGTGTGACAGTACAAAGCACCTTTAACACATACGAATCATATTAAAGAAGGACTCTCATCATTGAAAAGATTTAGCTTTGTCTCCTACACTTCAGGCCTACCACTTTTGAAGCGACCAAAAAACTGAAACTAAGCTTCGTAAAAGCAAAGCAACTCATGGAAGTGATACAGAGTAATGTCAATGCTTACATTCTAAAAATTTGGGGTTTCTTTTAACTTTTTTGCTACCTAAGACCACAAGATTTATTTTCTTTTTGTTTGGGTCAAAAGGTCTACATTTATGAGTCATTGGGAAATAAAGATTCTACCGGCAACTGAAGTTTCAGCACGAACCTGTGTATCTCCACGTGAGAAAAGTGCTGACCCATGCAATGCAGGTAGGTAATGCGATTCACAATAGATGGGCCTAACTTCATCAAGATGTCTCCCGTCGACTCGAAATCCATCTGATATCATCCTTGAACGGACTACCTGACATTTCAGTTAAAGGGACAAAGTAGTAAGACAGGGAACAAAAGGACAAATGCAAAAGCCTATAACACATTACTTGTCATCTCAACAATCAAAGAAACAAAGAAAAAACAACCTATTTCCACAAAACATAGCAGAGCCTGGCTTCTATAGAACAGAGAAAAGTAATTTGATATTGCAGTTCCATAATGAAACATATATAATATAATGATTCAAGCACTAAGTTCTATGTCACGTTTTCCAGAACAGGATGAGCCAAAACAAAAGCAAAGGGGAACAAGAGCATATTTCCAAATGTTAATTTACAAAGATTACCTTCTTTCTCACTGTATCAACAGCCTTTGGAAGGATGCTCAAGCTTTCTTGATCGCCCTCTTCTTCAAATACTTTTTTCACATCTTTTCCAATGTTATCTAGAGCCTCTCCACGTTCAAACTGTATATATAAAATCATCAGGCCAACTGAAATTCAAATTTTGAGGTAGAAAAAAAGTTAGCACGCACCTTGCCATATGAAGGATCGGTAAAGACGGATTCAATACGCGTTGCAGCCAAGTCAGTCACTTTTTCTAACGTTTTCTCAGAAAGCATGGACAATTTGTACTCCTTCTTTTGTTTCCCAGCTTTTACAGCCAATCTTATTTGGGGATCGATGTACTTAACAGCCTGTGTAAACAAAGAAATAAGACTATATATAAAATTACATTGTACTAGAAAATCCAATAAAGTTGTCAAACATACCTCTGGATGAGCTAGCCTCAGAGCAGCTGCTAGATCTTTCTCTGAGATTTCACGGGCTTGAACATCAATCATCATAGTCTTATCCCTTGTGCAAGCGTATATCAAATTGAGATCACTTGAGCTAAGCTACACAGAGTTTGACCACACAAGAAATTACAACAAATGAGAAAGAGGCTACAACTTGTAAATTTGTGGTCTATATATACAACCTTTTACCTCATCCATAGTTGGATTGACAACAATTTGCCCACCTATCCTTCCTATTCGGATGACTCCAATGGGCCCTCCCCATGGAACATCTGATAGCATGAGCGCAGCCGATGATGCGTTAGCTGCCAGTATATCTGGATCTTGCTTGCCATCCGACGATAGTACACTTGCCATTATCTGCATATGACAAAATATGCAGATAAAGATACCAAAAAATACTTCCACATTGATATATCTCCTAAGGAATTGAGAAAACTTCATACCTGAACCTCATGGTAAAACCCTGAAGGAAACAATGGTCTGATTGGCCTATCAATGAGCCGGCCACATAACAGTTCCCGCTCTTTTGGTGCACCTTCTCTTCGCATATACGAATTTGGAATCAAGCCTTGCGCGTATTGCTTCTCTTGATAGTCAACCTGAGAGTATATAACAAACGTGTTTCCAACAAGTATTTATAAACATCAGTTTAAACAAAACACCATATCTGAGTGAACCCATTACAGAAAAAGCAATATAAATGAAAAGAAAATCTCTTGTGGGAAGATCACAGATTCCTCAGAGAATTCTAAAAATACGTACGACATTAAGGTACCAAACATCTCTATACCATTTCTCAATTCCTCATAGATCGTAGATTAATTCAGAGGATTCCACATATACATACAACCACAATAGATTCAAAATGAAACGAAATGGAAATGGTGTAAGGATTTGTAACATACAGTGAGAGGCAAGAAATCCCGAGGCGCGTCGGTCTTAGCACAAGTAACGGTAGAGAGAACTTTGGTCTGGTCCATGCCGAGCACAACGGAACCATTGGCAAAGCGAGCGACTTTTCCCGTCTCGAGAGTGACCACGCGGGATCCGACTTCGAATTCCTCTTTGAAAGATTCCAAAATTTTGGTTCCTGCGGATGCCGGCGAGCCTGGATCAGACGGCGCGAAACCCAGGCGGCCGGAGCAGATGGTGCGAAAACCCAAAGCACGCCATGCGAGGAAATTCGGAAGAGAAGTTGACCTAGCTCGACTCACAATCGATGACATTACACATACACAGAGAGAGGAGAGGAGGAGAACGGAGAGGGCTTAAGCGAAGGTTTAACGCACCGGTGAGACTGAGCCGACAACGACAACAAAAACAAAAGAGAAGGGTTTTAGCGATCCCGGTCCGGTACGGTTCTGTTACAATCTTCTCAACATTAAACCGGCACCTATGATCTCTTTTAGTTTCTGAATATTGGGAGTTTGGGACAGACTGCGTGCGTGTGTATATCTTTTCTACTCCAAAGTGACAAATGTGAATTGTTCTTCGAATATGCCGTTAATTTAATCATCAAGGCTCCAAATTCTTTCATTCTTAACCCTGGGAAATTCATGTATAAATTGAAGTACATGTTTGATAAGAACGTTAAAATAGATATTGCACTCGAATCTTAAAAAACAACTTAGAACAATGAAACAAAAAAGTGTTTTTCCAAATAATCAATTGACCCGCCAATATTACTTCTGTGTTATTAATATGAAAATATGGCGAGCATTATTTTTGTATTGTTCGCGGAAATGGTCAGACAACAGTAGGCAAATTGAGCTGTGACCGGAGATTGGAGGCTACTGAATCAATGAACTCTTCAGTGTTCAAGAACAAATCCCTACTCACCCTGCAGTAAAAGTTTTATCAAACCATCAGGAACAAAATCAGAACAGTAACGGTACTAAAACTGAATCCAGTATGAATCAGCTGGGCATCTATATGGTTTTCTATCAAAATATACAACTTAATTTGAAGACTTTCCAGCACATTCTTCAGCTTTTCCGGTTCAGTTTCGATTCAATTTCAGATTAAAAGTTCATTATGAATTCCGGTTCGGGTTGATTGGTTTGGTTAATCAAGAAGGTTTAAGCTCTTTCGTATTTCATGAAAATGACCAGATTGTAATGGAAAGGTTGCTGCTAGTGAGAAAAGGAAATGATACTTACTTGGGACCATGGACTAAAAGGGCAAGATCCTTGGTCATTTTCCCTGTCTCAACAGTGTTTACACACGACGACTCGACCTTCTTGACGAAATCCAGCAATTTTTCGTTCTTATCGAGTTTCGCCCTTGAGAAGCAAAAAGGGCAAAGAGTCCATCAAAATGATGATCAAGAGAAAGTAGATTACATGTCACAAGAATGCGCAAGTGGAATTGGAAAATGCATTAAGAAACGCAGAACTCTGTTAGCTAATCTTGCTAGAATCCCAAAACAGACAATAAAAGCCATGCGTGAAATAAGCTAGAGACCTGTGTTCTAAGCCTCGTGTCCATGCAAATATAGAGGCGATGCTGTTAGTACTGGTTTCTTGACCCTTTTGATGCAGTCGGAAATGCCGAGTAACGGTTCCATGAGCCGCCTCCGACTCAAGCGTTTTCCCATCAGAGGACAACTGAACAAAAACATACCATGTAAATGACTTTTATTTGCAAAGAAAACTACATCTTGGCTTTTGGTTTACGATACAAACCAAAACGGAGGTCATGAGGCCTAATGAGCCAAACCCTACATTTAAAGAAGAAGAAAAACAAGAAGTGTTTAAGTATGCTATTGGCTTAATCAATACACTAATAACAATTTAAGAATTGTGGTTTTGAATTTATACCTTGGGCAAGAAGATCGCTTTGAACATCACCGTCGTAATTTTTGCAAGCCCAGACATATCCACCTTCACTTTTTACTGCGTAAGCCACCATGTCATCGATTAACCGATGTTCATACCTAAAACCACAATGCCACTTACATGTTACCTTTACCAAGTATGAAAAGAAAGAGGAAGCATAAAGCAAATTTTAAGTAGATAAGAGCAGATATATATCAACCATATTGAGTGCTCTTCAAACTTTTGCTTCCAATTCGCCTCATAAACTTCTTGAAATATATCCTTGAACCTGTATTGTTCCACCAAATTTTAGAGCAGCTCACTCGCAAAATCGGAACTTGAAAATCACCAAGAAGATAAAAACAAACCTGCCATCATATTTCTTGAGAATTGTGTTCTTGGTGCTCAAGTAGAGTGGCCATTTCTTAGCAAGTGCCATCGCCATAGATGACTCAGCAAAAGCTCGAATTGACTGGCATGTCACAAACCACAGCACGGTTGTTACAAAATAAAACAATCTTCACAACCAGAGTGAAGCACACTAAAACCAGTTAATGAAAGAGACAGACCTCATCTACGTTATACATAGCAAGAGCCACACCCGGTCCTTTGAAATCATATATATCTAGTTCCACATGTGCGTTCCCATCTTCAGGGACTATTTATTTAGACAATGAAATATATGCACTTACAATCTGCATTATATGGTTGAAGAATCTCTATTATTTAATGAATCTAGTTAGTATGACCTTACCAAAAACCATTTTCAACTTTCCTGGCCCTTTAATTACTGTATCAGTGGCACGATACTGGTCACCAAAGGCATGCCTACCAATGCATATAGGTTTTCTCCAACCTGTAAAGACAAAAGATTTGAGTCCTCATGTGGTATTTCAATACAGATTGTAACACACATTCATAACAAGGCAAAATAATTTACCAGGAACAAGCCGAGGGATATTGCTGCACATGATAGGTTCACGGAAAACAGTTCCTAGAAAATATTGAACGTTATGTTAAAAAAATTGAAAACTGCAACGTCCAAAGAACCTGCAAACTGGATGAAATAAAAAGTTGCAAAGCAATTTAACTAAGATATATCTATTCTGCAAACATGCTCTGTTCTCCGGCAATACAGAAACAAACCATCTAAAATGTTTCTGATTGTCCCATTAGGACTCCTCCACATTGATTTGAGTCCAAACTCCTTCACTCTGCCCTCATCTGCAAAAAATATCATAGGGAAGATAAAAAATGCTTCCTCTGAAACGAACAAGGCAGCATATGTATTGCAAATGAGAGGACATCACAAACCAGGAGTTATAGTGGCACATTTGATAGCAACGTTGTACCTGCAGACAGAAAAGGTTTATTAAGCACTAAATCAGCTTAATTTCACATAGAGAAAGAGTAATATCGAATTTAGGCCACACAAAAAGGCAATAATTTGTTGATAATAGAGTCTGCTAAAGCGAAATGTGAGGCCAAACTAACACTTTGAATTCAGGCTATAAAATGTTTACAAATACCCCATACAGTACCAAAAGAATCTAACACAAAGAAAATGCAAAGAATCAGTAGCACTTACTTAAGAGCTGCTTCTGCACTTTCAGCTGTAACCTTGTCATCAGTAGCATCGCGATTCAGAATTCCCAAGTCGAAGTACTTAATGTCCAAATCCAGATAAGGAAAAATAAGCTGCAACCAAAAAAAGAAGAAAAGAAAACAACGTGTGAGCTCTGTAAGAAATGTATCAAATGGTGCGGACTTGGTGATAACTGATAACTACATCCTTACTTTATCCTTTATCATACTCCATATCACCCTCGTCATTTCATCGCCTGAATTTCCACAAGATATAAACTAATTAAGTCATTCTCCTCCGAGATACCAAAGTTAGCAACGAACATAAGCATATGAAACTTAAGATATCATCCCATCCAATTATCTGGCAGCTAAGCTAATCTATAATACTAAGTACTGGTCAACTTACACACAACCCAGTTGCAATTTAGTGGGTCCAAAGAACAATAGCTGAGCGAAGAATCTCACCATCCATTTCAACGATAGGGTTCTCAACCTGAATTCTATCAGAACCGCCAGAAGAGGCAAAACATCGAACAGATGAAGCGCGATGAAACTGAACGGGAAAAGAGATGCGATTCCTCGAAGCGCCACCAGACAACATACCGGAACTGAGAAATCCCGGAGGCTTCCATGAATTCCGAGGAGAAACGAACGAAGACGATATACCAGCAGAGGAAGAAGTAGACGAAGATAACATGGTCACGCCGGCACGGTACATCAAACCGCCGTGTGTGAGCTTATTCAGCATCCGAGACTCCGCTCTCTTTCTTCAACTTCGATCACTGAATACGATGCTTCGGCAAGTTTATTGCTCAAGCGTGCCCAGAACTTCAAAGACGATTCCGGCAAAAGAGAAAGAAAAGAGAACCGTATAGATTATTTCAGTGGGCCCAAATTAAAACTTACGAAAGGCCCAGTCAAGTTATTAACCCAAATCGGACCGGCCAGTTCGAATGTACCAAATTTGTAATCTGGTCCGGTTAGTCTCCATATCCGGTTTCGATTTGGAAAAGGAAATCGAAAACCCTAGTAAAGGTTTTTCTCTCGTCTGGTCAGATTTGTTCTCACAAATCATATCATTCCCCCGAACTCCATTGTCAGCTCAAGTTCTAAGCTTTTTCTTCTTGATTTTCCTCGGTGAGTATTTCTATGTCTTTTTCGCTATCGTTGTGCTATTCTTTCTGCTTCCATTCTTATTAAAGCCGTCGCTTTGTCTGGTTATTGTGTTTGGTTCCAGTTTATATTAACCGCTTGTAATAGAAATTTTGTGCTCTTTGTTGAAATTTGGGGTTTTTTGGATCCGTGAATTGGAATTTTGTTTCCTGATTACGGCTCATTCCGATGCTTAGAGTCGATAAGTGCTGAATGCTAGTTTTCTTCTTACATCTTTAATGTAATCAAACATTAACCTGTTTTTCTTCTGTGTAGCTGATTCATTATCAATGTGGTTGACTGTTTAATATTGCGTAGCTTTGGATTGATAATCAAATTAGATTATATATTATGATTTGTGAGAATCCGTTGTTTAGTAAAAAGTGTGTTGTTTAGTAATTAACTCGAGACTTTGAATTTTCAGAAAAGAAAGTGTGTCTCATTCTACAAGTGATTTCCGAATCTCAAGATGTTACCAACTGAGTCAAAGAAGGCCTTGTCTTTCAAAAGATATATTGAAGATGGCGACTTAGTTATCGTTTACGAAAGACATGATGTGATGAAACCAGTTATAGTAAGCAAAGACGCTGTGCTTCAGAACCGTTTTGGAGTGTATAAACACTCGGATTGGATCGGGAAGCCGTTAGGGACGAAAGTATTCAGTAACAAGGGTAAATTTGTATACCTGTTGGCTCCCACTCCCGAGCTATGGACACTGGTTTTAAGCCACAGGACGCAGATTCTTTACATTGCGGATATCAGCTTTGTGGTAATGTATCTAGAAGTTGTGCCTGGCTGTATTGTTCTTGAGTCAGGCACGGGAAGTGGTTCGCTTTCGACTTCACTTGCTCGAGCTGTGGCTCCAACTGGACATGTGTATTCATTTGATTTTCACGAGCAACGGGCTGCCTCTGCAAGGTAGAAAATTCTGCCATGTTTAGCTGTCTCCTCGTAGTGCTTTTTTCTTAAAGTTCTAATTTTTATGCATCTTTTCTTTTACATTGCTTTGCAACAGGGAAGATTTTGAGAAGACGGGTATCAGCAGTTTAGTGACCGTCGAGGTTAGGGACATTCAAGGACAAGGGTTTCCTGAGAAATTATCAGGTTTGGCAGATTCGGTGTTTCTAGACCTTCCACAGCCTTGGCTCGCGGTTCCTTCTGCAGCAAAGATGTTAAAGGAGGATGGAGTCCTCTGCTCTTTCTCACCTTGCATCGAGCAAGTACAACGGACTTGTGAAGTCCTCAGATCAGATTTCATAGGTAAATTTATCCTCATTTCACAGCATCTCTTCCTATTTATTTTCTCCACTGTGAACCGAAAGAGCTGTCGGAGTAAATTCTCTAGTCAACTCATTTTCCGAATATATACACTAAAGTTCTCTTCTCTAGTCTACCCCTTTTCCGATATGTATCATCGACTTTCCATAGTCACACATCTTTAGGATTGCTTTAAGTAGATAATTTTCTTTTTCATAAATACTTCGACATTCTTTTGCCTTGGAAAGTCAGTGGAAGCAAACCGGCACTTAGCAAAGACCATAAGCATATACTTCCTTCTTTCCTTGCGTGTTTCATTCAATCTTATACAGGTTTTTTGCTTGTGATGTGTTGAGTTTTGCAGAAATAAGAACGTTCGAGGTGCTTCTCAGAACATACGAAGTGAAGGAAGTGAAAGTGGATCCTGGTATTATGATTGGTGAGAGCCACGACGAGTACAATGGAGGATTGAGACCTTGCAAGAGAAGACACCGTTCAAACGAAGACGACGCCGTTTCACATGTCAACTCTTCTATCGCTACTTCAGTCGTTATGGCTCGGCCTTGTAGCGAGGCGAGAGGTCACACCGGCTACTTGACGTTCGCGAGACTCCAATGTCTATCTTAGTCCAAATTGTCCAACTAAATACCAATTTTTTTTTTAATAGAAGAAGGTGGGATATTTAATCTAAGTTATCATGCGTTTTAGATAGCTTCATGATTGTTGTGATTTTGATTGTTGTGATAAAAAGTTTGAAATTTCAAATTTGGCAATGACATAACCAAAATTCTACTTTAAAAAGTTAAAAGAAGCTTCTAATTGTACAAATACATATATATCGTTTTAAGTCACAATTCCATATTAAAATAGATTTCTAACAAATAAAAATATATAAATTTAGAAACGCATTTCCTTTTCTCGAAGGGAGGGGGAGACGTGTAGAACCTATAAATATCTCAACTTTCCAGGATCGAATCCAATTTCTTCTTCTTCTTCTTTTTCCATCAGGAACAACCGTTGAGGTTCATACTAGTGTTCTTCTTGTAGGAATATAGAAAAGGTATATAGTTTTCACCTCTCAATTACGTATGTTTAGGAGTCAATAGCTTATATTTAGGAGTTAATTACGTGTGTATATTGTAGTTTCATTTTCCTCTTGTATTATGTGTTGTATATATTCAGAGGTTCTCATATCAATAAAGTAAGCAATTCCATATTCTAATATGGTATCAGAGCTCAATAGGGTTTAACCTTCTTTTTTTATCTCGCCGCCTCCTTCTTATCTTCTTCGTTATTCTCCTTTGTGTTCTATCAATCTCTTTCTATGTTTTCTGCTTTTCTCGACTCTGTTTCTTCAACAATGTCGGACTCTACTGCTGAACGGACCTCCGTCTTTAACACACAAGATCCCCAAAGCACTCTCTTATCTGTCAACATGTCAAGCGTTACGAAACTTACCGATCTGAATTACTTGATGTGGAGCAGACAGGTTCGTGCTCTCCTTGAGGGACATGAACTCCAACATTTTATCGAAGACTCCAACTCTGCTCCGTCTCAGAACGTGATGATCAATGAAGTTTCTTCTCCAAATCCAGCCTATGTGCCTTGGCGTCGACAAGATCGTCTACTTTACAGCTCTCTCATTGGTGCGATTTCTATGCCCGTACAATCTGTGGTTCCCAGTGTAAGCACCACCAAAGAAGTTTGGGATACTCTTGCCTCTACCTTTGGTAATCCTACTCGCGGTCACATTCGTTAACTCAAGTTTCAGATCACGCAATGTGTCAAAGGGACAAAGACTATCAGCGAATATCTTCGCTCCATCAAATCAAAAGCTGATGATTTAGCTCTTCTTGGGAAACCTATGGACCAAGAAGATCTAACGGAGAAAATACTTGCTGGTCTTAGTGAAGAATACAAACCAGAGATCGATGCAATTAATGGAAGAGACACGCCCATCTCTTATTTTGAGCTTCACGAACGTCTTCTTAACCGTGAAGCCATGATTCTCTGTTATGCGCCTACTGCTGTCACTCCGATCGTTGCTCACGCTACTGATACTCGTCCTCGTCAACAGTGGCGACAAAACAACAGCAACACCAACAACAACTCCACTCCGTCTCAATTCAATCACAACACCAACCAGCGTCGTTTCTCCAAGCCCTATTTAGGCTGTTGTCAAGCATGTGGTACTCAAGGCCACAACGCGAAGAACTGTCCCGAGTTTCGTATTGTTAAAAGCATTGCATCAGCTTCACCCATACCATCTCAAGCTCGCAACAATTCAAACTGGCAGCCTTCTCCTCAATATCAAACATGGCAACCAAGTGCTAATCATGCCATGATGTCAGATTCGTCAACATGGCTTGTGGATTCCGGAGCGTCGCATCACATGACCTCCGACTTGGCAAATCTCTCCTTACACAATCCTTACAGTGGAGGAGACGATGTTCTTCTTGGTGATGGTTCCGGGTTACAAATCTCACACTCTGGTTCCCTCTCTTTACCATCTTACACTCGTCCTTTTTTTCTTAATAATGTTTTATGTGTTCCATCACTTGAAAAAACCTAATTTCTGTCTTTCAATTGTGTACGACTAATGGCGTTTCTGTCACGTTTACTCCCACATACTTTCAGGTGAGAGACCTACAAACAGGGGCTCTCTGTCTCGAGGGCAAGCCTAAGGACGGCACCTACCAATGGCCGAAAACAACTTCATCAAAACCACCTTCTCTTGCTTTTGCTTCCACTGTGAAGACATCTTTGCCGGATTGACATTTACGCTTAGGACATCCTGCTTTTCAAATTCTTCAAAAAGTAGTTTCTCAATTTAAATTACCTATTGCTTCGAATGCTTTAATGGCTCAGCCATGTTCTTCTTGTTCGATTAATAAGATGCACAAGTTGCCTTTTAAAAATTCGACTCTTCGTTCCACTCATCCTGTTGATATAGTATTTTCTGATGTGTGGACTTCACCGATTATTTCAGTAGACGGTTTTAAATATTACATGATTTTTGTTGATCATTATTACTAGATACACATGGTTGTATCCTTTAAAACTAAAATCTCAAGTTTTTGATGTCTTCACCCGGTTTAAAGCCTTGGTTGAAAACCAATTTCAAACCAAGCTTCGAACACTATATACGGATAATGGGGGTGAATATATTGGTTTAACCGGTTTTCTTGCTACTCAGGGGATATCACATATGACAAGCCCACCGCACACGCCCGAACATAATGGTATAGCCGAACGTCGTCATAGACATATAGTAGAAACGGGTCTTTCCCTTCTATCTCATGCGTCTATACCAAAGTCGTATTGGACTTATGCGTTTGCAACGGCGGTCTATTTAATTAATCGAATGCCCACATCGGTTTTAGATTTTCAAAATCCTTTTCAAAAGCTCCATGGTCATTCACCAAATTTTGAAAAATTAAAGATTTTCAGTTGCTTATGCTTTCCACGGATTTGTCCCTATGTATCTCACAAACTTGATGCTCGATCGACACCATGTGTCTTTCTAGGGTATTCCATTACGCAAAGTGCTTATTTTTGCTTAGATAGAGAAACCTCTAGGATCTATACGTCTCGACATGTCGTATTTCTTGAAAATGTTTTTCCCTTTTCAATTAAGTCTTCTACGCCTAAGGAGGATGATGACTCTGTTTTTGAAAACTTCTCCAGACCAATTGTCACAGTTTTACCGAGAATCTTTCCGCCACAGCCTCCGCCACCAGCTTCTCCGACACCACCAATCTTACCTTTACAACCACCAGCTCTTATATCCCCTCACACAGTGTCTCCGATAACGGAACCAACATCACCCGAGCAACCCATCTCGCCTTCTTCTGTTTCTAATCCATCACCACCACCTCCGGCTCCTTCGTTACCACCACCACCGGCTCCTCCGTTACCAACCCGACAAAGTACACGAGCTAGAAAACCAGTTCAAAAACTGAATCTTTATACCACTGTTACGCAGGCCACAGAATTGCCTCCAACAACTGTTGCTCAAGCACTCAAAAGTCCTCACTGGCGCAAAGCAATGAGCGATGAGTTTAATGCTCAAACTGGCCATAGAACATGATATCTTGTTGATTTAACTAATGCTGTGAATGTTATAGGTTGCAGGTGGATTTTCACAATCAAAAGACATCCCGATGGTACCATTGCGCGGTACAAAGCGCGTCTTGTTGCTAAAGGCTTCACGCAACGACCCGGGATTGATTATCATGATACATTCAGTCCTGTTGTGAAGCCATCCACGATAAGAATTGTTCTCAGGATCTCAGTTACGAACAATTGGCCCATACGACAACTAGACGTCAATAACGCGTTTCTTCAGGGTACTTTACACGATGAAGTTTTTATGGCTTAACCGCCTGGATTTATAGATAAAGACAAGTCTAATGCAGTCTGCAAGCTACGCAAAGCCATTTATGGTCTCAAATAAGCTCCGAGAGCTTGGTACAATGAGCTTCGCAATTTTCTCCTTACGTCGGGTTTCAAAAATTCCTTGGCTGATGCGTCCTTATTCATTTACAACAACCAGAGAGTACTTATTTATATGCTTGTTTATGTTGATGATTTAATTATTACAGGAAATAGTCCATCTCATACGAATGGATTTATTGAGTCTCTCTCAAAACGTTTTTCTCTTAAAGATTTAGATGATTTATCATTCTTCCTTGGTGTTGAAGTCACTAGAACTTCTGATGGCCTTCATCTAACTCAAACTCGCTATATTGTAGACTTGCTTCATCGGACAAAAATGGACAATTGCAAACCCATCTCCACACCTATGTGTCCAAATACTGCACTCACTCTCCACTCGGGAACAACCTTAGATGATGCCACAGAATTTCGAGCCATGGTTGGGAGCCTCCAATATTTATCTCTCACACGCCCAGATATTTCCTTCCCCGTCAACAAATTATCTCAGTTTATGCACCATCCGACGATTGATCATTGGAACGCGGTGAAACGTATCTTACGTTACCTCGCTGGAACAATGACGAAATGCATTATGTTACATGCAAACAACAAACTGGTGCTTCATGCGTTCACGGATGCGGATTGGGCTGGAAACAAAGATGACTACACCTCCACAAGCGCATACATAGTATATCTTGGAAGACATCCGATCGCGTGGTCTTCGAAGAAACAAACCGGAGTTGTTCGTTCCTCTACCGAAGCCGAGTATCGATCACTAGCGTCAACAACTTCTGAAATTTGTTGGATTACGTCTCTACTCTCAGAACTTGGTGTTCCGAGCTCCACTCAGCCAGTTCTATATTGCGACAACGTCGGTGCCACTTACTTAGCCGCGAATCCGGTATTTCACTCGAGAATGAAACACATAGTCTTGGACTATCATTTTGTTCGTCAGTATATCCAATCAGGTCAGCTCAGGGTGTCTCATATCTCCACAACCGATCAACTTGCATATGCACTTACAAAACCACTCCCAAGAGCTCGTTTCGAAGCATTAAGTGTCAAGATCGGATTTTGGAATCGCCGTCCGTCTTGAGGGGATGTGTAGGAATATAGAAAAGGTATATAATTTTCACCTCTCAATTACGTATGTTTAGGAGTCAATAGCTTATATTTAGGAGTCAATTAGGTCTGTATATTGTAGTTTCTTTTTCCTCTTGTATTATGTGTTGTATATATTCAGAGGTTCTCATATCAATAAAGTAAGCAATTCCATATTCTAATACTTCTGAGTGGTACTCGCCGGATATTTTGCGTGGAGGACGGTTAATTCTTCGGCGGAACTTAACTCAGACGACTCACCGGTGGAAGCGAAGGATAAAGATAAACAAGGAGTCGATTTCAAAAGGAAGATGGAGAATGGGTTGTGGATGTTCGTTGATATGGCTAGTGGAAGATACCTTTGGACAAATCTCACGGAGATGAGTGAGAAAAGTCAATCAATAGGATAGAAAATTTTCGTCTGTTTGGCACCAGCTCTTGGTTCTCGTATCCCCTGGATTTTGTAATTTAAACTAATTGATCATATTAAACAAAAAAATCGGTAATCAATACGATAAAAATCCTTGTGCCTCTCCACACATCAGATTTTTGGTACTCTCCGAAGCTGACACCTCATAAAAACAATCAACCAATTAGAACATTTTAGAAATGGCTGTCAACCAATAATCTAGCTTGTACATCACATTCTGGTTTTTCAAGACTCCCTCTAAGATCCCCTTCCAAGTGCAAAATGCCTTTGATTGGTGACAGGAGTTGCCTCGAAGAGTGAACAAGTTCACTAGCTGATGATTCAACACCCTCAACCACCGTAGGTATCAAACGAACAGGGAAATTCAGAACAGCAATATGAAGATTTGTTTTCGGCCCCAACAAGGTCCCATCTGCATGCAATGAAGCGTTTCCTTTTTGAATAAGTATCTCCTTAAAGACGTAAACCATCATCATTGCTGTGTGAGCCAGTAGCCAGAACACTCTGTGTTTTGTAAGTCCCCCACTCCCAGTCATCTCCATGAAAGTCAAATTCGGCCAAGGTGTCTCCATTGCCTCCACCACTAGCATCCAGCGAACCATGCCGGTGACCTTTGAGTTCAGCTAAACCTGGAAGACTTAGATCTTCAAGAACAACTTCACTTGCTGGAGTATAATACACGTATCTCCTCAAGCAAGTCTCGAAGATTGTCAGCTTGTAGACAGAGATTTCGCACACTTTGAATAAAAAGATCCTTAGATCTTGAGTGAACAGCTGGATCTGTACTTCGTGAAAGAAGCCTTGCAAGAGGGAGCATCTCAGCAACCTCTGCCTTAGGCACTTCAAGTCTCATTTTCCATCTTCCCATAGAAGATATAACACTTACTAGATGACCAGTCATAGCTCTCATTAAGAAACTGCCGGCTTCCTTCTGACCAAGGTCTCGCTCACGGGAACCCGGTAATACGTATTCACCTTGAAGCTCATACCGGCTATTGCTTTGTTCCAGAATAGTTTTCTCGACAGTGATCACATCACCGCTCCTCCTTTTGATCTTAGTCTGGTGCTTGTTCTTGTACTTGTATTTGACCTTTCTTTTTTTCCATTCTATCAAGAACTTCATCCAAAGCTTATACTTCAATCCTTGTGTCTTTCTCTTCTTCGTTGTGAATCTCAAAGAAACCCTTCTGTTGAACACACGGCCAGTGTACAACCCACAATAGTTCAGTTCCTTACACTGCTCCAGCTTGGATCTTTTTTCCTTCTTTTTAAAACTCAACAACAGCCTTCTATATATAGAACACTTGGCCGTTGTGCATCCTCATCTTGACACCTGTTTTTTTGTTGACTTTCTCAGCATATTCCCACACATGGCAATATAACCATCGTGTCATGTTTTTCAGCACAACTCTTTCATCTTTCTTGCATCGCTCACCTTCCATAAGGTTTATAGTTCTTCTTTGCAATCTCTTTCATCTTTGATTTGCTTTTTCCTTTGTCTCCCATTTGCTTTGTCTCCCATTTTGTTTTGTCTCCCATTTGTTTTTTGCTTTTTGCTTTTTGCTTTTGCTTTGTCTCACAATTGCTTTTTGCTTTGCCACCCTTTTCTCGAATTTTCTCCAGCTCATCAAGTTCAATGCCGCAACACATCACTCTTTTATATCCTTTAATAATCATCATGTTTTGACTAAACAATTCAGGCTCACGTTTAGGACCCCAGAGGATCACGATCTGGTTACTAAACAACGTTTCCTTGTTCTTCTCCCTCTGCTTGTTGAGCTTCTGTTTGAATTTATGTTTCCTCCAATTGGCGAGCTTCTTCTTAACTGTTATGTATTCCAATGACAGCTTTGGCAACATAGGTACGTGCGTGATTCCCTTTCTTTCATGGCACATCTTCGTATCTCTCATACCCCTATTATGATCACCATATACGTTGAGCTTGATACATTTTTTCTCATGCTTTTCCAGCCTTGTTCTCTTCTTCTTTTTCTTTGTAAACCTCCTTCCCATACGTTTCTTTTTAGACCCTTGGCTGTTGTAAAAAGCATGACAGTTTGCTAACTTACATCTTTCCACTAGACTCTTGTTGTTGTGCTCTTTGAACTTCTCCTCTTGAGTTTGATGAGGCCTAGGTTTCCCTTTTCCACGTTTGTATTTAGATCTCTTAGGCTTTGTGAACTTCTTCTTCTTTCTCTTCTTTTTTACCGTTTTTCCACTCAGAATCATTTCGTCGAACACCTGGTAGGCACAATCATCCTTCTCGGCCTCTGTCTGTTTTTGTCCCTCTTGCTGGTGCTATTCCTTTCGTTTTGTGTTAACAAGCCCACACAACTCTTCTTCACAGCCCAGAGATACAATCTCCTTCTCTTCGCCACCCAGATTCTGCTTTTCCAAGAGCTCTTCAGATGGTAGGAGAAATTTCTCTAACCTGTCCAGAAAGCTCATTCTTCTCTCAAAGTCCAGTGTTCTCTTCTGTTTGAGAACAGCCTCAATGCTCTCGTTGTCCTTGCTGAATCGTTGGAACAAGCGTAGCTTGAACTCAACCCAGCTACTGAACGGAGATTGTGAAGTCTCACCAATATACCATGCTAGGGCGTCGTCTTCCACATCAGCTTTATTGTTTTTTTTCTTTCTAAACGGGTTTACATTATGATTTAAAGAAAAGAGAAAAAATACAGCCCAATGGTTTTTAAAGACAAACCCAATAAATTAGTGGAAGCCCACTAATCGAAAGAATACATTAGAACTCAATTAGAACCCGATTAGTGAAAGAGATGAAGCGACAAAATAAAGAACGAGACTTTTGCCTAGGCAGTTGAAGGAGTAGAGATTGAATTAGCAGTCGAAATCAATCGAACTGTAGTTGTAGTTAGAGACAATCGAAGCATCTGACGGACGCCACTGTAGTAGCTCGGAATCTGACGAATGCCAGCAGTGCCGATGAGGCAGATATTGGTCCCCAAGAGTCAAATCGGCGCAGATGAATCACAGAGATTCTCAGCACACACAAGTTAACCTGATCATGCAGTTGAAAGCCATAGTTGGAGCATGCTTGAGGCAGTATCCGGGTTTGATTCTTGATAACTTGAGATGCGGTTCCTGATCGTCGCCAGGAGGGATTCGACATATCTGTAATTCTGCCGATGGAGTCGATTGTTCCTCTTGAATCTCGATAGCTTTATTGTTACACATTCTTCCAATCACCCTTCAATAACAGTAAAATAAATTCCATTTATCGTTTCGCGTCGTATTGCTCTAACCTCCGATTTTGCTCTAATCTCCGAACATGTCTTCTTCTACGATGGATGAGACTCCAACATTGATGCATCAGCAAGGTGGTGTCTTCGGAGACGGTTATTCATAACGAAATTCTCCGAACATGTCTTCTTGAATCGACATGTCTTTCGTTGTCGGTATGAACAAAATTCCCGACGACAGTGAAGAATTTCAGACTACAAATTTTTTTATCAGTGGGGTCATTTATTTGCATTATATAATTCGAGATTTGTGTATATGTTTTGGGTTAATTAACTGTCATTTGGAGATTGATCATGGGTGTTAGAGGAGGGAAGTTTAGAAAGGCGAGTAGTGAGGCAAACATATATAAACAGAGTATTATATAAAATATACTGTTTTCTTAATTTAAATGTTGAAATATATAAATTATATATATGCATGTAGTCCTCTCATTGATATTTTGAGTTTGTATTTTGGTGTAAAGGAAATAATTTTAAAAATGAAGACAAAAACTAAAACTAAAAATGCTGCAGGTTTATAAGAAACTAGATTTTAACACCGCACGAGATAAATTTTGTCTTGTAAACTAAATTTTGAATTAAACAAAATATAAAATGAAAAATAAGATCTAATTTAAGTGTTATTGATTCAAATATGTTGAATTTATAATTTTTAAGTTTTTAGTAAGAGGATAATATTTTGTTGATTTGTTGTGCAATATGTGTTTTGATGTTTATGTCATATTTCTAATTCGTGCAATGCGAAATCTAGATTTTAATCCACGATGTATGTGGGACAATAATTTTTATACATTGGTTTTTTGTGAAATTTATATTTAACAAACACTAACGAAATGGTCTGACTTAAATTTTAATGAAAAATTTCATGATTATGTAATTTTTGGAACCTTAAATAGAATGTTCATTTTACTAAAATTTATAGTACATTACATATATATATACATAACACTAAAGCGAAACAAAACAAAAAAAAATGAAAGAATAATTATGCGGCGTAGCGCGGGTAATTTTAGTTAAATTCTAAATCCTTAATCGTGAATAGATTTTTTTTTTTTTTTTGTTACTCAAACATGTCATTCCTAAACCTTTAAGCTTGGAAACATACAATAGGTTTCTCATTCTCAACACTTGGCACAAGCCAACGAGGAGTGAAGTAAAAAATCAAACAAAGAAGCTTTAATTTTAGCAATTCTATTAGAATAAAGATTAGCTTGTCTCTCTTTAAAAGTAATCTTACAGCACAACAAATTGTTAGATTGTAATCGAGGCGTTTAAGAGGATTTTTTTGCAACGCTTGCAATAGAACTTTTGAATTACTCTCAAATACGATCTCTTCAAATCCAAGATTATCCAAGTACGACATAACCCATAGGATGACAGCCTGATGAGGAACCAGATTTAACCGAGCCACAACTACAAGACGTTGAAGCGCCTACCATTCATGAAGGACCAATAACGAGGCAAAGAGCTAAAATCCTTCAACATAAGTTCAATCAGAGCATGATGCAAGCAATGTCTCAAGCTGAGCAAGAGAAGCCAGAGGACCTAGAAGAAACGACCAAGGAAGTCCATTGTCTACAAAGCTCACATGAAGATCATCGAGAAGGCCAAAGAATTGGACCAAGTTCAAAACAACAAGATTTCTGGCTATTGTTTCCACCAAAGGCCCAAGCCCACATTTTTCTCATCATGTGACGACCAAGAAGGCTAGAAGATTCAAATTTGTGGACAAAGCAAAGACAGGTCAACCTTCCTAAAGTGCAGCCTCGTAAATGGTAAGAAAGGTAAGTTGATTTCTCATTCAAAATAATATCATCATTTGAACTAATCCCCTTGATTTTCTGTCTTTGTGATTTCATTAGCCACTAAATTTATGACTTTCATTTAGTTGTCGAGAATTGTAATCTCTTTTATGTTTGTTTTGATTCTTGTATTTTGTATTTTTTTTTTTCCATATAACTGGCTATAAAAGCCCCCCATATGTATTTTTATTTCTCACCATGAAATAAAAACAAGAACTTTTTCTCTACACTTGAGTTTTCTAGCAAAACTTGTCTTCTCCTAGCTTAGTTGAGACATGTACCTCCTTGGCTAGAAAAATATGTGTTTTATCACAAGCCTCTCACAACTTGTGTGGTACACCTCGATCCACCTCCATCTCGCTCATTCTCCCGGCTCTTTTGGTTCATTTGGTTAGAGGAGCTCAACCACTTGGCCACCCCTTGGTTCGATCAAACATCGCTTTGCTTCCGAGATCAAGCCATTGACAGCTTTGTGCTTGTATCACAGCCGCTTCTGCTTCTAAACAAGATTGAAGTAAAAAAACATTGCCCAAAGTAGCCATCCAATCCAATACCAATGCCACATTTTTCAGACTCTGCATGCCAAAAAAACATCAATATTGCGTTTCACGAGGAGACCAATTTAGGAGAAGCTGAGGTTGTCTTGTTTCCCCGTTGCTTTCAACCAAAAGTTATTACAAAGTAGCTAAACCTTATTTGTCCAAAAAAAAAAAAAGTAGCTAAACTTAATTGGGCCTAATTAAATGGGCCAGGTTAATTTTTAGGTTCAACCAAGAGGATATTAAGCCCGCTAAGGTATATTGAGAGAGAGATTTTCTTAAAAAGGTGCATTAGTTGTTGGGAGCGAACCGGCACGCATTTTTTCACTTGTCTACGCCTCTTCTCTGTGGCGTAGGTTTGTAGAGAGTGAGAGTAGATCAAAGGTCTCTGTGATTTTTCATAAGCTAATCTGCAACACACGCTCTCTCGACAGTGAAACCCAGTAGGTGTTTTCGGAACTTTGTAGATTTTTTTTTTTTCTTTTCTTTTCGTCGTGCTGAATCCCGATATCTCTCACTGGATCCGATTTGCCGTACCATTTCCGGGTAGTTGAGGATTTTAGCTGCATTTTGTCATCTTCGCAGTTTATGGCGTAGATTGTCTTTGTTTGTTCGTGTTTTGTTTTGTTGTCTGGTCGAATCTGTTCTTCTGCATGCTAGGGTTTTCGTATGAGCTGTATCCGAAACTGTGGTGCTATTCCATTTACTACCTGGAGAGTTTATTGTAGGGTTTGTTTTTTCTGTTGTTTCATTTAACTGAAGTTATAATCGCTTTGACATGTTCTTCTTCCAGGAATTTGGTAATGGCTGCTACGGCTACTGCTTCTACAATCCGTTACGCACCTGAGGATCCAAATCTCCCTAAACCATGGAAAGGTCTTGTGGATAGTAGAACTGGGTATTTGTACTTTTGGAACCCAGAGACCAATGTTACCCAGTACGAGAGACCAGCTTGTCCAGCTCCTCCCAAGGTTTCTGCTGCTCCAGCAAGCTCTTCAGTTCAGGCTCAGCAACCTTCTTCTGGATATCTCCGTGTGTGCAGTCCTGGAAAGGAGGAGGATAAGTATAGCAGCGGCAGTAATGGGCCTAAGACTGACTCTGGATCAAGGTTTACTGAGGTACTAACCTATGTATACCAGTGGTTCATGGTGCTTGTCGTTAGTTTCTACCGTTTGTACTCTCTGAATTCTCATAACCACCATTATATACTTTTGCATACCACACTGGTTTTTTATCCCTCTTGGTCTCCCTGTATCTTAAAATTTATCTTTTATTTGGGACAGGCTAGCAGAAGTGGACCAATAAATTCCAATAATGCTGCATCTGGTGGATCATCTGCCAGAGGGCCTCCTTCTTCAGCTGCAGGAAATGAATTGTCCCCAGAGGCCTATTGCCGCCGTCATGAAATTACTGTCACTGTAAGTATTTATGTCTCTCTCTTTGAAAACCTTTATTTTTTGTGTCTCCTCCGAGGTGGTAACACAGAAATAGTTGCATGCCTATATCCTACTGACCCTTGTATTTATTTTTCATTTTCGCCAGGGAGGCCAAGTACCACCACCTTTAATGTCTTTTGAAGCCACTGGTTTCCCCCCAGAGCTTCTGCGGGAGGTATGAAATCATCTTTCTTTCTATGTCACATCAGGGTTTTTCATCTTTACACTGTTTTTGGTTGGGGAAAGTGAATGTCTATTTTCACATCTTTTTCTGCTAGTGAGCTAGACTATTTTGTGTTTTTTTTTCTTCTTTTTTTCAATGAGGGAGCTATTTTGTCTAAAGTTCCAGATTATGTCTGCTATTCTAGCTCTTTTTGTTTGGGGGGGGGGGGAGAGGGGGCTAAGTTCTATTCCCATACTACTCTGCTACTGAGCTGGACTATTTTGAGTTTTTTTTTGGTTGGATTTAGTGATCTATGGAGCCAGCCATAGTTGTCTTATGAGTGTTTTTAAAATTTTAGAGTTTTGCAATTACTGGCGGGTCTACGCTGAGTAGAGTCACAATATTATGCCATGTGCACTCTCTTTTGTCCCAGGTGCGATATTTGCTCTTGGAGGAGCCAATGTCGTACGCTGTGCCACTTCTTTGGGGTCCTTGCAAATTATTTGGAGTGCCCTTTTTGGTGGACCAAATTTTTTGGTAAGGGCTTTCAAATTCACCCAAAGCTCGTGGCAGAACCTTGTGATGCTGATGATTCATTTTCCTGTTCGGTCAAGACAGAAGTAGATTCGTCCTCCTGCTGCAGGTTATCTGCAAATGGGAGGATGATGCTTCTTCTGGCTCCGTAAGTCCTAAAGAACCTTTGTGTCCCTCTTCTCAAAAGGGCATCCTGGTTTTTGTTTTCGCAGGTATACAGTGCAGGTTTCTCAGCTCCAACACCAATTCAAGCTCAATCATGGCCAATTGCGATGCAAAACAGAGACATAGTAGCCATTGCTAAAACAGGCTCTGGAAAAACTCTTGGTTACTTGATTCCAGGCTTTATGCATCTCCAGCGGATCCACAGTGATTCACGAATGGGCCCAACGATCTTGGTATTGTCACCTACTAGGGAGTTGGCCACACAAATCCAAGTTGAAGCTGTGAAATTTGGGAAGTCATCAAGAATTTCTTGTGCTGTAAGTCAAACTCCTTGATCTATAGATACACTGAACTTGCTACTTGAGAAGTGTCTTGTTGAGTCTTTTTCCTGATGTTTCTTTGAAGTGCTTGTATGGTGGAGCACCAAAGGGTCCTCAGCTGAAGGAAATCGAGAGAGGTGTTGATATTGTTGTTGCCACTCCTGGACGTTTGAATGATATCCTTGAAATGAGGAGAATCAGTCTACATCAAGTATCTTATCTTGTGCTAGACGAGGCAGATAGAATGCTGGACATGGGGTTTGAGCCTCAGATCAGGAAAATTGTGAATGAGGTTCCCACTAAGCGTCAAACCCTCATGTACACAGCGACATGGCCAAAAGAGGTCAGGAGAATCGCAGCTGATCTGCTTGATAACCCTGCCCAGGTCAACATTGGTAACGTCGACGAGCTTGTGGCGAACAAGTCCATTACTCAGGTTTGGATTTGATTCGATTTCAATACTCATTTTGGTTTTGATACTGTTAAACACAATTATCATTAATTGATCTGATTTTCTCTATTTATTTTATTTGATACAGACTATTGAAGTGATAGCACCGATGGAGAAACAAAGAAGGCTAGAGCAGATAATGCGGTCTCAGGAACCAGGTTCCAAGATTATAATTTTCTGTTCGACCAAAAGGATGTGTGATACTCTCGCAAGGAACCTGACCCGCACGTTTGGAGCCGCTGCTATTCACGGAGACAAGTCTCAGCCAGAGAGAGATGATGTACTGAATCAATTTAGAAGTGGCAGGACTCCTGTTCTTGTTGCAACCGATGTAGCTGCTCGTGGACTTGATGTTAAGGACATCAGGTATGAATACATGATTCCAGTTCGAAATTTGGTATTCATAAGAAAGTTGGAAACAAATGATACTAATGGAGAATCGTGATTCACAGGGTGGTGGTCAACTATGATTTCCCAAATGGAGTGGAGGATTATGTCCACAGAATCGGAAGAACCGGAAGAGCTGGAGCAACCGGTTTAGCTTACACCTTCTTCGGGGACCAAGATGCAAAACATGCTTCAGATCTGATCAAGATCTTGGAAGGGGCAAACCAGAAAGTCCCTCCACAGGTCCGCGAAATGGCTACACGTGGTGGTAGTGAGATGAACAAATTCCGCCGCTGGGGGCCACCTTCTGGTGGTGGTGGCCGTGGAGGTGGTAGCAGCTATGGTGGTCGTGGTGATTCTGGCTATGGTGGTCGTGGTGATTCTGGCTATGGTGGTCGTGGTGACTCTGGCTATGGTGGTCGTGGTGGTGATTCTGGCGGTAGGGGAAGCTGGTCTTCTTCGCGTGACAGGTAAATAAAAATATAAGCGGCTCATTGGATCTTAGAACTCTTTTTTTCTTCTTCTTCATATAAACTTAAAACCGGTTTTGGTGGTTGAAGCAGTGGCAGCTCGGGATGGGGAAGAGAGAGAAGCCGCAGTCCTGAGAGATTCAACAGAGCCCCACCGTCGACTTCTTCTCCGCCTCGCAGCTTTCACGAGGCTATGATGATGAAACAGAGGTAACTTATTGGTATTTTTACCAGATCGGGGGCTATTTTATATTAATGAGCCCCTTTCTGTTAAATTATTCATTTTGCGATGGTGTGTGGAGCGAAGTCGCTATTACTTTAGCACCACACACCCGAAGAAGATACTTCTAATGTTTTGTTCTACGGAGGAAAACCTATTTTGTTTATATTATTAAAACAAAAAGACTTCTTCCTTTTTTTGGTTATTGATGTCCATAAATTAGTGAATATATCCTTCTATATGCACCAAAAAGATATGAAGTCTATCTAATCACTATTCTAGTCTATTAAACCGGAATGCCTTGCGAATCTGTTTTGTCTAATTGTATGTGTGAAATTAGATAAAAAAAATACCGTCGAAGTTGGTTGTTACTTGTTACCAAACCCCATAGATTGCTTTTATGTCTTCTTCAAAGCAAAACTAGACTTCTTCTGACTGAACCCAGAGATTACTGGTCTTAATTGGTCCAGAAAAGGCTATAAACAAGCCCACTAGCTTGATCGCTTTCTGAAAATTTAGAGTATTCATCATCATACCCGACCACATCAAAATACCTCGGACGCTTGGGCTAGTTCACAGATTTCTATTCTTTACCAATTTTTGAGAAAATAGGCGCGAGGATAGAATGCATTTTACCTTTACACCAGCGATTAAAGAAAACAGGAGAACAACAGATAATCATAATATTATTTTTAAATTTTAAAAATATGAAAATAAATTTGAAACTTACATTTGTGTTTAAAATTTTAAAATGGCGCAGACATATTTGATGAGAAATGTATTAAACATTCTTTATTTTTGTTGGTAGGGATGCTCGCATTTAAATTGATGTCGAAATCTGAATGAAACTAAGGACCACAATATATCTATCGGGTTTTATGTTTCGGATATGGGCCTTTTATCAGTTATTAGTAGGCCTAACTAGAATTTAAACGCCAGCGTTTTATAAAACACCTATGCAACAGTTCATAACAGACAGACGCGTATCTTCAAATCCACCGCCTAAGTTAAAGTCCCTGCTACATCATTATTCAGCAGCACCTGTCTTCAGACTAGATAATCATTATTCAGCACCTGTCCTCAGACTAGATAATAATAACACGAAATTAATATTAAGTTCAGCTAGTCTTTATCCCAAAATCATCAAGATCTCCTCATTCTCGCTGTTGTCTCACGCACCACCTCAAGGATTCGAGTGTACTCATAAAACAACGAGGATTGTTCACCTTCAAGACCACTTCTGCTTACTCTATTCCCTCCAGCAAGGTTGTTGCAGGGGCTACCTCCAATCACGAGATCAAAGCCACCAAACCGCTTCATCAGCTCTTCAATTTTGGTGTTAGTTAGATCTTGGACATCTGCAAACTCTATTAAGACACCTCTCTGGTTAGTTTGCTCCCAGAAGTCCTTCAGGATGTTTCTGTTCACTTCTGAGATCTCGACGGAAACAACAGTCTTCATCGGGATTTGGAGACGGTAAAGCGCCACTTCTCCACCACCAATACCCGTAAACAACGATAGGACATTAATTCCATTTGGAAACATAGGTCTCAAGACCGAAAGATGATATGCCACAGTATCCACCTAAAACAAGTTATAAAACACAAAACCACATGATTACAAGAACAAAAATAATCAGCTAAGTATTCCATAAACTCAAAACACAGCCAATACTAAAGTAGTTTCCAAACCACGACTTATAATGGCAAAATATTATTAGGTGTGAAATTACCTGGAAAGAATTGCCCAGTGACTTTAAACGCTCAGTCCTGCTGATGCCACCACCTCGTGTATGATTTCTTGGAAATCCCAGAAGATTCTCCATTTCATCTGGCTCGAGTGGGGCGGCTTTGTTTTTTCCCACCCATACAAGATTCCATTTTCTGCATTGCTCAATGACATACCTTTTAGTATTCTCAGGCGGTTCTCCACTATGAGCCTCAAGGGCTAAACGGATCCTATTAGTCAACTGAGCACTGGCTGTAACAGTCAATATACAGTTCAGCTTGGTCCTTTTGTCCCATGTTGGCCACCATTTCTTGGTTAGAGGAAATGCATCATGAATTGTGTATTTTGGAGGAGGCTGAATCTGAAATCTGTTGCTGATGGGGAGATTGTGTACGTAACCCCTCTTCCTTGCTGCAGCACATATGTATTTTGAGTCCACAAACTCCGGTGCGATGTCATACAGATGTCTTGAGATGGTCTCCCAAACGCCTTTAGGTGCAAGAGCAACATTTTCATAGTAGAAATATGGTGGGCCTTGAGCTAAGTCTGGGAGTGATCGATGTGTGATGAGTCCTGGCTCATTTGGAAGCCCAAATCCTATCATTGGATTTGGTAGGCGAACCTGCTCATCATCAGTAGATAACCTAGGCTCTCTTCTTGACTCTATCCTCCTTTTCTTGACGTCATGTCTAGGCTGCATACACAAAATATAGGTGTCATATTGCTGATTTCTAATGAACATGCACCAAAAAGTTTAACTAGATAACAAATTAACAATTTCCCACGAAATCAGCACAAAGCATTTGAAACAAAGTAAATTTAAGACAGATTATTATAGAGGTTTTAACCATACCTTTTGTTCTTCAGGGTCCTTATGAAACTCATCAGATTCTCGAGCAATCTGAGCAGCACAAATGAAATCTGCGAGCTCTGCGATGCCCACATCCTCTCCTACTAAATTTAATCAGATAATGCTAGATAAGTTTCGGTAAGGCGACAACATATGTTAGATATATAACATCTAACAACTATATCAATTACTAAAACACAATCACAATGCTTAGCGCACACACATCTAAGGCCTACATCACAGAACCAAAGGCTTAGACAACGATTTCACCCTCGATCAAATAGCTTATAATAACTAAAAGTACGGTTTCATTAACCATGGTTTACGCCACTTCATCTAGAAGAAAAACGAAGTAAAAGTTTATGCTAATGGTAATGATTCAAGGAAAGCTTACCACATCTCTCCAAAGCTAGGGAAGCTTCCAACTTCGAGAAACCCATTTTCACCAAAGAAAGCAATTGACTGTTGTTTCCAAGGGAGGAGTCTAGACGTTTCTGTCATGGTTTGAAATAGATTTATAAAATGCATATAATCTACACATGCAAATAACACTAAGATCCACTTATACAATTGATTGGTGTGATGTGAAATACATGTTATTACAAGCATGAAACTAACATACCTCATCATCTGAGCTCAACAAATCGGAGTAATTCATCTCATTATCACTTTCTGACCAGTCAATGTCATCTTCTTCTTTTACTATAGGCAATTTCTCTGCCTACAAAACAGTAACAAAATTTCAGATATATTCTTAATGTAAGGATACATGATATCTTTGTATCTTTGCATCATCACTTACCGCACAAGAGATGAGTGAATTGGCTATTTGTTCCATATTTTCTTCTCCTGTGAGATATAAAACAAATGTCAAACAAGTCACAGAATTTTAATTCTTACCTAAAAGGAGAGAGATTTGTAACTACCATGTTCATGCATCGCTTTGATGACCTTTTCCTCATCAAACCCCATCGCAAGGAAATGATCAATAGTCTTGGACTTGGAAGAACTAGCTTCACAGTGTTTCTTCACAAAGAATTATAAGAGGAGTGAGAAACGCACTATCTAAAAAGACATCCAAAACTATTGCACATGAAAATTACAAGCAACACAAAGGATCCAAACATTAGAAACTCACAGAGTAGTTGGAGATAGTATCAATAATCACTGAAGTATCTGCATTTGGTCCTGCAAAATTTATTGATATCACATTATCAATAAACCTAATAAACATGTATTGAGATAGGAATACAAACAAGAGAGAAAAGCCTCACCATTCTCCTCGATTGCTCTAGCAATCATCTCAACAGAAAATCCCATGTCAACCAAAGTAGCAAAGATCTCGTCTGAAGAAGTGATTACGGGAGATGACGGTGGAGATGACTGAAAGTTATCGATCTCCAAATCCAAATCGTCATCGGTATTCCAGTCAGCAGAATCTTGCGCCTTGATAAACATTGATTTACAAAGTAGAAAAGGGTAATGAGAGTACAGAATTGCAGCAATAATATGCCTCTCTTATAGGTATACAAATTAATCGAAGTGTACCATTGTTGTAGTAAGGTGATGGGATGAAGACTTGTAATTGAGGATCAAAAAAGATCTCCGGTGTGCCCTCAGAGTAAACCTGCCAAATTATCATCAAAATATTGGTAAATGCAACTGCTAAGTATCAAAACTTCTTCTGAAGATCAATCAGTAACAAAAACCCCAATAAAATCATCGGTGACACTAATAGCGGAAATTCCGTGAGATACAAAAGGCATGGCCTCAAATACCCAAACGGCACAACAGAAGCAAACAGAAGTATTTAAGGATCAAAATTTTGAGAAGAATGGCAGATTCTACGAAATTCTGTTCAATTTCAGTGGGTTTTATAAGAGCTTAAATGGTTTTTGAAGAACGATAGAAACAGAGATGGCGAGATCGCCGTCATCTCGAACTCTCCCCCGAGCCGGGAGACCCGAGAACAAACGAGTTGAATTGAAGGATCCCAGGAAGATCGTGTACGAGAATGAGAGTAATACCCAGAGATATTCGACTAAGAGCAATAGAGAAGCTGAAGCGCTCCCACCGCCGGCAAAAGTCTGGTCGCCGTCGATGAGAGAGCCGTCTGTGTCCGTCTACTCGAGAAGCACTGAATAAGTTAATGTGAGTTTCTAAATATTACGATTTAGTCCCTATGCTTATTACTACTTCAACAATTAAATCCAAAACATTTTTAATTAATGAAACTAAGCCAAATCAATAAACATGAAACATTTGTTTAGCTGTGGTGCTTAAGAAGCAATTCCCGAAATTTTTGTTTTTTTTTGTTTTTGACATCAATAAATTTTTATAGTCCATAAGAGCTTTAAATTCGTGGATAATGTCATACACTTAGTTTTTTTGAGGAAGTAAAATGGGTTAAATTTAATCTTATGTAAAACTTAAAACCATTATTTATATTTAGGGTCTACAAAACATATAGGCTCCTTTTTTTTTAAAAAAAAAAGGGGGAGTTTTGGAGCTAGAGCTATGCATGCCAAAGGTATGACAGGTGACGATCCAGAGAAGGGTAATTTGGTAATTCCGCATAACTGCAGCGAGTCAAAAACAGTTACATACATTACATTAATCATCATCATTCATACAACGTACAAAGCTTTTAATAAATAAAAAATGTCTACCATCCGTGGCAAGACAATAAACGACACAAATACATAAATAGATGGAAGCAAATAATGATAATCATCCTGAGAAGCTAAACTCCATTACTTAATCGATCAGCATAAGTATGTGTACATACACACATCTTTTTATGTAGAGATTTAGTCATTTAGAGACCAAGGAAGGAACATTGTTTTCGAGCGTGGTCAGGTATAAGCTTGGACAACAACTCTAAGCTTGCTCCTTTAAGCTCTACAATTTAACAAACAAACAAACCAATATACACACTTTTAAACTCTTTTTAAGTAAATTTGGAAAACAAACAAAAGCATATTCTATATATGGGGGAGACAGACCTTGAGGTTTAAAATTGAAGAGAGGAGGCAAGGGACGACCATTAGGTAGACGTGTATTGGGATCACGTAGCTCATCGAAGAACGGGTGAACTATTGCCTCCATCTACAATCACAAATTTTTGAATAGTTTGAATCAACCAATCGGATATTGAATATAGTGTGTTGTTATATGATGTGAAATAGTAAAGATTTCATGGACTTACAGCGGTTGATCTGAGGTTTGGAGAATACTGGAGAAGCCTTGAGACGAGGTCTACAGCTTCTGGAGGTGTACGCTTATGGAATATCTTAGGAACCAACAACAGTTTTTTCAATCAGTGGGGAGAAAGAAAAAAATATGGAGAATGTGGAGAAACTAATGGAAGTGTTTGCTTACTTTGTGCCAAGGATGAGCCTTTATTTGAGGGAATTTGAATTCAGTGTAGTTTGGATTCATACATTTGATTTCCTCTCGAGTTGGTGTTCCAAGAACCTGTAAACACACAATAAAAAGGTAATGGCAATCATCATTCCATATAATCATGATCCAGTCCATGTTCAATAGAAAGATTATGAGTATTCTACCCGTGTTTCGGTTTAAACCAAGTTGAAGTACCTTAATAATCTCAACTAGCTGGTCGACTCCACTCTCACCTGGAAATAGAGGCTACCCAAAAGTTGTACCAGCCAAAGATTGGTAAAACACAACTTTAGACATCACTTGACGATTCACAAAGGATAAATGGTGGAAAAAATTTGGACAGTGAAACTACCTGTCCAAGGAGCAATTCAGCAAGAACACAGCCTGCAGACCATATGTCAATAGCTGTTGTATATTCCGTGGCTCCAAATATAAGCTCAGGTGCTCGATAGTAACGGGAGCAGATATATGAGATGTTTGGTTCGCCTTTGACCTGTTACAGAGTGGCAAATCTAAAATGGTTAAGTTCGGTTTACACTACTCTTTTATCAACGGTTAGGACTAGTAACAGTGTATAGCACCAAAAAATGTGCCAACTTTTTCATATGAAAACAAAATCAACATATCTCTTATTCATAATCGATGCTTTACCAGAACTTTAGCGCTACCAAAGTCGCAGAGCTTGACCTGGTGTGTATGAGGATTAACCTACGAGAAGCACAAGATTAATTAAGCAGCCGCATGTAGACCATAAAAGTTTTGACCAACACCTCAACTCAGGACACGAACCAGAAGATTTTGTGGTTTTATGTCTCTGTGGCAGACTCCTACTCCTCCATGAATGTAAGCCAAAGCTCTACAGATCTGCATCCACAACAGGAAGGCAGATAAAAAGTTAAGAAAATTAACCATAATATTTCAACTGATTCCCATGGGCTTAACGAAAAACTACCTGATATGTATAGAGTTTAACATATATCATGGGCATCCTCTGATTTGCCCGACTGTAGTGCTTTGAGACACGATATACAGTCTCAGGAACGTATTCAAGGACCAAATTGAGATACAATTCATCTTTTTCGGTCGTTGAGAAAAAGCAATGCTTGAGGGACACAACATTAGGGTGATCAAGAAGACGCATTGTCTGCAGCTCGCGGTTCTTGTATCTTTTGTCTTGCAAAACTTTCTTGATTGCAACAGTTTCCCCCGTTTCCAAACACTTGGCCTGCATATATACAAGTAACAAGATAAAAAAAGAGTAATTTAGATTAGGTCTATGCACCAGCCACATGATTAGTAAACTAAGTTATTCAGGGAATGTAATCAAAACACCACCTGAAAAACAATTCCAAATGAACCTTGTCCAACGATGCGCTCTGCCATGTAACTTATGGTCTGAAAGGGAAACAAAAAGAGTTAGAAGAGATTTTATAACACATTAGACAATGCAGCGATCACAAATTATCACGTTTTAATCTGTAAGATTTAGTCATTGTGCCACTAATGTATACAAATGATCTTTCTGTCAACTTCCTATTAACAAAGAAAAGATGGATATTCCTCGAAACATAATGTTAAACAAGCTCACCTGTTTAGGCTGACCATTTTTACCACCAATTGTTGTAACAATAATGTGACCTGTTTCAGTTCCATTCCCATCAATCACAGCTGCTTCCATTTCCTAAAAGAGTTCAGCAACCCGCAAACCAGATAGAAGAAAACACACATTAGTAGCAAAACAAAGAGGCCAAGTCTGTTCAAGCTTATTTATCTGAATCTGAGTTCTGCAACCTTATCATCTTTTATCTTCATCTCATTAATCCCTTCAGGTAGTTTGTCGGCGCATATGGAAGCACTGTTCTGTTTTGTAGCCATAGAAGAAGGTAATGTTCCCACAGAAGCCATTTTCAACAGCTTTTATTCAATTCGTCAATCTGTTAAGGTCAGAACACAAACGAAAAACACATTACATAGGTTTTAGTTAAATCTCTCTCATAAAACCAAAAATTTGAACACAATGACAAAGCACAGAGTCAGTGAAGAAGATCTAAGAACTGCCAAAAAAAAAATAGCTACATTTAGTTCCGATCCAGTTAACATGGATTTAGGCAGGAAATATATGCAAACTTTAACGGCCCTAACGAGAAGAACACTTATCCATAAATTTAAAATTTCGGTTCCATAATCACTCGGCGTCAAGCTAAACAAAACAAAAGAGGAAACCGCCGACTCCGTCGTGGCGCCGTCATACCTGAATGTCTCCGCCGCAATTTCACTCCACCATATCTTATGTCGGCAGCAACTGGAAACCCTAGAAAACTCTTCCTTACCGAAAATGGCAAACCTCTCTCTCGCTCTCTCTCTTGTGTTTCTTAGTTTTCTCTCTGTATTTTGGTTGTTTTTTTTTCTGATCGCAGAAAAAGCGGACCCCAATAGGTAGTTTCCAAGTTTTCGTTGATAGTTAGTTTTGACGTCCGCGCTCAAGGAAGAGTGCCCGTACACGTGGCGTGTTTTGGTTGGAATAACTTAGACTCACGTCATTTGTGTTGACTGCTTTTAATGTATTATGAATTTCTTTCCTGCAGTTAGGTGTATGGTAAGCTTCTCTTATAGACGGTTAGATTTGGGTTGAGGAAAACTGGAAAAGTGAGATTCAATGCCAGGGAATAATCGGACGGTTACGCTTGAGAGGAGTAGGAAACGTATAGTGAAGCATGGCTTTCATTGATTCTCGTTCCTCGCTTTTTCGGTATTTGTTCATTTTGTAATGTTGTTTTGTCAGAGTAAAGGAAATCTGAATTACGTAATCGCCAAGCAGCATAAAGCGACAAGATTTGGAACGATGTCGTGTTCTACTCGACCGTTGGTCACACACATGAATTGGGCTAAAAATGATACGGGCTTTAAATGTTGGGAACAATAAAAATTGGGCTTTATATTTTTGTTGAAAATAAAAAATATTGGGTGAACAATAATAACTGGGTTTACTGTATCGTCGAATCGTTGAATATTGGAAGTGATGTGACAACAATTTGATAGGAATTGCCAATTTTAAAATAAATGGTTACGACAAAAGAGTGAATATCGTACACGATATTGGATAAAACCATCTGACACATTGGCGTTATTCACACCGTTGCGTACGAATCCGTGCATGTAAACATTATTAATACAAGAAATGACAAAGATAAAAACATTATTATAAAATAATTTATATTATACACGCTTATTGCAAAACTATAGATTATACAAAATTACATTATATATATAAACGTAATAAACGTCACATCAAATGACGGGTTAAGATTACATAATGGTACAATTTTCAAATAATACGTCTTACGCGAGTTGTTGGGCATACGCAAATTCTACCGGGTGCTAGAAAATATTGTTCATGTGACTTACGAGTTGTGACCACTTCCGTGATTTGCTATCCAACAAAGAAAAAAAGGAAGAAAAAGCAAAAATCCTCTCTAATCGTATAGAAATTGCAACGTTACCTATCTCGTAGTTAATATATTCCAAGATGTTGAGAAAGACCTTGTTCAAAAAAAAAAAAGATATTGAGAAAGGGGACAAGAAATCAGTTAGTTGACATAGAATTATTTAAAATATCTTTAAACAAAAAGAACTATTTGATATAATCACACTTTCAACTGCCAAGGCAAGAAAATTAATAAACTAGTAACAAGAATTTCAAATAAAATGAGTGATTAAAGAATTCAAAATGAGTGATTAAAGAATTAAAATTTTGGTGACCAATAGGCTTCTCAAGATCATGAAATCAAATAGAATAATTCAACGAACTTTGTCAACGTCAACGCATGGGATGCATACACGTAGCAACGTGCTAATCTACATTCTCTAGCAGCCTATATCTTTCCACCTGGGGCTGCATGCAAAGTGTACTTCATCACGAGTTCAATTTCATACATTGAAAATTACTATATTCCATGATTAGACCATAAAATCCCTAGATGTTGGTCGATTCTCTCTATAACTATAAACATAAAACCATATCGAGCATCCTACTGTCATGCAACTAATGGATATCTTTGAATATTCATTAGTCGAAGATAAATGATTAATAAAATGTAATTAGCGTTTTAGAAGATTCAGTGACACCATAGATTTAACCCAAATTACGGTGCTTAATTTAAGGAACCTAAAATAAAAAAAGATTATCTTATGATGAGGTTTACCGTTTACCTGTAATTGTATGGCAACTTTTCTTGACTCTTCGAAAAGCCTTCCTCATTGCCTGATATATGGATTTTGGTTTTCATTAAACCGAAGAGCTTTACCAAGACCGGTTAAGTATCTGACTGGCCCCATGTTATGTTATATTATAAACGAAAGTGATCAGTTGTTTCTAGTGACTAAAGAACTGCACACAAACCTCAACATCAGTAATACATAGCCATTTAATGAAACCTCGAACTAATGCTAGAGACCACTAAGATGTTCATGTTAGTAGCGACCAAAACAAATTCTAAGTAGCACACCTATTCAAGAACAAATTAGTGCTAAATCGTAATTATAGATGTTGATGTTGTATGATGATATTCAAGAACAAATCAAAGCCAAATCGCAAGTAAAGCGTGATGATGCGGTCAATAGAACGAGCTGATCAAGCAAGTAAGCCCCGTGTTTATTCATTTGCCAATTAAATAAAATATAGCAAATTAGTGGAACATGCGTGAAGAGGGGAAAAATATAATAAAATAAGCTAGTGAAACATGCTTGAAGAGGAAAAGAGTTCCAAGGCTTTTTGTCTACATCCAACTGTTTAACTGTATCATGGATTCATAACTCATATGCGTAACAGTGTTTTTCTCTACTTATAAATATGAGCTTCGCTTTACCACTTCCTCTTCATTCCATAGCTAAACAAATTCTTCCTATATACAAATTCTTTTTCCGATATTAAAGATGTATAGACTAACCTTGAAATGTCTTGCCCTGAAATTTCTCCTTTTAATCTCCTTATTCTCTTCAAGATTCGGGACTTGTGATGCTAGGCACAGTGTATACTGGAAAGGGAACCGCAGGTCTATCGCCGAAGGGGAAAGTTCTGGAACAATCAATGTGCTAGACTATGGCGCAAAAGGTGGCGGGACAAGTGATGACACAAAGGTGATAAAGCATTTCTATGGTTTAGCAGCGTAGATATCTATTTTACTGATATATAATGGAATCATACAGTCCAAAGAAAAAGAAGATTTTGATGATCAATGTACCGTTAAAATCGCAGGCTTTTGAAGATGCTTGGACGGAAGCTTGTAAGGTGGAAGGGTCGACATTATTAGTTCCATCTGGTTCTACGTTCCTTGTTGGACCTGTTTCCTTCCTGGGAAAAGAATGTAAAGAGAACATCGTTTTTCAGGTGAATTTTCAAGAAGAGAGAAAACAAAACAAAACAAAAAAATGTTATTCGAGTATCGTTAGTTATATAATTGCGACCGACTGTATTTGGACATTGTGCAGTTAGATGGAAAGATCATAGCTCCAACGAGTTCAAGTGCCTGGGGATCAGGACTCTTGCAATGGATAGAATTCAAATCACTTAAAGGAATCACTATAAAAGGAAAAGGGATAATAGATGGACGAGGATCGGTATGGTGGAACAAGTCCCCTGACTATGATCCACTAGATGAGTCAGAGTCAATAACTAGGAACGACATGGTAAAAATAAATTCAATTTTCTTAGCTAAAGAAAATTGGAAAATCTAGCTTGCAATAACCTCTACTTCTTGTACTTTTTTTATTTGTGAAAGATGAAGGATCAACTGGCTACGAAAATGCCAGGAACTAAACCAACAGTAAGTTTCATTCGATTCGTCTCATGAATGGAGATGCCTATTAAAATCAACTTTGAAACTTAATGAATTACCGTGGTTGGTATGTAGGCTTTGAGATTCTACGGGAGTAACGGTGTAACGGTCAATGGAATAACCATACAGAACAGCCCTCAAACCCACCTCAAGTTTGATAACTGCATAAGCATTCAGGTGTCTGATTTCACAACTTCATCTCCTGGAGATTCCCCAAACACAGATGGCATCCACCTGCAAAACTCTCAAGATGCCGTTATTTACCGCAGCACGCTGGCTTGTGGTAACCACAGCATTCAAACATATTCATTTTGTTTAAATTAAAGATATTACAAGTCAACTCATTCTTAAATAAGACACTAGAAGTCAGATTATCATAAATTTCCAGACTATACTTCCTGATGAAACTTGCCAGGATGAAGAAATGATAATTTCTTGCTTTGTACAGGAGATGACTGTATATCAATTCAAACTGGATGCTCGAATATCTACATACACGATGTAGACTGTGGGCCTGGCCATGGAATTAGCATTGGAGGACTAGGAAAAGAGAAAACAAAGGCGTGTGTTTCAAACATCACTGTCCGTGATGTCAAAATGCATGAAACTACGAACGGTGTACGAATAAAATCCTGGCAGGTAAATTCCCCTACACAAATATTTGCATAACAAAATGGAGGCAAAGACAACTAAAAGCAGCATGCTATAACAATTCAACGATGCTGACAACTTTCTGTTATGTTTACTGTGTAGGGAGGGTCAGGGTCTGTAAAACAAGTTATGTTTTCAAATATTCAAGTCACTGATGTAGCCAATCCAATAATAATAGATCAATATTACTGCGATGGTGGAGGATGCCACAACGAAACTTCAGCAGTCGCTGTATCAAACATAAACTACATAAACATAAAAGGTACCTACACAAAGGAACCTATACGCTTCGCCTGCAGTGATACCTTGCCATGCACAGGGATCTCACTGTCCACCATAGAGCTTAAGCCGGCCACAGAAAAAGCAAGTTTACGTGATCCTTTCTGCTGGGAAGCACACGGTGAGCTGAAAACTAAGACTCTTCCGCCAATTCAATGTTTGAAAACAGAAAAGTCAACAGGAGCTGCAAGTCAGTCTAACAATAATGCTTGCTGATATTAGAGCAAGAAATTGTGTAAAATGTTAATCTAGGAAAATACGAATAAAGAAGGATTTATTCCCTTTAGGTTGTCTTATACTGGTTTGTATAAATGAACTGGAAACAAAATGTAACATATTGCACGTTAATGTATTGCATTCTGTTATAGACTACTTGGAGTTACTGAATTGGTCATAAGTCAAAACAAGACGTCCCAACCATAGCCTAAGGAAGGAGTTCATCTTGAGGCAACCATCTAACAATTATCACTTTTGGACCAGTTATGACAGAACAAATCGTAAGCAGTATAATAATACTCCATAAAATAAGTTATATCACCTGAGAGATGCAGAGAAAACCTACAAAATGAGAGCTAAACAATATATAAAAGTCTTTTTACCACAGATTCCAGCACAAGTAAACAAGTAATGCATTTTACTTCGTAACAAAGGATAAACCATGAAATGGTAGAACTTGATCGGCAAGAACATTCTAAACGCAGTTCCAAAGCTCAAGCTAAAAGGCCAACATCATATAACAGTGCAAAACAGACAATCTGAATAAATATATTACTCTGGCAAAAAAGATTCTGAAATATATGATCTGTGTCTCAACCGTACATCCTGTTTGGGAGATTTGCATCACACAATGTGATGTGCTCCTCTGGATTTAGAAAGGCAAACATGTTTCTTGTCATTGTCTGCTTCCTATACCATAGTTAAATCCTGCAGTGGAAAATAGGAAGAAAAATTTTCAGGACAAAAAGCCATGAGAAAAAAGAATATAAAATCAAACTCAGAAATAACAGTTTTACCCATGTCCTACACGAAGATGAATTTTGAGTAAGAATGTTTCATCAACGCTTGCCAAAACCAACTCCTGCTTTCCTTTTTTGTCGTTCTTGTACTCTTTCAGGGCTTGGTAATCCAGTTTTTTCTTCATACTTCTTTTCTAGGGCCTGCGGTACAAAACTTGTCAGGAATACTGTAGAATGAAGATGACAAACAAGTTAAGACAATGGACTACTTATGTCAAAGATGTTCACCATAAGTCACTATGTACAAAGGGTGAGTTTATCCCCGAAATTTAACTACTGGTTAGTGTAACTTTAGACTCTGTCTTGCTACAGTTTTACTCACCTCTAGCTCTTCACGAATGCTGTCAAGAACTTGATCCGTCATTCTGTCAAAGAAGAGAACTCCCTATAATCGACAGATCATTCCATCAGACCGAAACGAAAGCTTGCAAGTGATACTCACATTCAGCAACATCAAACACCTCCAAGAAAACAAGTAAGAATGCATGCCTAGTAACCCACGATGTACTAACGAGGATATGGCCCATGACGAAATGAGAACACTTTTCAATGTCGAAAAATAAAAATATATCAGTTTTCTCTCTGGTTTCTTCCAGTCGTAAATGTATTTTTTGTTTTGTCTTTGCTATTCAATAAAGCAAAGATATCAAAATCAAAGTGGAGAAAGAACCTCCAGATGGTCGTATTCGTGCTGAAAGACCCGTGCAGGTAAACGTGATAGACTGATTGAAAATTTTGCACCAGTAATGTCCCTTGCATCAATCTTGACAGATTGTGGTCGCTGAAAAGCAAAACCAATCACATGAAAATCGATATCCAAGACAATGATGGGGAATATGGTTAAGCGAAGAATTGAAAGACAAATTTGGTGACAAAGTAATTCAGTCGAGAAAGGTTGAACATACAACTACATCAGCATAGATCCCAGGGAAGGATAGGCATCCTTCGCTAAATGGTACTAATTTGTCGGAATACTTATTGATTTTCGGATTCACAAGAACGATTTCTTCTCCTTCACCAGGCTCCCCGGCCGGATTAAACACCATGAGTTGAACATTGAGACCTACTTGTGGTGCTGAGAGCCCGACGCCATCCGTTCTGTCCAATAGCACAGTGTCAATTGAGTCTGTTTGTGTTATTAAGTTACTAACATTATTGAATAAACCATTGAAAACTTAATGAAGAGCAGAAATATCAGACTGAACTGAATTCTCTCGCATTTCCAGAAGATACGACATAAAAGAAATAACTCGTGGGTGCTAGTTCGATACTTACTTGTACATAACATCAAACATAGCATCGACCAAGTTCTTCAAATTCTCGTCAAAAACACCAATCCTCTTGTTCTTAGCCCGTAGTATAGGATCCGGATACTCAACAATCTTCAAAGGCGTCTCAAATTGAAGATCAGAAGCTAAAACATTATCACGAACATTCCAAACAAGCTACAATCAATCAAAAGGTAGAAAAATACGATCACATATAAACTAAATTAACCAAAAATGCAAGCACACCAGCATTAAGATACTAGCAAAACAAACTACAAGATATAAACCAGTGAGTAAATAAGTTACCCGAAGCTACTTCATCGTCCTTGCGCGCGACGCGCTTTACTCCAGCCCGTACCGAAGATGACAAAGGTCCGGTCCGGTTCACGGCGGAGGAGAACATGACGGTGGCTTTGAGCCGACCATAACCGGCGGAGAGATTAGTAGCACGGCGAGAGAAAACCGGAAGTAAAAAGCGAGAGAGCGGTGGAGCTTGGAGGAAACAGTTACAGACGGCCATGGCTAGACAGAGTGATTTCCGGCTACTGGAGAAGAGAGCATAAAACTGAATTTGTGTGGAGAGTAAGTAAGGATTGACTAAGATTTTCTGTAATTCTCCTTCAATTTTCAAGTGAAATCTGAAATATTGTTATATTATAGGGACAAAGTTGCAATGACAACTTTTAAATTATGTAATTTTACTGGGCTGATAAATTCAACATTGATAAATCTAATCTCTGAGGGACTTTGTGTCCATGAAAAAATGTAAATAAATCTATTCATATCCTAGATAATTTTTAAGTTTTAGATTTTTGTGGTAATTATCCGTGTTTCCAAACAAAATAATTTTGTTCAATTAAAATTTTATTTATATTAATAAAGATTTATTAAAAAGAAATTTATCATAAAATCTAAACCATAAATGGTTATTCTATTTAAATTCAAAATTAAGAATTCTACCACGAGCAAAATTAAAACAAATACATGTTTGTGTCCAAACATGAAAACCTTCATATTAGGCTATTCTTTATTTGGATAACTAATATTCAAGTTGTCAAACAAGTCAATTTAGTATAATATTAATAAAAACTATATTTTAATTTATATTTAAAAAGAATTCCAAAAATTCAAATTTTAATTTAGATTAGTTTGGATTTCCTTAAATATATGTTAGATTAATTATAAAAAATCACAAAACCAGTTGTTTCTTTAAAAAATAATAAATCGGATATTAATTTAGATTTAATTTAAATCGTATAACTTCGTATAATGTATGCTATACGAAGTTATTACGATGTTGATGTTGTATGATGATATTCAAGAACAAATCAAAGCCAAATCGCAAGTAAAGCGTGATGATGCGGTCAATAGAACGAGCTGATCAAGCAAGTAAGCCCCGTGTTTATTCATTTGCCAATTAAATAAAATATAGCAAATTAGTGGAACANCTATAAAACAAATTATATGTAAATATAAAAAAAAAATTACAAAATTTGGTAAAAATAAAAACTAAAATTTCCGTGCGGGCGGAAGGTGTAGAATATAGTATTCTATTATTAGAGCTCTTGCGAGAAGAGAGAGAGAGAGGGAGTCATTTTCTCTTCGAAACTCGCGGCTTGCTTTACAACAGATCCTTCTTTGGAGCTTCTTCGAAAGGTAAACTTTTTTTCCTTGATTCAAGTTTCTGTATCATCCTTTCTCAACATCTCTGTGTACATTGATTTTCTCGGTTTTGATCTTTATAAGGTAACAAAATTTTCCTTGATTCAAGTTTATGTATCATCCTTTCTCAACATCTCTGTGTATATTGATTTTCTGGGTTTTGATCTTTATCCTTCTTAGAGTATCAAGAGATTGATCGATAGATGTGTCTTCGATTTGATTTTACCATACAAGTTTGAATAGTCGATTCCTACGTTGAATCATTGTTTTCCTTTTGCTTTAAATTTAATATCGTGCAAGTAAGATCCACTCATCGAGATATTTTTAGCCCAATTTAGAATAACCGGTTCTTCGTCACTGTGCTTTATCCGAGGATCTGATTATCGATATTGTTTCAAGCTATAAGAATGGGTTGGTTGGATTTTTGTGTTGAGATTGTTTGGACCTGATCGTATCAATGATTCAGACTTTCTGATTGTGTTGCATATAGATTTAATTTATCTTCTTCTTTTTTTGTTGGTCTTAAGCTAAATAGAGATTTTCTTTATTGTATTTTGATTTTGTGGTTTGCTTTGGATCTAGGGCTAGCTAAAGGAAAATGGGGCTTAACTTCACGAAGTTGTTCAGCCGGCTTTTTGCCAAGAAAGAAATGCGGATTCTGATGGTAGGTCTTGATGCTGCTGGTAAGACCACTATCTTGTACAAGCTGAAGCTTGGCGAAATTGTCACCACCATCCCGACCATCGGTAAGTTTTCAAGGATTCCTCGAATCAGAGTCTTTGTCAATGTGTATTTTTGATCTTGCTCTTTTGTGGTTCTTACTTGTATGTCTCTGTGGGTTTCATGTAATCCTCTCCTGCTCCTTCCGGTTTTCTGTTAATCTAAGCGTTGCTTCTCAAGCTTAATGTTGAAAAGGTTTTTGTTTCCAGGATTCAATGTCGAGACTGTTGAGTACAAGAACATCAGCTTCACTGTTTGGGATGTAGGGGGTCAGGACAAGGTGCACAATTTGATTCTTGCTTAGATCATAGTATAGTGTCATGACTAATACTGTGATCTTTCGTTTTACCTGGTTAAATTTCTACATGCACATGGAGTGTTTGTCTTCTTATCTTTTTCTGCTATTTGACATTAAGAATGCCACTTCCGTGGAAAACAGATTCGTCCCCTGTGGAGGCACTACTTCCAGAACACTCAAGGTCTTATATTTGTGGTTGATAGTAACGACAGAGACCGAGTTGTGGAGGCAAGGGATGAGTTACATCGCATGTTGAATGAGGTTAGTTTTCTGATTTTTGGGCTCGTATCACAGTAAGCAAGAAACACCTTTTCATAATCTGATTTAAACCCTGTTTGCAGGATGAACTGAGGGATGCTGTCCTTCTTGTGTTTGCAAACAAACAAGATCTTCCCAACGCAATGAATGCTGCAGAAATAACCGACAAGCTTGGCCTTCACTCTCTTCGCCAACGCCATTGGTAAAGTTATCTTCTTTCTAGAATTTAGTCCTTAATATTGTTAGATTGATCACACAGTGTGGTAGAATGTACCTTATATGTTGGTTCCTTTAACAGGTACATTCAAAGCACATGTGCCACGTCTGGGGAAGGTCTCTATGAAGGCCTTGATTGGCTCTCCAACAACATCGCTAGCAAGGTAAATTAACTATATACCCCATTTTGTAAAAGTAAGTAGAAAATTGAAAGGAACACTCTTTTACAAGTAATCGATGCTCTTAAATAACACAGTTAAGTGATTTAGATTGTATTTTTATTTCCATATGCAAAATCTGGCAACCATAGTAGATTCATTTATGTGTTATATTCCTGTTGCTCAAATATGACTCATGAATATTGATCAAAACCTAAATTTTGATTTGATTAGGCATGATGAAGCTGCTGGAACACCTTTTTTGCACTTGAAAGAGCCCATTAGTAATTGTGGAGAAGAAAGAATGAAGAAGAAACAAGTATTGTGTCTGATGTTTTCAACGGTTCGTTGATGTTTGTGTCCTTATGTGCGTGTAGTCTCTAAAACTCACCTCTACTCATTTACCTGTTTAATGGATTTATGATAGTTTTTTACTTTTGCCTTTTCGTTTTGGTGTTTTCCAAACTTATTGAAGTGCTCTACCTAAGGCAGTAGATATGTTACCTTTTTTATTAGAATATAAATTGCCGGTTTGGTATAGTTTTGATTTGGGCTTTTAGCCAAAGTCAAAGTTCGATTCCGTCACTCGGATCCACGACCCTCCGTTCTTTCACATCTACTAAGTGTTCAATATGGGTTTTGTTTCAGGTTTCCAATATAATAAAGATAGTAACCAAAATAAAACCGATTCAAACATACTACGCAATCAATGGTGGCTCAATATGGTCCAACAGTAAGTAGGTTTAGTTTCCAACAGACTTGAGCAAGTATATGGTGATTTGTAAGAAAATTCGACCTGGATCTTGCATTTGGAAGAAGCTCTACGAAGCATTAGCAAATCCGTAGAGCCGCTACTTTTCCTTGTCGTCTTTTGCGGAAGCACGAACTATAACAAGACATGACAATTCCTCCAAGAAACTCTTGATTTGCCCCCAGCGCATTGATACTTCCTTCGAACTTTATTAATTCTAGAACCTTGACAGGAGATATTCATCTCAAGTATTTATTTTTTTTGGTTGGGTAAGGGAAAATGGAGATTTGGTGAGAATGCAAGCATATCCCTCCATCTATCGAGAGGAACGACAAAATGTGGATAATAATCCCATCTGGGAGACTGCTAATCATATTAATTTTACTCGCCAAACCCTAGAGGAAACCTTTTATTCGCTACTTCAACACAATGGAGAAGAAGAAGAAGAAATAAACATGTGTCTGATTTTGGTTTGGTTTCTATTTGGCTTTTCAATTTCAAAAGAATGCAAAACTGAATCTAAAATGGATATTATAGAACACATTGGATAGCCATATATGAAAGATATGGAAGAGTCGAAAGATTACACAACAAATAAAGGAACTTTTTCATGTTTAAGAGAATGAGGACCAAGGCACTGCACACACAATTATAATATGAATATATGATGTGTGAATCATCGAGTTTCTACTACTACAGACGCACTCACTAGACCAATCAAAAGAGTTTTGTTTATTTCTTCTTCTGTACTGCAAATCACACACATAGTCTGTGTTGGCTTTTGAAATTTAGTCATCAGCTGGATCTTGTGGACTTTCTTCAGCACTGCGTTTGATTGTGATGACTGGGCATTCTGCATGCTTCACACAAAATTCACTCACAGTTCCAACAAATACCCTGTCCAATAGTGACAAGAATATAACACAATGTTATTTTTCTTAACATAAATAGACTACTGTGATTTTAAGCTCAAGCTATGATAATATACATAATGTTAAGTGCAAGTGCAGGGGATCCTGCTCAGCTTATGTCAAACATACATTAGTCAAATCACGATTATGGCGGTAAAAAGTCTACAGCATAGGCAGTGTTTTCACGTATATGGTCACACCTCCTAAAATAAACTGCAACTCTGAAGCTGTTTGATGTCCATGAGGTGTAATCATATGCATCAAACAATTCACAGGAAGTCTAATAAGATAACTCATTCTTGATCTGTATTGTTCCCAAACCCATAAGGCATTTGAAAATGGAAACTACATAATGACGACATCAGTCGAAACTTTTAAATCACTTGACTGGCATGTTAAGTCGAAACCATGGTTCTGGGTGGTAAATCCATGCCAAAACAGATACGGTATAAAGTATAAAGCAATAAGTCTACTTGAGGCGTGTGTGAGGATTGTACGTACTTTTGGAATGGACCGAGACCACGACTGCCCACAACCAGAAAATCTGGCCTGACCCGCCTCACTTCATGGCATATCACTTCTGTGGGATCGCCTTTCCTGATCCAGGCCTCGCACCCAACCTACAAGTTCAACAACTTACTTGTCTCATAGTCATTAAAAGTTACTGTAGGCATATGAGATTGTGATACAAGCGAGGGACATAAAGACAGAGAATGGTCTATCAATGAGTTAAAACAGTACCCCAATCTCATGACATTTGTTAACGAAAAACTCAAGAAGGTGAAGTCCTTTTGCCTTGTTACGCTCCCTCATTTGTCGGAAATCATCAGGGGAAGCATATATGCTGTCCATATCATCAAAACCTGAATCCCAATTCATGATCAAAATAAGTAAGATCAGCTTTCTCTATGCTATCTTCTAACCAGAAACTTGGTAGATCACATTTTTCTCAATCAAACGGGGGGAAACAGCAAATAAAAGTAACATGACATGAAGGAAGCCTCTCTTATGATATTTCTTAGCAATCAAAAACACAATTAACTACTAACAAAACTTAGGTTTACAAACTGAAACTTAGGTTCACACAATTATTCGAGCAAACCACTCACCGCTAGTGGTGATAAACACAGTAACTTAAACAGAGCAAAATCACAAAACACAACCCTTCTGAAACTTCGATTGAAAACTCACCCGCATTCACAAACAGCTAAATACCGAATTTAGTCTATAGTGATCTACGCAAACCCTAAAAGTATCAATCTTGCATCATTACTGCAACCTACAATCAACATTATGCAGAGACACAAAAGTAAAAGCATGGAGAATGCGAAATAGAGGATATGAAATAGAGTAATCACCGTCTTCGTCCTGAACTTGTGCGTGAAGCAAAAGAAGCTTGAAGCCAGATGTATTGGACCGAACGATCTTCTTCAATGTCCACTCGAATGCCTTTTTGCTGCTTATCGACGCGTGTGGATAGCCTTTGATCGTCGACTCGTTCACCGCCACCATTACTCGAGTTGGCTCGCTCTCCATTTTCTTCGCCGATTCTCTGAAATCGTCGACTCTGTCGTTATCGAGAGGAAGAAGGCGTGGAAGAGGGAAGCAACTGAAAGCTATGTCAAGCAGGAAGGAAAGGATCAAGTCCTCTGAGAATGGAAGAGGTATTGTGCGCGGGCGGCGCAAATTAGACACGATGCTACAATAATTCTGAGAGCCTACTAAAATACACACGGTCGGTTACGCGCTGCCACCTCAAAAGTAGTACCAACAAATTCTCGTCTGACCTTAGTTGGTGGGCCTCATATTTAGCCCAAAAAATGAAATGATTTATAAATAGGCCCATTAGTAAATCCGAATTATTAAGTTTCCTAATATCTTCTAATTTTATATTTTTCTAGGGTACTTGCTTTTCTTTAGTCGAGAAAATAAAAATAATTGCTTTTCTTTTGTTACATCTATGTCATGTTATTTTATGGATCGAAAGTTTGAACCGTATGAATCTTTAAAAATATGCAAACTCCAAAGTCCTAATCACTTATAATGGATCCGGCTTTTAGAATATTTTGATCGGATGAACAATTTTTGCAATTTTTTTTCGTCTACTACAGTACTACTAATAAGTTATAAGTGCATACTACCAAATATGAATGCGAGCTATGATACGGCCACTTTATTGTATTACATGCCCTGTCGAACAATTTTTGCAGTGGCAGTTACATATCCTAAATTAAGTTTTGGTAATAGGTTACAAAGAAGTTTATATATATAGCCATTTTGCACGCTAACTAATAAATCTACATAGAAGAACACAGAGACTAGAAAAACTCACATTATATATTTTCCGAAATTTATGAATATTAACTAAAAACTCCTAGATATTATTATTGATCAATCATTGAATCCCAGTGAAGGAGACTCTACCAAATCCAAGATGACCAATCTGATACAACTCTAACCATACTCTCTCCGCTTCAACTCTTGCACTTATTCTCGACTCATCATCTCCTCTAAACGATGTCGTTTTCTCCTCATCCTCCTCCTTCGTTAAACTCCCGTCTCTCTCCACAACAAACCGGTGATCATCATAATCTCCGCCGCCACAACATCCTCCGCCACCGCCGCATTTCTCATCCCCATCGGCCGTCTCAAACCGGCGGTGATGGTTACTATGATCGTGAAACTCATCTTCACCGTTAATTTTCCCGCGGCGTTGTCCCCTCCGGTGTAATAACCACCGCTTCTTCTTCTTTGTATTCCGGCCGCCGCCGAGACATCGCCGTCCGATCATCCACGGGACTTTGACTAAAGTGAGAGTAAGAAGGTTTATGATCGCACATGGACAGCAACAAAGTGCTACACAGTCAGCAATCGCCGCCGCCGCCCACGACCGGCATCTCTTGCTGGAGCATTTGACTTCGTCGACGTGAGTGTGGCGGTTGTAATGCCGTTGGCGACGGTTCTCTTCGTCGACGGCGTCGTTTTGACAGTGGGTCCCGCCAATGTTTCTACGTGAAACTCGATGCGGGTTCTCCTCCATCAAAACAAAATCCTGCTGGGAAAATAAAAATAGAGAAACAATATGTGAGCTTTGTCACTCTACATATATATATATATATATATATATATTGCGATACATCAATACGTAGATATATATATATATATATATTTATGGATTTATGGATCAAAGTTTGAAAAAGTTTTTGCTTACAAGTTGATACGTATAGGAAATAGTAAACAATGAAGAAAACAGAGAGGTGTAGGAAACAACAACTCGAGATTTTCCATGCACTTTCACTTAATGACTCAAGACAGTTCAGGTTTAGATTCACTACTCCCCCCACACGCTCTCCTTTAGCGCGTGTGTACCACGGTAAAGAAATCTTTTGAATTGTTTCTTTTTTAATTTCGAATCCCATTTTTTTCAAAAATTTCGATTCCTTTTGTCAATTTTTTTTTTTAACATATTAACTTAGGGTTAGGGACATATATACCAGATCCTTTTGTCAAATTTGAATCAAACATCTTAAATAAGAAAGAACAAAATGTAAGGTTTGGACCGTTTTGTGTAGGAGCGCGTGGGGGAACGGATTCAAATTATTACTTTTATTTATTATTACCATCGAAAATTTAAAAAAGACAAAAATTGAATTAATGCTTAACTAATAAGGAGTTTTTTTTTTTATTAAACTCGGAAGTAATCCCAGATCTTTAACGGATCCAGACTAATTTCTCGAGCGGGAGTGACATAGTTCATTTATGATGCTCCACTTGGCTAAGAGTAAATTTGATAATTTCGCATCCAGAGAGACTCGATCTCTGGCATAAATCAACATGGTCGAATTTTTTCTGGATGGGAACCACCCCACCACGATTTTTTGGTTACTAACAAAGAGTTCTTCTATGGATATGTAATAAGTTAGTGATTTTTCTTTGTTTGCTCTGAGTTTGTGGTAGCCTGGTAGGAATCTCATTATGTAAATATTAGGCGATTTACTCCATCTGTTATTTTTTTATTTTAAACTCGGATCAAAAAGTTGTATTGATTGTAGCATTCTTTTACGTTCTATTATAGAAATAGTAATTTACAATTAAGAATAAAAGAATTTTGTTATCTGAAACTAGTTTATGCCACAAACAACTGGATTGTTGTACCAGCAAAAATTTATGGTGACTAACCCATTTTATAATGATTAACTAACAAGAAAATATAAAAGATTAATGTGATAACGTGGATGTTAGTGGGAAGGATTCTCTTTCACGTGGATTGCCGGGTCTTCTTATGGCCCAATTACTTGGCCCGTAATAAAATACAATTTAGAAAGCAATATTAAATAGATAGAGTATTGTGCATTTACAGTCTAGTCCTCCAACTTAACTTATGAAACAATAGATCATCAATAGGCAATAGCCCTATAAAATAATAGCCCTAGACAGTCTATTGGGAATCTCCCTCAATAAATTACAGAAAACGATAATATATATTTAGATATGTATAAACTATATATTTATGAGGTATTGATCATGAAGATTTTGCTTTTGACTCTTGCAATTTTGCTTTACTAAATGAAAGATTTTGCTTTTGACTCTTGCAAATGTTGTAGAGTTATATTATTCTGCTTCATCTTTACGAAAGTGAAAATCGTAATCAAATATTTTTTAAACATCATATTTGTTTAGTATTTAGAGATTGAAAACGAACATGAATATTTTTCCCTTTTTATCGTAGTGGGACCTAGTACTATTGTCACTTTTCACTTGTATAAGTAAAAAAGCAACATGGTGGGTAAAATTTGAAAAATGTAATTTGCATGTTCATACACTATATATACTGATGTATATACACACAGGCAATATATATTTTGTGTAAATGGTTTATCATTATTATAAGCTAAATTTCGTAATCTTTGGGACGTTTCATAAGAACAAAAAAACAATTCCAAATTAATTATAAAATATATGTTTGTATCTCCAATGTGTTACTCACAAATGACACACATGCAACCTAAAAGAAGTCCATCTAATTAATCATATAACCAGGATTAAAAATAAAATAGCTATTCGAATCGGAGATATTAAAAATTAATGATGAACACTATAGCTACTTAAGAGCATGATCATAACTAACTGGGGAAGGGCGAAATTGGACCCTACCGAAGTAACCCTAATCGAACGATGAGTCGAGAGAAATGTAGAGATTGTTAATGGTAGATTACCTTGGAGGATTCCTTAACTTGCTTTCTTTCGGGTAATATATATAATTATGTACGCATATATATAAAGGATCAACAGAAATACATTTTCATTTGATGTGTTGTGTATTGTAATAATCTTGAGAAAAGGAAGGAGATTATAAAAACAAAAACAAAAAAGAAGGAGAAGAAGAAGAAGAAGAAGAAGAAGAATAAGAATAAGAATAAGGAGAGGATGACCATGAAAAAAAAAGAATAAGGAGAGGATGGAGAAAGATGATTTGATCTAGCAAATGCCCCATTTATACATATATATATATATACACTTGTTTTATATATATACAGTTTCTCTCTCTTTATATATATATATATATATATATAATCTCTCTTTCATATACCTATGCGCATATACACGTGTACAGAGCTCTATTTGAAAGAGAAAAACACGATTTATTTTCACCATATACGACCACATAAAGAGCTATATGTACATATATAAAAGCTAGCTATAAGTTTCGACTTAAAAAAACTAGTATAAGTTTTTTTATATGTACAATTAGGTTTTTGTATCAATTTTTGGGTAGGGATCGAATGATCCAGGTTTTTATTCAAGTTAAACCGAATTACAAATTAGTTTTTTAATATACCAATTAGAAAAATCGTTTGCATCTACTTTTCTATGATATGAATATCCGTTTAGAACTTTAGGCTTAAGCTAACCAAAACTTATTAATAGTAAATTATTTGTTATTAGCTTTGATTATTTATTACACGATAAATATACTATATATCAATTAAAAGATGTGATATGTTCAAAGATTCAGTGATTCACGAATAACGATAATGATAATTAAATAGGCTAAATGCATGTATATATAACAGTATAATTAAGTGCATATTAGTAGATTACAACGAGTCAACAACAATGGGTTAATATTTTGAAATAAAACATTAATATATAATTTCCTAAGCAAAATAGTATTACTGATTGAGGTTTTCGCATATATATATATATATAATGCCCTCATTTTTCAGTAATCATAATATCATATGATAATGACTAAGTGTTTTTTTTTCAATGATACAATGGATGACGTAAGCATGACTATTTATAATTTTTCAATCAAAGTATATATCATACTGATAAGAATATTCAATTCGTGTTTGCGCATTAAGATTACAATATATATATATATAGATACATTTATATATTATTGTAAATAATTCGACGTTGCATGTACAATATATATAATATTTATGGATAATAGTTATCTTTATAGGTACGTATAGCTAATAATTTTAAGCATAATTATTCTGAAGTTTTCGTCTGATTGATCTGATAATCAAGAGGAGATTTCTTGAGGATTGAGCAGGAACGTCCCTTTAGGTGAATAAAGAGCTGATAACGTAATTAAATTAAATTTTTCTATTCTAAAAAAAAATTTAATTTATTCTTGAGCTGTTACATGACTTATACTATTATCAAACAAATTAATTTATTCTTGATCTGATAATCAAGAGGAGATTTCTTGAGGATTGAGCAGGGAACGTCCCTTGAGGAGAATAAAGAGCTGAAAACGTAATTTAATTAATTTGTTCTATTATCAAAAAAAAAAATTATTTATTGTTGAGCTGTTACATGACTTATACTATACTATACTATTATACTATGCTAGTGCTGTTATATGATTGTATTACCTGCGAGTGAAATCGATCGGAATCAGACATGCATGTATTTCTTAACACTATCTATCTCGTTAACTACTCCGATCCGTGGATATATACAATTATGATCCGATTTTGAATCTTTAAATTGTAATTAACATTTCTGGTTTATATATAATATATTTTTCGTTTAAAGATCTATTTCACATTAACTATTTTAAATACATAGATAGATGTATTTAAAAGTTTGGAAAACTTATTAGATGTTATATTCTTGTCCCGGCTTCATTAGATGTTAAAATTATCCCGGCTTACGAAAATTACGCAAATGTTAATTTTTGTGTGTGCAACGCTTGTTTGATTTACGCAAATGTCATTTATAATTCATATGTGAATAGATCTTTGGCCTCGAGGCCCTCGACAACATGAGGATTGAAGTTTGAACTACCAATACTTTGTTAAACTGTAGTGGCAGGCAGTGTAATAGAATTTAGTTACGGCCTTGCGGGTCAATATATACTTCCATCTCTTCAAAATTAGTATTGTTTTTAGACATTTTTAAAAACTTTTATAAACTGAATAAAAAGGGTTTTCCATGAAAATAGTACTGTGGTATAGGCTAGCAGGTATTAGAAATCAAAATCAAGGTACGTAAAATAACAAAAAAAAATATATATAATATTTTGTTATTTATTTATTAAAGCTAACCGATGTTTTCAGATAGTTTCACATAAGTAAGAACAACTTTTTGTACGAAATTATAGGAAATATCGGAGCTTGGTGTTCGATGAGTCCCGAAGACATAGAGAGAATCATATCATGGGAACTCGGCCCAATTTGTGTTGCTTTCCATGCATTTTAAGTTTTTAACTCTAAAAGAAAAAGAAAGACAAATACCCAAATTATAAATATTTATCTATCTGACCCTTTATTTAAGTAAATTTTAGTGACTTTTAAAGAAGTCTGAACATTTCATTACTAAAATAATGACCAAAAGTATCTAAAAGTATGCACCTAATTAGATTGCGTTCACTGTTCAGTGATGGATGTAAGTACAAACCGAGAACCCGGATATCTCCATGTGTGACTATATTTTTCGATAATATCATCAAACTGTACAATGGTACTACGAGTTTTCTACGTTTCAGTGATGCATTTAAGAGTGAAGTTATTGATGCGAGTAATATTTACACAACTTCATAGTTTTTTATTAGCAGCATAATCTTATAAAATCGTGATGTATGTTTCATTACTTTTTCTTCTTTGTTAAGCACGGAGTATTTGTTTTGATTTTGAAGCTTTTTGATTAAATTTTTATAATCATATATTTTATGGTTTTCCGTGCTTTTTAACATGAAAAATAGCAGCGTCTTTTCCTCTCTAGTGTTGCTGCGCCTTTGGAGTGACTTTGTCTACAAAACACTTTGCACGTGCGTTCGATTCTGAGACAGCCACGTCGGTAAATTGAGATGCTATTTTATTTTATTTTTTTGAAGAAAGAATCAAAAACGAGGGAAAAAAAAACGGCAAGTCACTTCGCCGCCTGGCTACGCACACATCAGTCTTCTTCACTTAATCATTCGTTATTTCGTTCTGCTATTTTCTTCTTAGTAATATCACTAATCATATGATGACACGTCACACGTGTTATATATGGTACGTCCCTGGTTCGAACAGATTGCTGTTGTGGATGAACCGGTTGCGTGTTGGATGAGCTTATATTACATCATTATCATGTTGACTTATCAGAAAATTAAACATATATATAGTTAGACTTTAATTTTCGATGAATCACAGAATAAATATCAATATATATATATATATTTGGTATATAAAAGATATGCATGCAGATATGATTGTCATTTTGCACCGGCCAGAACCAAATTTACGTATAGTTGAAATTGGCTTTATTTGCTCGTTTATTGACTTATATATTGTTCAAAAAAATTGGGAAAATAATACTTATGTTTTTCAATAATATATAAATTCTCAACGAATACCAACTCTACCTCCTTTTACAACAACCTCCCTCCACACAAAAAAAAAAAAAAAAAAAAACACATTCGTACAATAGTAACGATTCTAAACAATGATTATAAAGAAGATAAGATCAAATAAACCAATAAAAAGCATGATATAATCATATAATAAAAAATAAGAGCAAACATTACATCACTAGCTTAGTCAAAACTGCTCCTTTTAGTTTTGTCGACTCTAGCTAACTTTCATGATAGCAACTTCGTAGAGTTCTTGACATAAGATCTAAAAGCTTTTTATCTGATATCTGTAAATTATGAGGAGAAGCTTCTGCTTCTACGTTTGCGTCTCGATCACTGCTGCTGCCGCAAATCTTTTCGATCTGGACACCGATATCTTTAGCAAGCGTTTCAGCACCATCTTTAGAGAGAATGGTGTCGAAACAAATGTATCTACCAAATGCGGTTTTATTACCCAAACCTTCCCATAAACATACGTGAGCTCTAGCCAACCTGTTCACATCCATTGTCGCTAATAGTCCGTTGCTATACATCTCTTTTGCTCCTGCATTTTAAAAACAAAAAAAAGTCAAAAACTTATTAGCTGTCTTTGTCTCTCTATTGAAAATTTGAAATGGACCCGTGAACTACGTACTACTATTTGTTTGTAGCTATATATAATAACAACTTTATTCTTGGACGGTTTACTCAATTTTGGATTCATACTCATTATAAGGGTCCTTTTAATTTACCTTTGAGATAAGCCAAGGTTGAAGTGGAGTTACGGTGGAAGAAGTCAGGACCAGTTATAAGAGCAGGACATATAGTGGCAAGCTTTAATCCTTTTGAATCTGCGATTCTCCACGCAGCTTTCTCGGCTCTCAGTTTTCCAAGTGCATACCAAAGCTGTGGAATTAGTTTTAAAAGGATATTGTTAATCGTGGTGGATCCATCCAGAGGACTATCATATAGATCATATATAAACAGTTGAAAATTGTGATTTTCTTTTACCTTATTATCGATGCAGAGTTGTTCATCGCTCCAGCTTTCATCGTTGATAACAGAGTGATCAAGATTGTTAACGTCATTGTCTTGCCAAGCGCAGGCTAAGAGAGATGATGTGAAGACGCATTTTCTTACTGACCCTGTTTTTGTACATGCTTCTATTACATTCTCACTCACTTTTGCTTCTAATTCCGCCATTGATTTCTGTGATAACATTAATAATGAAAATCGTTAAGTTACATTTTTGTTAGAACAAGTTATTAAGACAGATTGAAAGAGATTAAAATAAATAAAAATAAAAATGGAACTCCTTAGTGTACTTTTACAAAAATTGGTAGGTCCAGTTTTGGTTTTGTGTTATTTATCTGATGATGACATGTATGCTATATTTACTGAATGATTTTTGGTTCGTCCACGTTTCAATTAATAGTTGCCGTAGATAAGGTATCGGTACCAATCACATCGTAATCAAACTTAGACAAAATCTTTTTTCTAGATAGCTGTCCGTATCAGTAGGTAGAGAATACGTCTAAGGGAGTTCACAGTTAACTCTCAAACAAAGTGGAGGAACCTACAACTATCAACCTATAAGTGTAGAAATTTCACAATGAAAATTTAAATACTATAATAACTCTCTTCCGAATCAGGTGGTTGAGATTGAATATTGTCAAAATGTCAAAAGAAAAAAAGAGAAAATCACTCAAATCTCAAATAAAGTGGCATCTTTTCTTTTCAAAAAGGTAGGAAGTGCTGAGATTTCAAAATGCAAGAGCAATCAACTATCTTTCAATGTCATTATGTCGATGATAAAAAATTTGTGGTCAACTAAAAAGAGAAAACAGAACCTAAGGCAAGGAGACAAAAAGATGTGCAAAATCTAAGTTTTTGAAAGCAAAAGAATTTGTGTTAAAAAGAAAACAAAAGATTTTAGGGGGGGGCATTGAATTTATAGTTGAAAATATGTACTATACTCAACAAACATTCAGAAAACTAAGGTACATGATAAGTACCAACCTCAACTCATAACCACTTTATTAACAAAAAGCAGAGCCACTTAAAAAGTGTTATAGAAACAAAACGAGGAAAAAGATTAAATTGTAAAGCAATTAAAATATTCCCTTTGACACATTCTCATATTTCACACCTGATACGTACGTACGCCATTTAAATTGTGTGTTCAATAACGAAAAAAGTTTTTTGAATCACGCAAGAAAATACAAGTAATCCTTCCGTGTTTATATGCAATTGCACTTGGAAAAACCTTTTATTTTATGAATAAAACTCAATAAATAGCATGCCCTGATGTTTTTTTTTTTTTTAAAAAAAAGGGAAAGGAAATGCTTCGATGAGGTTAGATTGGAATATACAGTAATTGGTTCTGTACATTCCACGTGATGTGTTCGTTCGTATGCATGAGTATTACCCATCTCCATTGTATTTGTACACGTATGAATACGTATGTATAAACAACGCTGCTAATTTGTGCATAGGTTTATCTAATAAGTACAACATTTTGTATAGAGGATGATGAAATAAAAGACATACCGAATATCCAGAGATTCCAGCTGGATCTACAAACGCAGCGGTGTGGAAAACGCCAGCGCAACCATCAAATGCCTTAATCAAACTCTCGGTCTCTGTTAATCGAGATACTACTGAGGTAATCCTGTTGCTAAACGACGCCGTTTCAGCGTCAGATACCATCTCGCTCACTTTCTCTTTGTCCTCTGCATTTTCATCAAAATGGGAATAAAATTCAACGTGCAAAAATTAATTCTTATAGGAATATCATTTTGTACTTAAAACTTAGTTCAAAAAATCAAACTCAGATTAGTAATTCCAGAATCCAAGCAATAATTTTACGATTTATCCGTTGATCAAAACCGCTTAATCTAGAATTAGGCAAGATTGAAACAGCATTAATTAGTCCTTAAACGCAAACGGATTTTCCTGATCTACCAAACAATTAAAAATAGCGATTCCCTTCCAATAATAAAATTTAAACAGTGCGGATCAAATTACCTGCGCAGTCGACGACGATTCTGACCGAGTATCCATGAACAAGGAGCCGCTTAACAATGGCACGACCAAGGTAGGAAACGCCGCCGGTAACACAAACCAATCTGTTCCCGGCGTCGGAATCCAGATCCATCGCATTTCTCGATTTACCACCTCTCGAGCCTCGGAATCCGTCGTCGTCTCTCCTCCTCTGCACAGCGGCGCAGATGAACTCCTTCAGCTCCGCCGAGAACTTCTCCGTCGCACGTAGAATCCTCATATTCGGAGTAAAAAAAAACCAACAAATGAAGATTTTTTTTGTATCTTCTTTGTTCACTGCCTCTGGCTTCTGGTTTCGTTGGCTCTAAAGTTCAGAGAAGGTAGAGAGAGTTACACAGAGGATTGAGAAACGAGGAAGACGATATATATAGAGGGAGAAAGAGCAGAGGCCGTTACGCGAAGAGCCTCTCTGATCTTTCGAAGAAAGGGACAAGTGTATTGAAAACAGCTTATCGGCTCGGCTTCAGCTTCATCGACTGCTTCCGTATATTTACCCATTAATAAAGACTTAAAACAAACAAACAAAAAACTACACCTTGCCAATTGTAGTATGGTCTTTTGCATATAGTGTATTGTAGAATATATACATTATATTTTAATTATGCTCTCAATATGGTTATTCCATTTATTTCCATCTTAAATATGGTTATTTGATGCTATTGTTACTATAAAATATAAATGATGTTTTCACGCATTTTATATATAGAAGAAAATTAAAATAATATAGTATCTACATATTTGTTTTCATGTTTTATTGCACACTTAGTAAATTAGTTTATTATTAGGCCTTTTTGGTTTTATCAAATTAGTTTATTATTAGTGTTCAATAAATCATTTTAACCTTACTTATTAATTATAACAAAATTTGTAAAATGTAATAACGGAATAAAAATGTTATACATCGTCTATAATAGAGTAGATGAAGTAACTAATACCAAGTGTCGTTAGCTTAGTTACAATTTTTAAATCACCAAAAACAAAATCTAAAGGTTATAGGATTGAGTAACACTTGGAACAAGATCATATTACATATTTGTAGTTCTCGGATTGAGAGATGTAGGGTATTGGTAGAAAACCACTTAATCAACTAATCAGTTTATGTTTTTTGGGTCAAAATCAAGAATGAAATTATGTTTTTAAGTTTTACAATTATTAGAGTATGCAAACACGATACCAGCTCGTAGTAGCTATAATGGGAAATTGTAATCGAAATTGAACAAAAAAAAAGTTATTGTAATTTTGTTTGACATTTATATTGCATTAATATTATAAACTATAAAGTCAGATGATACGTTACAATAATTTTTTTTTACTAAAAACAGCGTTATACTAAATTAAATTAGTTTCGTGGTTGACTGGTAGTGGCTTTAAATTAAAATTGAGTGGCCGTATTACATGACTGGTTATTATATTGCATCTACTTGGTCTCTGTCCAAACCGATCATTACGGTCAAACTAGTTGATAAAAACTCTTCTTCTCTGCTTTAAAAGTAACTCTTCTTCTTCTTTTTTTTTAACAAATAAAAATAAGTAAATTATCATCATTGGCCTAGTATTTTCTTGGTTATAAGATTTTTTGGGGTGATTGTAAATTCATATATATATATATATATATATATATTTGTTAACTAAGAGGAGTTCGGGACCAAGGTCTTAATCTCCGGTCCGGGATGGCGGGACCAGCTTTTATAAATTTAAATTTCTTTTTTATATTATTTTTTCGTTTCACAGAAAGTGTTATTTAGACACATTTCACACATATTAAGAAAACTAATAAAAATTATATTTTACCCCTTATTAATACACTAAACAAAATTTCTATTTCTAATTAATACATTAAAATACTAGGGTTAAAACTGGATTTTTAATAAAAGTTTTGCATTAAAATAAAAAATGATACTATTTGTGAAAAAAAATAAAGTGTTAAAATGACAGTGAAACGGAAAGAGTACTAGTTATCTATAATTATGGGACGTACACGGATCTTGTTTGTGACTCTTGTTTTAAACGCAAGTGAATTAATGGTACAACACATTTTCACCAACTCTTGTTACTTTATGGGTTACTGTTAAAAACAAATTAATAAAAAAACGTGAAAATACTAATAACTTTTTTGGATAAAATGTCAAATCTTGCAAACTCTCATGTTTTAAATTTGAACCGTATGACACTATGACTCTTCTTTTTCTAACGCAAGTGAATTGATCGTACAACACATTGTCACCAACTCTTATTATTTATGGCCTTATGGGTTAATATTTCTTTTAACTAAAAAGGTCTAATCTATTGCTCTTGCTTAGAAGGTCTCGTAAGGCTTAAAAGAAAAAGGCAAAATCTACTGTTCAGGAAATCATTAAAGCTATTCCACGATAAGTTTCACCATTATTATAAGGAAATTAATTGTTATTTGATGACATATTAAGTAAACCTAATACCACCACCATTGACAGTTGTGATGAATATATATGATCATTTGAGAAATTATAAAATTTATCCACAATATGATATCGTGTGGAACTATATCATACATTTAATATATATATATATATATACATATGATGGTTTATTTTATTATACTAATCACAAAATAAACATATAATAATCATGCATTACTATCGGTTAATTATCGTATATTCATTATTGTCAGTTTCTTAAAAGCCCACTTCAGGTCAAACAATTAACGAGTGCGAAAAAAACGAAGATGCAGAGGAGTGGTCAAAATTAGCAATTCTGCTTTTGGGCCAACTTTGATGTCCGCTCTGACCACGAAGTTACTACTTACTACTGAGAATAATTTAGATAATGGTCAAACATTTTTTTTTTTTTTTTTTGGTTTTAAGATAATGGTCAAACATTATCGCATTTGTTTTCATTTGACGGACATTGTCACATCAGTTTAACACGGTTTACCCAAAAATATATTTTACGTGAATAGATTTAATGCACAAATTGTATATTAATGAGATTATGGTTTTAACCGGTAACACTTTGGAATGGTTAGAAACTTGAAGACCAAAAAACAAAATAAAATGATATTCGTTTATTAAATAAACCTAACTTATCTGTAATTTTGTAAAAGGACAATATATACACTTTTATTTTCATCATGAACTAGTGAAATGATTCAGCACTCAAAGAAAAAGTATAACGATGCAACATAAATTACAATTACACAGAATTGTGTGATTAATAGAAAACTGCAGATCACAAAATATGACAGCATTATATAATTTTCCAAATTACAAATCAAAATCCATGTTGAGTAACGAAAATAAAAAAACTTCATACTTATAATCCCACTCTAACACAAACAAAAAGAATCTTAATAAAAAATACAGTTTGACAATAATATTATAGGATATGATGTCTAAAAAATATATTTGTGGTACACACATAAAAACGTTTTGGATATTACGAACTTCATTTCATATTTATGATCAAACGGTCCAAAATACTTGAGTCTATATTGTGTGGGAAGAAGTAATTTTTTGCTATCTTCTCTCTCTTGCGATTGAGACAAAATCAGATCTAGATCCTTGTTGCCATCTCCATGGCCGGAGATTCATCAATCCGGTCTCCGAAGGAACCTTCTATCCCTGACTCCCTTCTGAGCTTCCCTCATTTGTCTCCTCATGCTCCTATTCTCTTTGGATCCTTTCTTCCCACCTATGGACCATGGGGTCGCTCAGTAGCACCTGTTGCGGCAAACCTACATTTTATTGATCAGTTAGAGCAGATTGATTCTCACTTCTTGATGGATATTGTTGTCACCGACAGAAATGATACCAAAAGTTTTCAACATATTCAATCTGCCAGCGTCGATGAGATTATGCAGGAAGCAACAATTGCTTCTGCATAAGATCTACCTCTTTCACCATCTCTGAGAGGAGTTCCTTCGTCTACTATTGAGTCTTCGCTACCTGCTGAAGCTCCTGGCCAAACTGCTGTTCCTAGCTGGGCAGCGAAAATTCAATCTTATGTGGATAAAAAACTGAAAAAATTCTCAAACCCTAGTCTCTCTCCAGATGGTATTCCAAGAGTAAAAATCCTTGATTCTGTGTTTCAAAAGGGAGCTGACCTCCACCATGATTTTGTTCTAGGAGTCTTCATGGGCAAAACACCATCATTTGGCCATATCCATAGTGTCTTTATCTCACATTTGGGGTAGAGGGAGAAGGCTTCAAATTCACCTTCGTCCTGAATCAAGATCGATTTTAGTTCGTATCCCTAATGCTTCTATCAGAAGTAAAATTGTGGAGCAAGAGATTTGGCACATAGGTAACTCCCTCTTCTATGTGGCTCAGTGGTCTTCATCACTTGCCATGAAACCACCATCTTTTACCTCCATCCCTCTTTAGGCTCATGTTAGAGGCATCCCTTTCGACCTCTATACGCAAGAAGGGCTAGGTAGGGTTGCTGACCTCCTAGGTTTCCCTGTTGAATGCGATGATTTTACCAGAAGAATGGTTGATATAATCGTTGCCCATTTAAAGGTGAAAGCTGATTGCAACAAACCTTTACCCACTTATGCTGAGATTGAGAGGGATAATGGGGATGTAGTTCCTATCTTTGTTGATTATCCTTGGACTCCCCCAACGTGTCCTCGTTGCAAAGAGATGGGTCATCTGGAAGCTTTGTGTCCTAACGCTACTTGGTCTTCAAAGGGTAATCCTGGCCCTAAAAAGACAGCGACTTCTACTCCAGATATTTCTTCTGTGCTTCCATCGGTTCTTAAGTCCACTGAGCCTCAATCTACTGAGTCTCCTCCTACTGCTCTCCATTCCGCTTCTCATTCTTCGCTAGCTGATGATAGAAATCAAGGAGGTGTTAACCTCACTTTCATACCAGTTATCCATAAAGGCAATAAGAAACCTGCTCAAACTCAATATCTCAGGAAAGGGGGTCCCTTATCCATACCTGACACCATAAAGGGTGACGGATACCGAAACCCTTTTGCTTGTCTGTCTCTTATTGCAGAAGGCTCTGATCATGATCCTATGATTTCGTTCAAGTTTGATGCATCTTCTAAAGCGATTGATGCTCCTCTTACTGGCTCTCTATCAGTTCCCCTTAATCAACAAGGCCCTTCTATTCCACCTATTCCACCATCTCAAATCAGCCAAATAACCCCAGAAACAAACCCACCCATACCACCAAATAATACCATTTCTATTGCCTCCTCAAATTTGCCAGTTTCTACATCTCCTTTTGATGTTCAGGTTGCTTATACTAGCACTTGTCCATCTGTTATTACCCCTGCAGTGGGTTCCCTCCTTCCACAAGGAGAATCCCAATTATAAAACCTTATGTCAGAAAGCCTATTTTTTTGGAATGTCAGAGGAATGAACAAAACTGAAAAACATCTTCCCTTTAGACGCTGGCTTTCAACTAACCATATTTGTTTTGGAGCCATTCTTGAGACTCATGTTAAAGAAGCAAATTTGAACCATTTGATGAATACTATTTGCCCTCAATGGTCATTCACATCGAATCATGCTGAAGATGAAGATGGACGCATTATCCTCTTATGGAAAACTCATGTTTCTGTTGCTGTTTTGCACTCTTCAAGACAGTCCATGACCTGCAAGGTTTCATGGCCTGGTGTTACCCCTTTTTACTACTCAACTATTTATGCAGCAAATACAAGTGAAGAAAGAAATGACCTTTGGATTGAGCTGATTAATATTCAGTCCTCTACTATTATTGGGACCATTCCCTGGCTGATTGGTGGAGATTTCAATGAAACCATTCACCCTTCAGAGCACTCTTCCCCGATTGAGAATCAATTCACGGCTGCAATGATTGACTTTAAAGCTTGCTTGGTCAGCTAGAAGTAAGAGACATGCGCTATCATGGAACACGATTTTCTTGGACTAATAAACAACCTGCTGACCCAATTGCTAAAGAGCTTGATAGAGCCCTTATCAATGAGCATTGGTTTACCTCTTTTCCTCGAAGTTTAGCCAAATTTCTCGCTCCTCAAATTTCAGACCACACCCCATGCTGCATCAACTTGGAGTGTTCTATTCCTCTGTCTGGCACCATGCCTTTCAAGTTCTTCCAATACTTAACCTCTCACCCATGTTTTCTCGATACTGTGACCAATGCATGGTCGCCATCGGATCCGGAAAGCCATTCCCTTTCCTCAGTCATGTATAAACAGAGGGAATTGAGGAGTGTTCTGAAAACTCTCAATAAAGATAACTACTCAGATATTCAGAAGAGGGTGGGAGATGCTACCGTTCTATTCTATAATGCTAAGATCTTATCCTTGCAAGATCCTTCTTCGGCCCATTTCCTGGAAGAAAGAAATGCTTTAGATAAGCTAACTATGCTTAGAGGAATTGAAGAAGAATATTTCATGCAAAGATCACGTATTAACTGGCTAGCTACAGGAGATCAAAACACTCCCTTTTATCACAAGGTAACAAAAGCAAGAAATGCTTACAATACGGTGCATACCATGATTGGAACCGATGGGCAAGAGGCGACTACTGCTGATACGATTGGGATCCTTGCTGTAAATCATTTCAAGGGCATTCTGGGTCCTTCTATGAGGGCTAATGGCATTGTATACCTACCTATTCTGTCCAGTATCTCCAGAGCTAAATGCTCTTCAATTGAAGCTTCTCTCCTTTCTAGGATTCCTTCTGCAGGGGAAATTTCAAAAGCATTATTCAAGTTAAATCCTAACAAGAGTCCAGGCCCTGATGGGCTAACTTCAAGATTCTACAAATCGGCGTGGATAATCTTGGGGGATGAAGTCATTAATTCTGTTAACAAGTTTTTCCAGAGGCCTTCAACGCCACATTCGGTAAACTCTACGATTCTTACATCGATTCCAAAGTTCCCGGGGGCTTCAGTGATCAAGGATTACCGACCTATCTCCTGCTGCAGTACTCTTTACAAGCTGGTCTCAAAGCTGCTGGTTGCCAAATTGAAGCCACTACTTCAGAGAATTATATTGCCTAACCAAACGGCATTCCTAAAAGGAAGATTACTGTTAGAAAACTGTTTTCTTGCCTCAGAAATAGTTAATGGGTATCACAAAAACAAAGGGTTGAAGAGAGTAACCATCAAGATTGACATTGCCAAAACCTTTGACTCTATCCGATGGGATTTTCTCATCAATTGCCTTGGCGCAATTCAGCTCCCAGATATCTACATTGCATGGGTTAGAGAATGTGTTACTACAACATCTTTCTCAGTGAGTATAAATGGAAGGATGCACAGTTATTTTAAAGGAAGCAGGGGTTTAAGACAAGGTGACACCCTATCTCCTTATCTATTTGGTCTAGCTATGAACATTCTATCCCAAATGCTAAATGATGCAGCTATAGAAGGATCTTTTGCTTACCATCTTAAATGCAAAGACTCAAGTTTAACTCACCTCTGCTTCGCTGATGATCTATTGATCTTCTCTGATGGATCTCCAAGTTCTATCAGGAGTATTCTTGCTGTTCTTGAGAGATTCAAGGACTTGACAGGTTTATCATCTAGCCCAAAAAAGTCTTGCTTCTTTGCATGCGGTCTCAGTGAAAATGAATTACTCTTTGTCGCTTCCATTTCTGGAATCCCTCTTGGATCTCTTCCTATCCGCTATCTAAGACTGCCGCTTTCTTCAAAAAAGTTGTCTATGATTGATTGTGAGCCCCTCCTGCAGAGCATAAAAACAAAGATCAACTCTTGGACAACCAAGTACTTATCATTTGCAGGACGACATGTCCTTATTAATACTGTCATTGCTGGAATTACTAACTTATGGTGCAGTGCGTTCGTATTGCCTATGGAGTGTATCAGCAAAATTGAATCTTTGTGTGGAGCTTACCTCTGGAAAGGATCTTTGGACGGCAGATACACTGCTAGAGTGTCTTGGAAAACAGTTACTACTCCCAAAGAAGAAGGTGGTTTAGGTATTAACAATCTGGAATTGTGGAATTGGACTTGTTCTATCAAGCTCCTGTGGCTGCTTCTATTCTGTACTGAATCAATTTGGGTGGCATGGATTCATCAAAATGTAATAAAAGATGAAAGCATTTGGGATATCAAAGAAAAGCAGAATAGCACACTTGGCTTTTCAAACAATTGTTTCGATTGAGAGAAGTAGTGATTCAATGGGTGTATATCATACATGGATCCGGGATAAGTTGTAGATTCTGGACTGATCCGTGGACTCCATTTGGCCCCCTGATTAAATTCATTGGTGCTCTTGGACCTAGACAATCGGGCATCCCCATCTCGACAGCAGTAGCGTCTTTATGGAGTGGTGAGGGCTGGATTCTTCCTCCTGCTAGATCTCCTCGGATGGAACAGTTGCATTACCACCTGACAACAATTTCACTATCAACTGGAGAGGACAAAATTCAATGGATAATTGATGGAAAAATAAAGTCATCCTTTTGTTCGAGCAGCATTTACCATAGAATAAGGGCTCCTTTACCGCTAGTGAATTGGCATTCAATTATATGGTTGAAGAGAGGAATTCCAAAGCATAAAACATTGGCATGGCTTTTCCTCTTGAATCGTTGCCCAACCCGTGATCGCATACTCTCTTAGGGCTTACAAACTGATCCCGTCTGTTTTTTCTGCAATCAGACGACAGAATCCAGGAATCATATACTCTTTGAATGCAGCCACTCCTCCTCAATCTGGGGTCATTTTGCAAACAAGTTCGGAATCACAATTGCTTGCTACTCCTTGACAAATGTTATCGATAGCATCCTCTCTATTGCAGGCAACATTCATCTCACCTATCTCTCTAAACTAACATGGCAGGCGACAATTTATCATATTTGGAAGGAGCGCAACAGTATACTTCACCGTAGCACCCACCGGCATGTTGAGTCGGTACTGCAGCTTCTCTCCGGCATCATCAGAAACAGGATTTCGGCGATTCGGAGCCATAATCAGGCATTGGCGAGTGAATGCTTACAATTCTGGTTTTCGTTACAGTAACGAGCTTTTGTGTGACCATCTGGTCGGCTGCCCCTGACGAAGGAAAATGTTAGGGCTTCCTTCTTTTGCTGAGAGTTTGGGCAATATGTGCTCTCCTTCTCATTATTACTTGAGATTCGTTAATAGTTCATGAATGAGCTTCGTTTGTTTTTCATAAAGGTTTGGGCCTTCTCATAAGTGTCTTCTCTTTTATTAGTTCATTTTGTTCTTAGTTACCTTATTAAAGATGGCTTATTGTAATATACAAATAAACACTTTTGCTTCATTTAAATAAATGCAATGAAATGTTAAAAAAAAAAAAAAAAAAAAAAAAACTTGGGTCCGCAAAATTTATATCATGCTTCCCAAATTACTTCCAATAATTATATTTTTATAAGCATATATAAGAGAATATTTAAAACAAAAGTGTAGTTATTCGCCAATGTACTATAAGTTATTATTGTATTTTATTAATTTCATTAAGGAAGCGGCCTCCACAATTTTAAACGGCACTTATAAGATGTATATAGATGATATGTAATTGTATTTACATGGAATTTCTACATGTAGCAATCGAGATTGGGTTAAACGGCTCGGCTTGAATGGCTCGGCTGAGAGGAAAAGCGCGGATATTTTGACAATCACGTGTTGAATGACGAGTAGGCACGCACGGGATTTCTATTTTCTCAACAGAAATTGGGATGGTTAGTTGATGGTGCGTCACTAAAATAACGGGCCTGTTAAATAATAGTGCTTACGTGGAAGCTTCTGGTTGGTACGTTATGATTTACAGTTACAATCTCACTGCGTGGTTTTGACCGCCGAGCCACCCGGTTTGTTCCGTCCGGTTAGTCAAGAGAGAGACCATATTTATTTAATATTATTATTCGTGTGGTCTGTGTCGTTTCATGTAGCAGTCACATGAGAAATGCGTTTATAGTGTAAAGTCGTAAATGTCGTTTCATTTATTTATTTTTTTGTCGGTCTGGTCACATTTTTTCCACATGAGAAGAGATGTCGAAATCGTTAATGCCACCAAAGTCGTTGCCGCAAATTCGTTTACTTAACACTCAAAAGTCAAAAAACCAATGACTAAAAAAAAATTCAAGGCAAAAAAAGCTTTCAATTGAGAAAAAATGATATTTATTAATGGGCTTTTTATCAACTGTTAGTGGGCTTCTTTACTAGGGCTTACTATTCTGAGCTTTTTCTGCAAACGGTGCCGTTTTGAGCAGAAACGAACGCGTTTCAGGTTTTCTTCTCGTCGGAGTTGGGAGGCAAACTACAGAGAGATTACTCAAGAGGAAGAACGAAGAAGAAGAAGCATAACAGAGAGTTGGATAGACTGATAATGGAAAGCTTGCACGCTAGTTTTCCTGTGCGCCATAGAAAGTTCTCATTAGAAAGTAAGGTAATTTGAAAATCTTCTAATCGAATATTTTTCATGGGATTTTTTCTCGATTCTTATTTGAAGATTGGTCTTTGTTTGATCAAATAATTACTTCGAATGTGAATCTCTGGATGATCAGGCTCTATATCTCTAATCGAATTGATTCTGCTATTGTATATCAATTCAATGTGTCGAGTAATTTCCAGTATTTGTTTTTGAATTTGTTTAAAAGGGAAACAAGACAGAGATTGTGATCTGCAGCTATGAAGATCATATCCTTGTGAGTGTGCCTGTGTGTAAGAGCTTACTTCGTTTGATGTTTCTGAAGTCATAGTTGCGTCTCTCTGAACCTCAACATAACTTTGTTTCAGGTCATAGCAACACAGATTGGAGCCATGGGAACTATATTGCACGCAAGGTCTCTAATAAAAAAATGTTTCTTGTTCTTCCTTCTACGATTTTATTGAGGAGGGAACTTGGGAGTTCTTGATTTGATCAATCTCTCGTTTTGTCGATAAATCTACAACATCTGAGTTATGCCTCAAATTATGTTCTTTGTTGAACTATACTGCACACTAGACAGTCCGTGATAAAACCTGTTGATGTATATTCTTTCTTCTCGAGTAATGAAACTGTGTGTTCTTGATTTGTTCAGTCTCTCATTTTGCTGATAAATCTATCGGTTTATGCTCCAACCGGTGGTCTTTGTTCATACATTTAAGAAATTCTCTAAGGCTGTCTCGAGGAATGAAATTGAGTGTGTTCTTAATTTGTTCAGTCTCTCACTCTGGCGATTAATCTGCCGGTTTATGCTCCAACTGACGGTCTTTGTTCATGCATTTAAGATATTCTTGATTTTTCGGTCTCTAATTTTGTCGATAAGTCTAATATTGGTTGTGAACATCTGAGTTATATATATCGGGCGTTTCTTTGTTGACAGGAAGGAAGAAGGGATGTCTGTTGAACCAACATTTAGTGTCTCAGTGATGTTCGGAAAGCGAGATGAGGTAAAAATCTTATCATATTGTAGTACGTTTATATAGTTCCTACCTACAAAAAATTTACAGTAGATTTTGCCCACTATGTTTCTTGAAGCCAATGCTGATAGCAACTGCTCGAAGACTCATTGACCACATAAGGTCTCTCTCACGTTCAATTCCTTGATTCTTGCCCCTTCTCCTCCATTCTTTTTCTATTGTCTGATTAAAATGAAAGACAACAAAGTGATATAGCTGTTATAATGATGCAATCTCTTTTTATTTCTCCAGTTCTTATGTTCCCTCGAAGCCTCTGGTTCTCTCACTTGGTCTTAAAGATCATTCTTCGGTACTTTACATTTTCTTGGAAACATTTATTTGATTCTGGAAAGTCTGCAACATACTTAAAGATTCTGTGTTTCTTTTTTTGTAGGAGACGTTGAAGGAAATAGTAGCGGCTGTGATCGAGAATCGCCTTTGGTAATACATTTTTTTTATCCATTGAAAGGATAACGAAAAGATGATTTATGTTTTCTTCTTGGTTGAAAAATAATTAGTGAGGAGTTGTGGTAATTTGTTTGTATTAGTTTGGTATTTCAACGATATAAAAAGACCTTGTTTTTAGATTTAAAAAAAAATTTATATCTTCTTAGTTATCCCCACAATTGCATTTTCTTTACTCGATACATAAACAAACAAAGAAATTAACAGTATCTGTTTTCATTAACAAAAGAAAAAGAAAAAGAAAATACTAATAACACAAACGCTGTAATATATATAGTTGCCAAAGGACAAAGTGGGAAAACCCCACAAAACGAAGACAAACATTGTAGTAGTTGTTGTCGCAGAATATAATAAACCTGTCAAATAAATTACACCCAATATATATAATAAACACACAAATCTCTCTTTCTTCTTTGCCTCGAAAGAGAATTTGGGGTTTTTACTCGAGATCCCCAGCTTCATCCCTGAGCTTGTGATTTGTTGTCTCGATGACTCAATCGTTTCTGTGTGTTAGTGCGTTTAATTGGTTCTCCAACTGCAGAGAATAAGAAAGAGATTTCCATTTAGCGCGATGGAAACACGAAGGTTTATAGAGTTGTATCTAAAAACTTATTGGTTAATTCGTTAGTGTGTAAATGTGTATAAGATTCCATCTCAAAACGTGGACGAAGTTAACTCATGATCTCATATTATATAATTTAATTTAATGAGGAAAATGTGAGGAAAGACAAACCTGCCCGTTTCTCTGCTTCTGTTTCTTTAGTTCTTCTGTTAAGCTCCAAAAGCTTTAACATCAAAGATGAAAAGAAAACAAGTAATTCAATGTTGATGTTAAGCAAACAATAAGACGCGTTTAAGTTTCGGTCACGTTGATTTGCACATAAAATTACCTTCAGAGATTTCATTTTTAATTTCATTGTTAGTAATCATATGTACCTTTGTTGTAGTTGCATGACTTGGGACTGAAGTTCTCTCTCTCGCGGCGTTGCAGCAGGGGCCTACATAAAGATGATATCACATTCGGGTTTATGAATATTTGAATATGATTTGATTTGATTTGATTTGACAAATTTTAAATTGTTTCTCTTTTCTCTTCTTCTTTTACTTGCAATAGCTCATCGATGCTTGTCTCAGGTGATCCAGGTTGCTTGACTATGAAATGAGGCAAAGACAAACTCAGAACACTTATGTTGAATTCTTCAATAAAAAGGAAATATAAGATCCTAGAGCATATCAATCTATAGATGAAGAGGATTCTAGTACCAGAGGTTTGCTCCACGTATTTGATTAGTCTCAAAATCTCTTCCTGCCAAGAGAAGAGTATTTAACTACCGACTGTAAATATAATTTTCCTTGTGGTTTTAAAACTTACCCGTTGCATGGCGTTTTGCTGCAAGATCGACTGAATTGATGGGAGGATTGAGGTGGTCGTAGCATTTAGGGAGCTCGGGCTACTTGAACCACCACCAAACGGTGTGAATGTAGAGTTTGTGGATCCCTAATTGTACCAAAAACCCAAACACATCTTCAGTTTCCATAAAGACAAAGTAACTATTCCACACATTGCTCTTTCATGTTTCTACCACTCTGTTTAGACCATAATAGCTTCAACGAACATGAATAAGCATATGACGTTTATAGACTACGGTACTTGTTATACCTTGGGACTCAGATCTGCTGATGTGACCTTAAACCGTCCCTTGTGCTCCACATGTGGGGCCTCTGACGTCTCGTCCACTGCATAAATTGTATTCGAATTGAAGACTCTACAAGAATTACATGTACACTAATGAGCGGATGGGAGGTTAATTACCAGTATCTCTCTTGCTGCGATACAATGATCCGCTGTAGCTCCGCTCTGTCTGATATCTACGCTGTTGAAACTCCCTGCAGAAGTAAATCAAGTGGCCTTTAAAATTAACTCATCATTCAATAATAAGAGCTTCAAAGTCAATGAAGCATGGCAAGATAGGTTTAAACACTAAAAATAAGTTTTGAGAATGCTAACCTGTCAGCATCGGATGAGATTCTTTTTGGAGAGAAGGTACTCTCTGGTATAATTGAACCGCTGGAATATTTTTTTTGTTCAGAAATGACATGACGTGGTAAAGAAGTGTTCTGTGCTGCAGTGTCCTCTTCTTTCGTCGTGTGGGCTAGAGATCCAATAGAAGCATTTGTTAAAAGTTGTTGTCCAGAACTCATTAGGTTTGCATCTTTCCAATCAGGAGTAGTTGCATTATCCTCGTCCTCGCCGATATCAAAGCAGCCTCTGCATCATACCCCAGGTAGGATAAAGTTCAATCATTTGTTCAAAATTCAGAAACGTTGTAGCTCTGCAATACTAAACAGATAGGAAACTTATGGAGCACGTTGATCAAACTGCTATACTACTCGATGGAAACATCATGTGTGGCAGTGCCTCTAGAGTTCGATTGGATAAAATCCAGATCTATACGAGCTAGATTATATAAATCTAGAGAATAAGATGTACTTGAGTGCTTCAAGAGGTTTGATTGGAAACGAGGCGAACGAACTCTCTAAATCATGAATGTCGTTCAGTTCGTCCTGAAAAGAAGAGGAAGACAAAGAAAGACATGTTGAGTTGACATCGTGCAGAAGAAGATCGAACTTATAAAAAACCTATATTTCGATTCCCAAAATATTACATCCTGACTGGGAGCTGTTGCTGAGCTGCTAGCCCTTTCAGGGGAAAGAGCAGATTCATCCTGTCTTTCACATTGTTTTCTGTTGAAATCAGGCTCTTCAGCATGTGAACTATCATCATCTGAAATCTACAAGGCCAGCAAAATTAGTTCCCTACCTTGTATAATTAATTATACTAGAAAGGTGGTAACTTACAAGGGCAGCCTGATTCTTTAGGTCCTCGAGATTGAAATTCCAAGCGCTTATTCCCCTTATGTATTCTTGCTGCAGAGAAACAAGAGGTTTGAGTATAGATGTAAAAATAATAACACGCAATCAAACTTGACTACCAGAAGATGTTTGCATTTCTCATGCTAAAAATTAGCAGCATAAAGACAATTTGCAGATTATTGTCAAGAGAAGGGTGAAATCTTTGTTTCTTAATCCTTGCCTGTGATAAGTGCGCTTCGTATTCAGATTTGTTTTGCATAAGAAGATCAGCTTCCTTTGACTGAAAGAAAGAATTCACATATTAATCAAGCTTTTCCAGCAATTTCCTTCCCAGCAAGAGGCAGAATAAGTTTAAGGGATGGGCCAGAGACCTTTATCGTTCTATATCGTTCACCTAATGGAGGAAGACCATTTAGAATCGTTCGAACAAGGTAATCAGGTGGACGTGCATGTCTGAAGAAAGGGTGCTTTAAAAGCTTTTCTGAAGTTGGACGCTTCTTTGGGTCCTTAACTAGGCATGTACCCACCATTTCCTTGAAGGCCTGTTAAGGCAAAGCAATCATTAAGGTGAAAAGAAAACACAAGAAGCTAGAATGATGCAAACAAATTGTGCCCACTCACGCACTTTTGAGAATCTTTTGTCTCTCTCGTAGTCAAGTCCGGGAGGTGCATTTTGTAAGGTCATCAGCAAAACCTACCGGTAATGATTACCAGAAAAAAAGAAAATGTACAAACTGAGTACCAGAGAGCAGTGAAGATCAATACATTTAAATAGCATCATCATAACTTTACTTTCATTGGCGGGTACTTGGAAAATGGGGCATGACCATGTGCCAGTTCAAGTGCCGTTATTCCAAATGACCATACATCTGCTCTGTGACAGGAAATGTAGACAATACACCTGAGTAATCTGGTGGGGAAGTAGCACACATGTTTACAGAGTATCAACTTACTTAAAATCATATCCATGTAGTTGCTGCATGACTTCAGGAGCCATCCTGTGCAGAAACAAGCATGAATCAGAAATTCTGTCTAAGATGTATCCACAGAACATGGCATTACTAGAGTTGAAAAAAAAAAGTACCAGCATGGAGTCCCAACAAATGTATTTCTGGAACGTTGTCTATCTCCAGTATCAAACATGCAAGCTGATACTCCAAAGTCTGCTAGCTTAACGGCACCATTGGAGTCCAACAAAATGTTTCCAGCCTGCAAAGGAAGCCATATGTATTGATAAAAACGATAACACATCCTCACCACTCAATAGAGGAGGGCAATAAACCAAAACGACCTTCATTTAGAGATAATTGAGGAAAGTGCTATACTAAAGGGAAATAATGCAACCATATACCTTCACATCCCTATGGATATGTCCATGAGCATGAAGATATACAAGAGCTTTCAGAGTCTCGCGGAGTAAAGTAGCGATAACAGGTTCCTCAAATCCATCTGGATAAGAAGACTTTATTATATGGAGACAGGATCCTCCAGCCATGTAAGGCATCACAACCCATAGCTGGTGCCCAGCGGTAAATGAACAATGAGCTTGTAACACATTTGGATGGTTGATCAGACTCATTGTTTGCACCTCTCTCCGAATCCCATCCTACAAGCAATTCAGTTCCTATTCATTCGGATTAACAGAGACAAGAATTCCATGGTGTTCACAACTGCATGTAATTCTTTACATCTAGCTTAAGCTCGTGACACTTTAACATTAAAAAAAAAATATATATATATATATGTAAAGCCGAAACATGCAACTACAATTTGACAGGTTCATTAGGTGTCTCCACAATCGAAGGCAATTGAACTACAATTGCACTCACAAGCATCAAAGCATGAAACAGGAAAAACAAAGAGAGAAAACTAAAATTTTGTCTTCGATAAGTAAGACCAGAAAAGTAAACTGGCAAAGACAGCTAGAAACTGGGAATAAGCAAGCCGTTTTTTCATATTTTAGAATAAGAATGAATTAGAGTGTGTACCAGATCGTTGTTGCACTTTTCCAGATCAAGGACCTTGATAGCAACTACCTCATTAAGCGGTATGCACAAAGCTCTGTGCACAGTCGCACTGACACCATCTCCAATTTCTTCACATAACTTGTAGTCTTTTGCATTGAGAGGGAATTTTTTCTCCGAACCCGAGTCCATAATTATTTTTTTGTATCTTCTTAAAGCATATGCTATACACCTTTGGCCCCGTAAGTTTCAAAAAAATTTACAAGAGAGGTCGACTGACGAGAGCATCAATCTGTGTGTGGTTTCTTCCAATTCGCCAGCATTTTACATTTCTTCAAGGCAGATCAAATGCGGAGATATCATCAATGCCATATCACCAAAATATATATCTGCGCAAAAGAGCAATTCCAGTCAAAATGAAGAACAGGATTTCATGTCATTCAAATTGATAACAAAGCGAAATCCCAAATTCGAAACCCTATAGCTCAGAAACATCTCTCCTTTTGGGACACAAGCATCAAACTTCACTAAATCCTGTCCAGCAGAATGCTCATCGGCCAAATTCTCATGGTAAGGAAAGGAGAACAATATATAAACACATGACCAAGCAAGAGAGCTGTTTCAAGTTCTAGAATAAAACGATAATGCAATTCGAACGAACAACTCAAAAACCTATGGACATCAACTATACGGTCGTGGTTTCCGCATTCGTTCTCGATGGTAAACAACTTAAGAATTCGATCTGCCCACTCATTTCCAGACATCTACAAATATTGACGCGCATTCAGATTTCCTACCCAAAAGATTTTCTACACCACACAATTCATCATCAGCATATCTCTCAATCAGATTTGAGAAAATGAAAGAAAGAAAAAATAAAACCCCCCGAATCATGAAAAATCAACTACGAAGAAATTAGAAAGAGAGAAGAAATCTGAAAACCTTCCGATAATCCTACCATTACCGAAACGAATTCGAAAAGAAAAAGAAAAAAAAAACAAATCTGGGGGAAGAAACAACGCTGACCTCAAGTCAAATCAAAGGAGGCGTTACTTAAGCTGGCTTCTCCTGCTGCTGGTCCTCCTATCACGCACAAACGAAAGCGACGTAGACACCGCCGTCAATTGCGGCGGAGGCGGCTGCGGAGCTTGATAATTTGCGATCGATCCGCAAAGGAGAAGAAATTATTTGAATTCGAAGCACGAGATAGGTTAGAATCTCGCTTTCTCTTCTTCGTTGTCGAGTTCTCTCCTCTTATTGTGTAGCTTTTCTGTCGTCTGGTTTTCGCTTAGCAGAAAGAATCTCGAGAGGAGCTAAGAGAAACGGTTGAACCGTGTGAATATCGAAAAACCGATTTTACTGGTTAAATTGTGTACCGATTTTGGATCAATTTTATCAAATCACAAAATTAGTTGAATTCGACTAATTTCACATGGGAACCGGGAACTCGATCCACCCGGATACGATTTTGTGTATGATATAATTTATTTTTATTGTGAATTGTTAAATCTAATAATATTTTATAATTTATGAAGATATTCTTAAAACTACAATATCTTTTAGCTAAAATTGATGAAAATTATACATATATTTGGTAACATAAATTTTCTAAATAATAATAATCATATTTTTGAATTTTAAGACAATCATTACAAATATTATGCGGCTAACAATATATGTCATTTCAACCAACAAGGGTTGGTTCAGTGATAATTCTCTAGTAGGAGATTCCGTTCGAAATTTGTTGGCCACCCATGCCGCAATTGCGCGAGATTACCTCCGGATTTTAAAAAAAAAGATATATATCATATCCAGTATGATTTAAAATGTGCGAAAAAAAATTGTACTTTGATCAAAATATTTATATATCATTTTGTTTGTATCCATAAATTATAGTTTTTGGACAAAATATCAGATAAATTTTTTATCAAACCGGGCCATGCGGAATTTGTAATTTAACAGAATCTTTTGGTTTATATTAGTTATAGAAATTGAATTATTGTGAACCTTGGTAAGTTTACCGAGGACTTAACCGAACTTCCGTTTCCGGTTCTGTGTATATCACTTAAATATCGTACCGACATTCTAAATTAAGAGAAAGACTCGATCGAACTTATCGGGCTGGCGAAGAGATGATTGCTGCTGGGGTCAACTCCGCTTCTTGATTGGGTGGAAATTGCTTCCGCAAGAATTATTTCATTTACGTAACGAATGAAAAACATATTTTGGTGAAAAATGAAAAAAAAAAATATATATATATATATATTCGCAAGTGTGCCAATTAGCGGGGAAAAAAATATTTATGCTTATGTCAAATTAATAAATTATATAACTTTATTACAACAAACAGTCACACAGATGATGTTGACAAAATTAAACTTTATTTACAGTTGATTGCAATTTCTTATTGTCTTTCTCCGCATGTGATTGGAAAACTATAACATGGACAACAATATCTGGAATATTGTTCAAATAATTATACTTTTATTTTATACAATACATATAGTTTATTTATTTTAATATGCTTTAGCATCTATAAATGAGATTAGAAATATGGGAATATATCTAATCTAAACAATCAAAGATAAAACTAAGATCTGTTTTTTTTTGGCGTTTTTTTTGTTTTTTTTCGTTAGTTAAATATGATATACTTCTATTGTTAAATCGGACTTTATTAGGAGTTTTTTTTTTTTGTACAGCAGTTACGAGTGTTTAAAACACGTTATGATGATTCATAATTAGAACTCGGGCAATTCTTATATTACCCATTCTATTTCTAAAACACGTTTTTTTCTTCTTATTTCATAAAGATAGATTTTTTAATTTTTTTAGACACTTTTATTGATTAATTAGGATGAATTGTAAACTTAAAAAAATAAGAATTAAAAATAACCGAACTTATTGAATTACTATTGGTTTATAGTTATGAAAAATTGTTTAGTAACAAAAAACAATACATTTATAAACAAATTTAATATTTTTTTCTTAATATGTGTAAAAACTCTAAAAAAACTCTATTAATTAAAAACAGAGAAATTAGTTTTTTATTGTCTTACATTACCTTTTAAAAATAACATATTTAACTAACGAAAATTTAAAGCAAAACATATAATATAGTAATTTGTATTAGTGTCAGCACCGGAGTTCGAATCAACACAGTGCACATATTGTTGCGAAAGTTGCATTGTCCATGACAAATAAATGCACAACAATACTCCATTCATTTTATTATAAGTATTGGTTTATAACTTTTTTACACGTATTAAAAACTAATAGAAAATTATATTATACTCTGTTTCATAAATAGTGTCATTTTAACACATTTCACACATATTAAGAAAACTATTAAAAGTTCAATATTCTCCTTTATTAATACACTAAACAATTTGTTTTCTCTAATTAATACACTAAAACAATAAGGGTAAAATTGGATTTTTGTTCAAAATTATGCATTGAAAACATAAAACGGCACTCTTTGTGAAACAAAAATAAAACCTTAAAATGACACTTTTTATGAAACAGAGGGAATACTCTTTATTAATTGTATGTCTTTAATTAATAAACTTGAGTAATATCATAATATGGAATTATGGATACAATTAAAATTGTCTAAAACATTGCATTCTTAGTTAAGTCATAAAGCAATGTTTTAAAGCAGTTTTTTTTTTGTTCTAGCAAAAGATCTCAATAAATGAATAAAAAGATATGTGTGTTTGAGAACATGCCAATATAATGTTCAATAGTGATGTTGTTTGGAGAGATGAATATTAACAAGTGGACTAATAAATGCTTGTGTTTTTATGCCCAAGGTCAACACAAGAATGCATAACATAACAGATAATAGTGTGGGGGGTCCATGAAAAAATTATACAATTTGGTATATTTGCATAGTAGTTGTGATTTGGAATACGTTCAACGGAACAAAAAATGATAAAACTAGTGTATCTTATTCGAAATCATATGTTTGGATTCAAGCATCGTTATAAAAAACGTAACACCAGCACAGTTTGAGGTCTCAATCTTAAAATGTTTAGTATCCGAATGACCAAACAAATTTTAAAATTTTAATCTTTCCAAAGTTTGAAAATATGTAGCAATAACAAAACAAAAAAAAAAAATTAAGTTTTTAATCATAAAATGTTTAGTTGACAAACAAAAAACCATAAATATTTAGCATCTTAATGGTCAAACAAATTTAAAAGTTCAGTCCATATAAATTTTGACAAAACTAATAAAAGTCCCAAACGGATCGGTCTCTCACTTTTTTTCCAACCGCAACTTTTCTAACATCTATACAAAATTTATGGGTTTGCATGGTAATAGTAAAACATGCATAACAGGCAGATTGGACAAAACAATATGGCTACTTTTTTTAGTTTTGCTCAACAAATATGGCTACTTAACTAATACGGAACACCAACTTCACTCTTCATAATTGGATTCGTGACATCAAATTTTGGAAGGATAAATTCACTAACGCAGATGTGATATGAACGGCAAGGAATAATAATCAAGCTGCTGATAGATTAGCTAAATCGATAGTGCCAAATCAGACCTTGGTACGCTATAATTATGTTCCAGCATCTATTGTATCGGATTACTTAGTTTCAAGCTAATGAAAATTGGTTGATGTTAAAAAAAAAAAAACTAATACGGAACAGGCAGACAGGGAGAAACAAGCAGTAGGAAACAAATAAACAACCGCAACGCATTTTCTCTCTGGTAAACAATAATTCAATTCAGATGTTTTCCTTTTGTTAAAAAAAAAACTCTTTTTTTTCCTTAAGTCGTCAGCCTTGACGCAACAACTCGATGCTTATATTTTATAAAACGATAAATTATCCTTAAACAAAGACAAAGAAATAGATCACGTTTCCTTGTCAAAGCCGCCTCCTCTTGATGCTCAAGTTATAACCAATACATTCACATGCATCTATACGCACACACATACGCAGGCACATTCAGATACATGTGTATATATATACACACACACAGAGCAAGTCCAAGTGTATGAACAGAGTCAAGAAGACAGAATTTATTACAAGATTACAATGCAGGATTTTTCTTCTACGGTGTCGTTTAGCCCCAGCTTCAGCTTCTACGCCTCCGGTGACGTTGACATCGTCGAAGCCGCCGTAAGAGTTGTCCGTGATTCCCAGAGTTATTATTCCGTTAAAGCTGACGGGGACGACGACGCTGAATTCGAGTTCAAAACATCTCCGTTACGTGAAGAGAGCTTCTTCCATTTCCCAACGACGACGAAAACTTTCAAGCGCTCACCCGAGGAGGAAGAAGACGATGACGTGGCAGCCGATCGAGTCACCTCGAAGAATCTGTTCTACGGTGGTGGATGGAATATTGACCCATCTCTATCTTCGCCGTCTCAATCGCATTCATCTTCGGAGTCTGGCGATTCGGAAAACCTTTCCCCGAGCAGGTACCACTGTTTTTGGAGCCCGATAAGATCTCCGGCGAGAGGCGATAGCTCGAAGAGTAAATCATCCAGCGCACCGAGACGGTGTCGTTTCAAAGATCTTCTGAGGAGGAGCCACAGCGATGGAGCCGTTACGACCTCGAGCGAATCGAAACGGTGCCGTTTCAAAGATCTTCTTAGAAGAAGCCACAGCAACGGGTCTTCGATTTCGTCAAGCGGTAACGGATCACTGGCAGTAAAAGGAAAAAATAAAACGGCGTCGTATAATAAGCCTACGAACATCGGGGAAGTGGATAAGAGAAGAAAGACTTATTTACCTTACAGGCAAAATTTGATCGGCGTTTTCGCCGGAATAAGCAGATTCCGTCAGAAATGAAGTTTGTCGTTTGAACTATTAAATTTACAAATAGTTCCTTGTTTCATTGATTTTTTTCGTTTTTGGCAATGTAAAACTCTTTGGTGCTATACACCCCTTTTTTTTAGTAAAATGTTATGCCACGTGTAAGAATTTCGAGGAAATAGAGGTTACATATACGGCCACGAGAAAGCGGGACCCACGGAAAGCCACGTCGACAGCTTTTTTTTTTGTTCGAAGCGCGAAACAGATCCCGCCTCCGGAGGCGGTTTATGGGTGATGAAACGTGTGAAATCTAGTTTTAAACAAATTGACACTGAGTGATGAAAACTAGTTTTAAACGTGTGAAAACTGGGTGATGAAGTTCTTTTTAATGTTTGTGATAATTAAAAAGTGCATCTTAATTGACTTCAGATTAACGTCAGCTCATTGACTTCAGATTGTTTGATTTCCAATTCTTATGGAATTCTTCTTATTCTTGGATGAACTTTATTCGTAGATTGGTTTTAAAATGGACAAATCTTGGATAACTAAACATAGTTTATCTCAAGACTACATAAATGGTGGAGTTAAAAGATTAGTGAGACAATTAGAAGATCTTGAAAATTCTCAGATTTCATGTGATCTATATGATAATATGGAGGTATTTATTTTGCAGATATTTTTTGAGGATTATGATTCTTAAATTTTTCTTAACAATTTTTTTGCTATCTTTATAGGTGTAGAAATGTCTCGAGCTGAAGTTCCACACAGTGAAGATCTCTTAGCTCCACCTCCTCTTGGACCAGAATTAGCTAGTGGAAAATGGAGAGTTCGTGTCATAGGTGACATTTTTATATAACCGTGTTGTCTCGAGCTGAAGTTCCACATACCCGTGTTGTCTTCTTTTATAACTGTGTTGTCTTTTTCTTCTTCTATGGACATTTTTTTTGTTTTAGATGGTGATGCAAATATTACAGAGGAAATGATTTCGGGAAAACAAGTGTGGAGCATGCTAAATCGACGGGTTATGGTTGATTTCAATACAAGAGGGCAGCCTATCAAGGATTCTGGAGGTTTATTTGGTTCGTGGTTAGGCTCACTAAGTAATGATTTTAATATACTACCTATAAATTACACCGATTGGAGGAAAGTTCCCAACTATAGGAAAGAGATGGCTTGGAAAGTGATTCAGGTATTTTTCCTTGTTTCACGTATATTGATTTTTGATCAAAAATAATGTCCAGACCTGAGAGATCAAAAATACTTCTTGGTGTTAACTGTTTTCATCTTTTGTGTTCACTTTTATATAAACACAGAAAAAATTCTGGCTTGATGACCCAAGAAGGAGGAAGAAATATGCTTTATCTACTTTAGGAAGTAGATGTAAAGACTTGAAGCAACGTCTTTGTAAGGCGCATAGACGAAATACTTTAGAAGAAGCATTTGAAGCGCGACCGGGACTAATTCCAGAAGATCAATGGAAAGAGTTTGTGGAAATGCAGTTCACTGATAAGGCTAAGGTAAAACTTAAAACTTTACCTATGTTTGTACTACTATATATATATATATATATATATATATAATTAACTATTTACTGTTATGTATAATATTGTAACCATAGAAAATGAGAGAACGTAATACTGAAAGTCGAAGCAAGCTTAAGATACCACATGCACTTGGGAAAAAGAGTTTAGCGAGAAAGTCTAATGAGATGGTAAGTTTAGTTATAACTTACAAATTTATATTAGATTTATGGTTCACACTGTACTTATGGTTTTGTTTATCATGTTGAATTCGTTGCAACCATTCATTTCTTAGGAAGAGGAGACAGGCGTAGAACCAAATCGAGGTGAACTTTTTATTGCATCACGTACAAGATCATATGGAAGTTTTGTTTGCAACGAAGCAAGAATCTCTGTAGTAAGTTTTCTGTCTTTTTTTTTAAATGTGATTTTTGAGGCGTAAATTGTTTAAAATCTTTCTGATGTTTCTGATGTTTGAGATCCGTTAAGAGCTTATGTTTGGTAAATTTGTTTGTAGGATCAGCAGAAACAAGTAATGACTCAGAATATTCAAAGTGAAACACTAAGTAATGAGTCTAGACCAACTGATGCATTTGAACAAGTATTTGGTACTGAGCATCCAGGACGATCGAGTTCGATGTGTAGGACATGGCCCGACACCATCCAAGTATTTTTCGAATTTGGAATCCACGCCATCTAATGCTAAGATTGTAGATATAAAGGCCCGCATGAAAGGACTTGAAGACAAACTAGATATCGTGACTGATGCTCTTTGTGCTCTTGTTGGATCAAGAAATAATTTTCAAGTAATATACAATTTCTTTGTGATCAAGAAGTTATCATTTCATGTAGGTAACACAAAGTGTAATTTTTTTCAGGTGAGTGCAATGGGTGGGAACTCAAAGATTAAAACCAATCTTCATCAAGCATCTAGTATCAACAGTGACCAGGTAACAATTTTATATGTATCTTCTGCATAATACTTCAACTTTGTAATTTATCTACAATTTCAGGAAAGTAGCATTTCAAAGACTGGACTTTGAGCTTAACCATAAACTAATTTGATTCGGATTTCACTTGAAACTGGTATGTTAATCATCCATAGCTTCTAGTTCCTTCTTGCAAGTTTGTTTGTTTCATTGACTCTAAATGCCTCAGGTAGGATTTGAATCTGTTTTGTGCACTAGTTAGATTTGTTCCTTCTTACAAGTTTGTTTGTTTCATTGACGATGTGAGGAGATTGTCTCTAAATGCCTCAGTTAGGATTTGAATCTGTTTTCTTTCCCGATGATGTCTTCAAAATGTTGTTTTTGTTGTCTTTTCAAATATTGTCGCAGTCTATTTGGTGATATAATATAATTGTTGCTTTATCTAATTTCAGGCAATTAAAATCAACATTTTGAGATTTTGGAAAAGAAGTGTATAAAGAAAAATCCATGAAGACGGTACATATAGGTACACAATATGATAAAATTGTATCTTTCATACTATAGTTTCAATGACATTTGTATTTGGATTTCATTTATATTCTATGTAAAAACAGTTTCGTTTGATTATTTGGAATTTTTATTTGAGTTATCATTTGAAAATTTTGTTAATTGGAGTGTATATATTATATAATATATATATATATAATAATTAGCATAAAATAGTTAAAAATAATAAATGAAGCATACATCGGTTGTATAACTGACTCATAACCGACGTAAAAAATGTGATTTGAATTTTGAGTCACATAAAAACCGTCGGTATACTCTATTAAACCGACCCAAATATTCAGACGTTAAAGTAAGCGTCATTTTTCAAAGCGAAGTTAAAATACTTAACGTCGCCCCTTATTAAGACGGTTCTAAAACTGACGTGAAATTATTTAAATCGGTTTATTAATGACGTGAAATTCAATAATAACCGACGTTACGTCCCCGTGTTTTTTGTAGTGTCCATAGCTTTCACATTTTCTAAATCTCACTCTCTCTAGTAGCAAGTTGTTGGGATTTTGTGATTTTTCTTTAAAACTTTTCTCTTTTATTAATTTCTCTCTTTCTCTTTGATTTTTGTGTGATCTTATTTTGTGATACATTAAATCTTAAGCTTAGAACTCTATCTATAGAGTTGTGATTCTAAACAAGAGTAGTAAATTGCTATTTTTTCATGATTTTCTTTTTGCCAAATTTTCTTTTTCCTTTTGTCTCTTCTTCATGATTTCTTTTTTGCCAAATTTCCTTTGTTGCTTGATTTCCTTTTGGTTTGTTTTTCCCTTTTTCTTTTTTTCCTCTTTCTTGATTTTCCTTTTTACTTGGTACAAACGAATCTATTCCACTCGCTCTAGATTTGTTTGTTGTAGTTTCCATTTGCTCCATTTTGCTTGAACTTTCTTCCCTCATCATCGTTTGTTGCTTCTTCATCTTTTATCTCTATTGCTTTGTAGCAATTTTCTTTGATTGGAAATTTTGTGGTTAACGTTGATTATGCATCTTTAATATTTTATGGTTGTGTCTTCTGTTCTTTTGTCTCTCTTGCTTTTTCTTTAAGTATCTCCCATCTGATAATGAACTTTTGATTATCTCTTGAACCTCTATTAGCTTCTTCCAAGCTTTATCCATGATTGTACATGTCTTCTCATCAAATAGAACTTTATGACCTTTAGCCAATAATTGTGGCACACTCAGCAAATTTCTGCCAAGCCCTGTAATTAGTAGAACATCCTTGATTGTAACTTTTCCTTGAGTTGTCTCCATGCTAATATCTCCTTTTCCTGCACTTGTAAGATTTACTCCACCTCCAAATTTGATCTGAACTTTGTATGTTCTGTCTAATCTTGTGAAGAACGTCTCATCCATGATCATGTGACATGTTGCTCCACTATCAATTAGCCATGCTCCTTCTTCATAAATTTGACTTGCATCATAAGCTGTTGGAGTGAAAGACAATTCGCCAAATCTTTTCTCTGTTTCTTGATTTTGACATGAGTGAGCTTCTGCCTTAAACCTGTTTTTGCAGGCATAATGCCCAGACTTCCCACACACAAAGCATTCTCCTTGAACTTGTTTGCTTTCATATGGCTTTTCTTCTTTGTTCCTGAAATAACAAACATCTTCATTGTGATTATTCTTCTTGCAGATACCACACCATGGTGAATTTCCTTTTTTGAAGTAACAATCTTCTTCATTGTGATTTTTTTTTTTGCATGTACTGCACCACTTGTTCGTTCTTTGATGTTGATCTGATCTTTGACCAAACTTTTTCCCTGTGAATCTTGCATACAGTGCTCTTTCGATTGGTTCCTCATCTGGTAAATATTTTGCCTCATGTGAGATTAGTGATCCAACAAGATTTGTCACAGTAATCTTCCTTAAGTCTTTCGTTTCTTGCATTAAAGCTGCTAGCCCGGCATAACTCTTTGGCATTGAATTTAATATCTTCCTGATAACTTGATGATTTGTCTTCTGTTCTCCTAGTAAACTCATCTGGTTCACGATCTCTTGTATACTCTTGAATCTTTTCTCCATGTTTCATCTTCAGATCTTCAAACTCTTTGTTCAAAGAATCTAGTCTCACAAGTTTTGTTTGATCATTGCCTGGTAGCCTTTCCCAGATTTCTTTGGAAGTGGTAGCAGAAACTACCTTCTTGAGAACTAGATATGTCACAGCCATCAGTATCAGTTGTAGAGTTTTCATATCTTGCATCTCCTTGTTTTTCCATTCTTCTACTAACTCTGATTTTGGTTTTGGCTCCGGTGGAAGTCCTTTCTCCACAACTTCCCAAAGCTCTTGAATCTTCAAAGTAGTTTTTATTCTTGCAGCCCAAAGCTCATAATTTTGCCCATCAAATACTGGAATATTTAATGTTTGCATGATTTTGGTTATGATCACGCTTCTCTTGCTTCTGCACGGATTTTGCACGAACTCGGATTTTGCACGAATTGGATTTTCTCCCGAACTGGATTCTTTTCACGAACCCGGATTCTGCACGGACCTGATTTCTTACGAACACGGATTTTGCACGAACGATTCTACAGCGAAATTAGTTCGAACCGAATTTTGCACGGAACAATTTTTACTGCACTCAGAACCTTGGCTCTGATACCATGTTGAGTTTTGTGATTTCTCTTAAAAACTTTTATCTTTTATTAATTTCTCTTTTATTAAAAACCCGGATTCTGCACGGGACTGAATCTTCCAGGGGGAATTTTTGAAGAAATACAAAGATTTCAGTGAGACCGAGTTATAAGAATATTCATTGTCACAAGCTATTCAGTTCTTGGTCTAGGTCATTTTTGCTTAGGGATGGAATGTGGTGATTGGGTCTTTGGTTAGGATTTTAGTATATATTAGACAGGAAATTCTGACATAGGCTATAGTTGTGATGCCTGTTTCTCTTGTTAGTTAAGCATATGGTTGTGGCTACTTAACAGGGAAAGATTCAATGTAGATTGCGCTTGCCTATATACATCCTGATTCATAACCACTGCATGGGGGGATGCATGGTACTCTGATACATGGCTAGATACATCTTTTAGCATGCTTTGCTAGTGATTTTTTGTTAACCAAGATACACAGATGCACTTTTGGACATTTTAATGTGGAAAACTCTTTCTGTACTCAAATGTTTTAATAAGGGTTTAATGTCCCAACTTAGACATACCCTGCATATTGGTTTTTTTTTTTAACGTTTATCTTTTTTTGCTGTGTTGTAAAGTTGAATGCTGATACCTGTGTTATATGCTCATGAATTTTTCTTATTGTTTTTTTGTTTCTTGCAGTTTTTGGTTTGTTCAGGAAGATGCTAGTGCTGAGAGTAACTTGTGACTTATCTGCATATTTTCTGCGGAGGTGTCTGGAAACAAGGAATGTGGTTATGGAAATATTTCCCTTTAGATGAATATATCAATGAGTTCAGAAGAGATCTGTGCTATAGAATGTGCTATTATAAGCTATAGTTAGATGCTTTTATCCTTAGTAGGTGATTTATATGGCCTATAAGTTATGTTATATCATCTGCTCTTTCCATTCCCAAAGGTAAAAACTCCCTTCTCCTAATTAACGTCTTATGAAATTCATTCTTTATGTTCGTTTTCCCTGCAAAGAAGCAAGTAAAATATAGACAAGACTTTGCGCCTGCGTTTCTTTTTCAAGTAAATGATGTTGACATGTTGCATGAAAATGTCGACATAGTTTCCTCATATCCCACACAATATATACAAGTAGCAAAACAAAACCCTTTGCACATTCTCCATCTCTCCTCTCTCCCATCCCTAGAGGACGTAGAAGCTTGTCAAGCATCCGATCGATTTATCACCAAGACAAAAAATACGGGAAAAATCGCATGGATGATAATAAGTAGTAGAGAGAGAAAAAAAAAAGTAGTAGAGAGATTAGTCTTTTTTTTTTCCTTATCTGGCTTTAGTTTATTAATCTTCTTTTAATTCATCTTTCAATATTACAATCTCCTCCTTTACTTATGCCTGATAACATAAGTTCATGTTTGTAAACAATCTGTACAAAGATGTTCTGTTCTCATATCTAGTTCGGTTTTTGTAAACAAGCTCTACATGTTCCGATCCATACTGTAAACTTGATCCCTTTTTAGGTTTCAGTTTCTCTAAATGGCTCATCAGACTCAGAGACGTTTCTCTCATCTGCTTCAAAAGCCACAAACAGGTAAAATACTTATAAACACAAAGTGATGGTGCTTATATTTGGATAAGCTTAGCAAGAAAATGAAATATATAAGTGGAGCCTCTTGTTTTGGTGATATGATCTTATCTTCTATATATCCCACACCCCTTCAATCCCTTCTTCATCTCCACCACTTGTTTTTTTTTTTGGTTTATCTTTTTTTTTTTTTTTCTCTTTTCTCTATCCGAGAAAAAATCAACTTTCGATCAATTATTTCCCTAGGTTTTTGGAACCATTAATTTTTTGATAATAGCTTGAGTGGCTATATAAAACATTAATGCGGTAACTCAGACTCAGATATGGTAATATATCAAAATAGTTTCCGTTTAACTAGCTGAAGTAACAAAATTTGAGTCATGTATTGTGGAATATTATGGTTAACAAGATTGAAGGGGGCATAACAATCTAGAGGTCGTACTCTTTTGTACCAATAGTGAAATGGTTTGTATATAACATTAGGCTTACTATAACTGAATAATAATTCTGTTATTTTTCAAACCCTTTTGCTACTTTCAAAAGTTAGTATGAGAAATAATTGGATGTAACTAAGCAAATCCCACAATTTTAATTCACTGTCAAAAACCTTATACATACCTTTGACATTTTACCATTATCGCCATAACATCAAAATTGGACAATTACCTGATTGTATTGTATTGTATTATAAAAAAAAAAATTCACAAAGAGTAATGACTCATCCACCGCCAGAAATGAAGAAAAGAAAGACACTTTTCTATTCACCTCACCTTTCGCTTTCCTTATCCATGAGACCCCGAAAAGCCCATCTCCCCTTCTACCAATCTCCCAATTGTCAAATAAATCCACAAATTATTTAACTAATTTACTCTTATTTACACTATTACTATTTTCACTCTTCTTAATATTTTGTATTATAAATACCCATTCTCTTCGTCCCTTCGTCATCGCCTGTCTCTCCTCTTCGTCTTCCCGATCCGTTTGTCCGCAACGGAGCCTGTTTTTGCACCTGCATCACCACCAATTGGGTATAGTATATATAATACATTCATCTCTCTCTCTCTCATATGCATCGCATATGTGTTGACTGTTGAGTATATGTTTTTTGTACTATATGAATAAAGGTAACTTGTGTAGGTACATATAGTAACTTGTGTAGGTACATATGAATAAAGGTAACTTGTGTAGGTACATATAGTAGTTAAAGATATATTTTCATGGTGCTTTGAGCAATTGAGCTTATGATTTGGATTCGAATTTGATCTCTACTATATATTAATTACGCTTTAAACTGATCACAAGAAAACTAAAGGATCCTTCTTGTTAATGTTTATAACTTTATACACATGCTTGTTAATTTGTTGGTCAATCATGTAAGAGAGAGGTTAGTGTGAATGTACGTGTAAAGTAATTTCGCCAAACTTCCAAAATTGTTGGAACACACTCGTGTTTCCATGTCTTTCCCTTTTTTCTTGATAAATTAAACAATCCGTGCTTTGTTTTATCTTTAACGTGATGTGACGAGATTATTAGATTTAAAAAAAAAAAAAACAGACTCATAATCTTTTTTTACTTGTCAAAAACAAAAACTCATAATCTTGATAGCGAACCACAATGGAAAAGAGCTAAAGCAAACCTATTCATTACTATGGAAAAGCCACATTCCTACTCTGTCCATCACATCTCAACCTCTCAAGCTCTTAACCATTCAATTTTGAACACGTGTTATTATTGTCATCTGCTAATTATGTAATGGATAATGTCTGTATAACTATCCTATTCTACTTAATTTGTAATGGCGTTACTAGTATTCACTTTTCACCAATCTAATACCAATTTAGCTCTTAATCATATTTCCGACTCTTGCCCCAAAAATATTCTTAGATTTATATTAAAATATACTATATCTATGTTTAAATATGAACTGTTGTGTATTGTGCTGTAGCGCATATTTAAATATTTGATAGTTTATAAATTATGCTTAATACGAGATCCCGTTTGTACTATTTCCGATTTAGTTATGGGTTAGTTATTTACCAGGTAATGCCACAATTGTGTGTGAGCAATCTTTACTTTTTACAATTTATAGTTGAGATTTTAAATCTAATGACTTCGAAACTGTAGAAATTGAGCTAAATCCAAAGTTTAAAGAATATAATCTACAAATATATATATATATATATATATATATTGAAAGTGAATCTCAAATGATATAATTTATTAGTTATAGAATTTGACTACAAATAGTAAATTTTAATATATTTCTAAATTTGAATATACACGTTTTATTTATTTATTTATGGAATAATATCTTTATATATTAATTTAAAATAGATGAACTTTGTTGTTGTCGTCAAGAAATAATGTTTGTAGTAATAAGATAAAATTAAAATTTTAGTTGTAGTTTCATCTCACAATTTAATTTTAAATGTGGTCTTTTGAATCATCACCCAATAGAAAACGTTTCTTTCCTTTATTTATATATATAAAAGAGATACAAATCCTATCTTAAGCATGCATCTAAATTAATTATATTATTTTCTCTCTGGTTAATTATTTTTTAGGTAAAAGAAAATTACTTTTTGTTTCTGGTAACAGAATTTTCTTATATATATTTAATTTGTTTGGGTCAATGACTAGCAGGGAGAACCGAGAAGACATGGGAAACGAATCATATGAAGACGCCATCGAAGCTCTCAAGAAGCTTATCATGTAAGTAAATATCAAGGATACTGAAAACCTATAGAACTTAGAAGCGTTTGTAAAATGGGAGGCTTATAATTAATACTAATTTAAAAGTAATGGTTTATTTTTATTTTTTAAAGTGTGTTTTAATCAATAGGAAGATCGGGAAAAGAAAAGAACTATTGTATATTAGGTTTTTTTTTTATTTTTTATAAAGAATTGTATATTATGTATGTTAAAAAAATAATTGTATATTATGTATAGTTTCATAATATTATTCTGCGTAATAATGTACGGGCAGTGAGAAAGATGAGCTGAAGACGGTGGCTGCGGCCAAGGTGGAGCAGCTCACGGCGGAGCTTCAGACAGGCTCGTCGTCGGACAGCAAATCTTTCGATCCCGTCGAACGAATTAAGCAAGGCTTCATCACCTTCAAGAAGGAGAAATATGAGTAATTAACAAATCAATCTATTTTCCTCTTATCAATATTTTCGTTTTAGTAACACATATGACATATTACCAAGTCATAATTTAAAACTTAAATAGTATTGTATCTTAATTCTTTGCAGTACGAATCCTGATTTGTACGGTGAGCTCGCCAAAGGTCAAAGCCCAAAGGTAAATAAAAAGAAGAAGAAGAAAAAATATAATATAGTATATATGTTAGATTATATTATAGGTATATTATATGCATGGCCATTCACTCGTAATTTATTATTATGAATGGTGCAGTACATGGTGTTTGCTTGTTCGGACTCACGTGTGTGCCCATCACACGTGCTAAACTTCCATCCTGGAGATGCCTTCGTGGTTCGTAACATCGCTAATATGGTTCCTCCTTTTGACAAGGTAATTAACACTTTATTTATACAATACATTTCTAGTTATTCTAGAACCTTCTACTCAGAACGGATTGTTTGACTTTGACTTATGAAGGCGTGACATGGCTTTTATTCTTTTTAAATAATTGCAGGTCAAATATGCAGGTGTTGGAGCCGCCATTGAATACGCTGTCTTGCACCTTAAGGTTTCTCTCTCTCTCTCTCTCTCTCTAGATTGTTTTGTGATTTTCTGAAAATTGCTTGGTTCGTATGATGTATGTTCTTTTAGAAAATTATAAGTACTTGGTATTATGAGAAAGAAAAAAAAATGTAAAATGCGTAGACGCTCGTGGGGACTAGGAGGGAATGTAAAAGGGCCAGCTATGGCGATACGTAATGGGCCCGGCCGAAGACGAGGGTTAAGTATATGGGCCTTATTGGGCCGATCTGTTTCAATGAATATGATGTGCGCGTATATATACTGATATAACATCAATACATGTGTATACCCTATAAATATAGATTGATGATTATTGGAAGTAATGAATAATGTAGGTGGAGAACATTGTGGTGATAGGTCACAGTGCATGTGGTGGCATCAAGGGGCTTATGTCATTTCCTCTTGACGGAAACAACTCCACGTAATACATGTTTCCTTTTTAATTTCATAATGATATCATATGAATTTTTTGTTGTTGTTGATCATGATGATATGTTTACTTAAATTGCAGTGATTTTATAGAAGACTGGGTAAAAATCTGCTTGCCAGCAAAGTCAAAGGTTTTGGCAGAAAATGGAAGTTCAGCATTTGAAGACCAATGTGGGCAATGTGAAAGGGTATATATGTCTATTTCCTTTATAATTAGTTTAGTATTCAAAATAATATGAAAACCTTAGAATACTAGATAATATCTATCTATTTAAAAATTTAAAGATTTAAAAATTTAAAGATTTAAAAATTTAAAACTAAATAAATACAATTTTTAAGCCGTAATCGTATTTTTAACATGTGCAGCTGAAACATTCGAACATGATGTTGATCCAAAACAAAATTATTTAGTTTTTTTCCTTTTTTTTGTTGAAGATGTATATAAATTGGAACCTCTTTGTTTTTATTTTTTCAACATATCAAATATGCGTTAATGAAAATTTTGCACCATTTTTTTCAGATATTTTGAAATGCGATACGCTAAACCACCATAGATCCATACACAAAATCTTAGTGAATTCGCTTATTTTATAAAATGTGTGCATGTTTTATATTTAAAACAAAATAAGTAACTATTACCGAAAAATTCCTGTCTAATATCATCATTTTTATCGCAATGTTTTCTGATAAAAATATGTATGAATATTATTGCAGGAGGCAGTGAATGTGTCACTAGCAAACCTATTGACATATCCATTTGTGAGAGAAGGGGTCGTGAAAGGAACGCTTGCTTTGAAAGGAGGCTACTATGACTTTGTTAAGGGAGCTTTTGAGCTTTGGGGACTCCACTTTGGCCTCTCTCCTGTTCATCCTATTTAAACCAATCTATCATTATCATTATCATCATCATCATCATCATCATCATCATCATCATCATCATCATCATCATCATCATCATCATCATCATCATCGTCATCATCATCATACTCTTGATCTCCCTTCTTAATTAATTGCTACTTGCAATTGTAATGCACATTTATTTTTCTTCGTTATGTATCCGACTTATCTTAAATTTCTCATCGTGTCCGTGACACGTATGATAATTTTCACTTACGAGATTGTGACATGTGTCATTGATAACTAAGATCGCGACATGTGTCAAAGTAATAATATGAATAAAAGGAAAAAATAAAAAATGATAGTGACATGTGTAAGAAAACAAAAAATACAATGCAATGATATAAACTTTCATATAAGACAAAATAACAAAAAATGAAAAATAAATTGTGTTTTATTTAGATAGAAACTAATAAAATAAAATAAATAAAAAGTAAGAAAAAAAATAGAAACTACAAAAAAAAAGTAAACTATAAAATTTATTTAAGATTCACAATATATAAAATTAGATTAATAACAGTTTGTTAAGATCGTGACATGTGTAAAAAACAGAAAATAACAATGTAATAATATAAACTTTTCTATAAGGCAAAATAACAAAAAAAGAAAAATAAAATGTATTTTATTTAAATAGTAACTAATAAAATAAATAAAAATAAAGTAAGAGAAAAAATAGCGTAATACGTAGGATAATTCTTACTCACGACATGTGTCAAAATAATAATCTGAATAAAATGAAAAAATAAAAACGGAAATTAAGATTCTAATTCACGAGATCGTGACATGTGTAAAAACGGAAAATAACAATGTCATAATATAAACTTTCCTATAATACAAAATAACAAAACAGAATTTAAGATTTGAAATTTATTTTTGGAACCTTCTCATTCGTATAGAAGGAATGTTTACCATGTTTATGGGTAATATGAATCAATTTCGAATTTTCTTAATTGTGAATAACAAAACATAATTTCTAGATAACTATTAAACATGAGTCTTAATTTAAAATCTAATTATACGGGTTATATTTACGTAATATAATTTATATTTTATCCGCGTATCACGCGTGACCTAGTTTAGTAAAAAATATATAAAAAGAAATATCATTAAGGATATATAAAAAAGTTTATGTTTATTTTTGTGGTTTATCCGTTTTGGTTTTGTTTTTTATAACACGGTGGAATAACAAAATCGTAGAATACTTAAAAATAAGCAGAATAAGATGTTCACTAGACGAAAAAAGAAGAAGATTAAATTACAAAATTTTGAAATGATAAATAATATTTACTTTTTATTGAATTTACGTAACAAATTTACAAAATCGCGAATTAAAAATGTTAAAACCGTTGTCTAATAGATGAAGATATTAATTACATTTAAATCGATCTGGAAAATTTGGGAACCTTCATGGCTTCACCTTTTCATTTCCATTATACATGACCGACGTGTCCACTTGTACATCATCAGAAACGCTCGACTTAGATTATATATTTCATATGTAATAGTATCATGCATTGTCATTTAAATGACTGTATAATCAAAATCAAGGAAGGGTAGGGGACAAGCTTTCAAAGAACATATTAAAAACCAAAGACAAATAACATAAATTAAACTATTAAGAAGGGGGACAGCTTTGTCATAAGAATTTATAGAATTTTTTAGGGAAGTGTGGATGTAAATTTTGACCCATTATATTTTCTGACTACTATTTAATTTTCTTCAGTTTAAATTAAGGTCGCCAGGGCAATCAAGGTTTGTGTCTGATTTCTCATTTACATAGTACATTAGTATAAATTCAACTAACATCAACATTTTGGGAGACAAAAATAGTATTGTTACATATTTTCTTAAATTAAATTGTTAAATAATTGACAACAAAAGAGTACATTGATTAGTAATCATATGCACTATAGCTAGCTAGTTTCTGTATCCACATATGGTTTTCTTCTTTACATTTTATATATAAATTTATACAACCTCTAACCTGACATTATCATTAGTCTCTTTTAATTTTAGCTTATAAGTTGAACTAAAATCTAACAGGTTTATATGAGCATTAATTTCACACAAGAAAATCCAAATATTTTGCTTAGGAAGAAACAAATATAGCATTTATCGATGCATAAGGTTTTTAAGCATATACATATAACCCAAGAAAGTTCACCTAATTAAAAAAAGACTTAGCCAATCATACACTACCACATCAACAACTTTAGTCTAAGACTGTTGATGTATTAGTGTTTGATCAGCTTTGAAGATAACAAGACAGAAAGAAAAGCAAATCTAAAAGAATAAATAAGAAACATCAAAAACAGTGGCCATCTATAAAATCCATCATGTTGGTGAGTGTACTAAGCTCAAACTCATCTTCATGAACCCAAAGTGAACTCAAATAGTTACTTCCTTGACGATCTTCTTGAATTTCATCTCTGAGAATATTATTGTTATCGTTAATATTCGAGATTTTTGTTTCTTCTGATGTTTCAGTAGGATTTGTGAGATTGATCTGATAAACAATATCACCGTTGCTCGGCTTGGTTATTGGATCTTTGATTCCGAGTTTCTTACTAAGATGCGTGTTCCAATAATTCTTCACTTGATTATCCGTCCGACCCGGTACTCTTTTAGCAATCAAAGACCACCTAATTAAATACGCATATAAACTATATATTAATTTTAATCATATTTCTATTAATGATTTATTTAAATTTAAAGAATAAAAATACCCAGCAAGTTTGAGAAGAAATCACGAATATTTATGATTATTTATAGTGATGAATATTATGGATGGAAACAGTTGTATTTTTCCCCTCGAAATAGCTAGTTTCATTTAGTAAATAAAAATAATCAAATTCAAGTAAATGTAATGGAGCTATACCTATTACCAAGCAACTTGTGGAGCCTAATGATAAGATCTTCTTCTTGTTCGGTGAAATTGCCTCTTTTCACGTTTGGGCTGAGATAATTCATCCACCTCAATCTACAACTCTTTCCACATCTCTTCAAACCTAATTTTTATATACAATTTGTTTATTTATGAGGAACTTAATTCATAAAAAGACAAACAAGCAACCCATGAACCGTAAGTAAGAGATAGGGAGACGATAATATTCCAATTTCAACAACTAATTAACGAGGTAATCAACTGGAGTTGGCTTCTTAATATAATAGTTTAATTTCTACCGAAAACATCCATATTCACACTTAGACTTTTGCGATATACGGTGTAAATGCGCTACAAATATAATCAACTTAATTAAGACTTAAAGGTAACTCTCCAACATCATAAACGAACCCTTAACTTTAAACCTTTCATAAAAAAAACCCATATATAATGCCAGTTTTACCCCGACCTAAGAAACCAAAAAAAAAGTTGAGAGAGAGAGAGAAAGAGACCAGTCTTTTTGGCAATACGATTCCAATGGCCTTTGCCATGAGCTTTGACATAATCCATGAGGATCTTGTCTTCTTCTACTGTCCACAGACCTTTCTTGTACTCATTGTTTAGGTCTTCTCCACTACTACTTACTTTCTTTCTCATTCTTTTCGTTTCTTTTGAAGATAGATGAGAGAGATCGTAGCAAGAGAGAAATAAAGAGATTCTATGAGTAGTTCGTTGATGGAGTTATTAAATAGTACTACAAGTTCAGATGGAATAATTACTTGTAGAGTTTAAAAAGTATAGTTATAAATATATTTATGATTATAGGCTATATTAAATAATGTATTGATTGTGTCTGGCATGTGGTGATAATTATAACTAATAATGGACTTCTGAGATGCAAGCTGGTAATTACTGATACCAATTAGTTTAATGATTTAATCAAGATTTCCCACTAAAGTATGAAAACATGGACCGCCTAAAAAAAAGTATGAAAACATGGACCGCCTAAGATGGTCTTGGGGGACGCAAAAATCACGTGTATGTTTAAAAAGATTCGTCTTTGATCTTATAGCTCTTTCGGCATCGAAGTTTCATGTGTCAGACTAGTGTTTAAATATATTCTTGGACCTTGGTTAACTGAAAGATTTTTTTTTTGTTTGGTTAGTGTTGAGATAATTTAGACCGAAACATGTACACCACTATTGTTTTACACTCTGACCCTGTTCTTTTCATGAACGCTGCGTCAGCGATCGCGACCAAAAACTAAATGATGAAAATTTTAAAAGTGCTGTCGGTGTTCACATATATGTGTCGCTGAACGCTGCGACTACTTTTAAACGGATTGCTGGTGTTACTCTCCACATACTTGGCCGAGAAGTAATTTATATTTATGATAGTTGATCGTTGCGTCTAACCCATGATGATGGAAATCTTAAACTCATGAAACCCAAAAAGAGTTTGAGATTATAACAAACCCCGAAATATAACTCAAGGACTGATAGTTCTTGATGCAACTGATTGGAATGTGAGATAGACAGTAATCGGTTATTATCAATGTCAAGATCAACAAATTATTGATATGACATCCTTTATCAAAAAAACATTTTAGAGGACACTGATGAAAAAAATGAAATGCCTAATAGATTAATTTTTATTTTGTACAGTGATGATACCCTAGCAGCGTCCGGGTGATGTCAAACAAAAAAAAAGACCAGCGTCCGGGAATCTTGGATTAGACTATTCAGTATAATTGATTATATATAGTTTTTACTAATTAATTACTAGTAATATTTTGTATTATAAGTAAGTGGCATGAGAGTTAGGAATCATGTTAAGGGAGATATTTAATTAAAAGATGGTTTGACTCTCTTGGGATTAGGATTTTTCACGAAATAAACACGAAATAAAAAATAGTGTTTTTGTAAGAAAGAAAGAGAGAATAGAAGCTCCCTCTCTTATCATTAAAATATCTTGATCTTTGTGCCCCACCATATATATATATCTATAATTACGTATATTGTTCTGTTAGAGTATATGTTTTTTTTTTTTTGTTAAGTAGCATGTGCTATGCACATTTTAAAATCTCCCGTCTGCGTTGTAAGCAAATAGTCTTATCTTAAGTACTCTTTTGAAAACATATTCAATTTAAAAAAAAAAAAAATTGTTCACATCTTGTTTTGTTGATATTTTTTTTTAAAAAATTTACGGTTTTATAAGAAAATAAGTTTTTTTTCATGGACTATTTCAGTAATCGTCATAAGTTTTGACATTACATATAT